>UESW01001559.1:0-224841 GCA_900491605.1 Calamus simplicifolius | reverse complement strand
TATATGTTGATGATTGTATTCGGTGCTACTAACAATCTTTTGTGTCAAGAATTTGCTAAGTTAATGCAGAGTGATTCGAAATGAGCATGATGGGAGAACTCAATTTCTTCCTAGCACTTAAAATCAAGCAAAACAAAGAGGGAATTTTTATCAATCAAGCAAAATACATAAAAGAACTTCTCAAGAAGTTTGGAATGAAGTCAATTAAACCCCTTGGAACACCTATGAGTCCTTCATGCAAATTAGACAAAGATGAAGATGGTAAGAAAGTAGATCAAAAATATTATAGAGGTATGATCGGATCTCTTCTTTACCTAACAGCTAGTAGACCAGATATAATGTTTGCTGTTTATTTATGTGCTAGATTTCAATCTGAACCTAAAGATTCTCATTTAATTGCTGTAAAAAGAATCTTGAGATATCTAAATGGAACTAAAAATGTAGGTTTATGGTATTCTAGAGACTCAACATTGAATTTGATTGCATATTCTGATTCTGACTATGCTGGATGTAAACTATATAGAAAAAGTACAAGTGGTGCATGTTAATTCTTAGGAAGTAACTTAATCTCTTGGTTTAGCAAAAAGCAAAATTCGGTTGCATTATCAACTGCTAAGGCAGAATATGTTGCAGCTGGAAGTTGCTGTGCTCAAATCCTTTGAATTAAGGGACAACTCGAAGATTACGACATAACACTTGATAAAACTCCTATTAGATGTGATAACACAAGTGCAATAAATTTAACTAAAAATCCAATTCAACATTCAAGAACAAACACATTGAAATTAGATATCACTTTATAAGAGAACATGTAGCTAATAATGAAATTTGTCTTGATTATGTTAATACTGAAGATCAATTAGCTGATATATTTACAAAACCCTTGAGTGAAGAGAGATTTTGTTATCTTAGAGGTGAATTAGGGATTTGTGACCCTTTGGAATGATTTTGAAACTTTAAGGAATGACTATCTAGATTCTTTAATTTCTTGAAATTACTTTCATAATTTTAAGGACAATTTATCTAGTCATTCAGGTAATTTGATTCTCATATTCCAAAGATTTTTTTAAAATTTATTAACCCTATTTTGATAAGTTTCGGATGTTTGAAACTCATTTTTTTCTCTGAAACTGTCAGTGGAGTTGACACCTCTTCTATGTCGCTCTCGGTCCTTGACCTTGGAGCGACACCCGTATAAGTGGAGCCTACTCCAGTTCGAGCGCTAACTGTGTTAATGACTTGGAGTCGACACCGACTTTGCGGGAGTCGACACCTGGGGGTCCCAAGTTGACTTTATTAGGGCAGAGTCGACACCTCCGTCATTTCCATCTTTTCAATCCCTGTCCAAACTCTTTTCAAACTCTCTCAAAACTTTCCCAAGCCAAATTCTCCTCAAATCGAACATTCCCAAGGACTCAATGGCACCAAAGTGGAGAGGATCAGTTCTTGGAGCGCTCATGACCACCGAAAAATGCACGATGAGGCATCCCGTCCGCGAGCCGTCTCCGAGCAAAGATTCATCTACTCCTTCGGATAATCCTGGTCCCTCATCCTCCGGTAGACACCTTAGCCGGGAGAGTGATTACAATGGGTAGGAAAGTTGATTTTGAATTTTTTGAGTCCGAGGGTTTTTCAATTGGAAATCAAATCAAAGAGCTAGGTTGGGACAAAGTATGTTCATTGGATGTTCCCACCTATCCGGTCCTAGTCAAGGAATTTTACTTCAATTTGTCAAGGGGTGACGGTGGGATTGTGAGTTCTGTTAGAGGAAAAGAGTCCACCTTACTTTTCAAAAGCTAGGAAATCTTCTGAGCATTCCTATCACTGGATTAGCAGCTGATATTCATAGTGAGAGGTCTGATGCACTATCAAGGATGTTGGGTAGAGAGGTTTCTGAATTTGAAGAGGTTAGGGCAAATCAATTACCCTTGGAGCTTAGGCTACTTCATAATATCTACAGTAGGATTTTGTTCCCTAAGACTGGCCGATTTGAGTATGTCTCGGAGTGAGACATTGTGGTGATGGACAGTGTTTTGACAGGTCAGCCTATTAACCTTGCTGCAATGATGATTTTCTACGTGGCCGAGGCTGGAGGAAAAAGGAGATTTACTGCCCTATGGTATGGTTCTAACTATGGTCTTCAGGAGCAAGGAATTATGATTTCTGACAGTGAGCCTTCAAAGAACCTTAGGCATACTGATTATTATAGTTTGGCTACTGTGCACCGGATGGGCTTTGTTAAGATTAATGGACAATGGGAAAGGAAAGGCAGTATGGATGAGAGAGCCCCTGAGCTTAGATCTTCTGCACCGTCTGAGGCTGGTCCTTCTGCGAGGCATCCTTCTCCAGAGCCAGCAGTTCTGCTCCTGCTCCTGCTCCTACTCCTGCTCCAGTTCCTGTTCAGCTACCTATGTCTTCTGTCAGATTTTCTGATGTTCAGATGAGCAACTCAAGAGTTTATTTGCTGCTCAAAAGGAAAAAATGAAGACAGAGTTTATGAATTTGAAAGAGACCCTTTACTCTTTGGATGATCGCATTAGTAAGATTGAATCCACTCTTGGTTCCTCTGCTGAATCCTTAAAGACTGATCTCAAGAACATATTTGAAGAACTTAAGGATATTTGTGGAGACTCAGAAACCTACTCCAAATGCAATGCTGAGCTTCAGGATAAGATTATGACTGCATGTGTATTTGTTGATAGAAGATTAAAAGAATTTGTAGGGACTCAGAGTGAAGGGATGAAAAAAAAAATTTAGAACATTTACAAAGGATTATTAGAACTAATATGTGATTATCATGTAATGAAGTATAGGTTTTTGATTCAATGAAGTATAGGATGTTGTTTGATGTTTTATCTTGAAATCTTAATGTAATGATGTATAGTTTGATGTTTGACAAAGTTCAATTTCATTTTGTAATGCTTGACTCTTATCAGATACTTAATGAATATCTTTTGATCATTGAAAAATTGTTTGATCTATCAATTTTGTCATTTTACTTAACTCTTCTTGATCTTTTTATTGATTACAAAAAAGGGGGAGAGTTATGTAGTTATGGCGTATATGCATTGAATGTAAAATCCCAATCATATAAAACAAAAAGAGAAACATTGGTTTAAATAAGCATAGTTAAAATTGATATATCTACCTTTTTGGTATCAAACACTATATTTTCAGCTAAAAGGAAGCACAATTGTTAAATTGAACTTCATAGGGGGAGCTACCTTATTCAGGGGGAGCTTACCTGTGAGGATCACATATTTGAAAAATTGATTTGAGAACTCTATTGTTTACTCATGCATATACTCAATGTTTTTATAATCATCAAAAAGGGGGAGATTGTTGACCCAATTATTGATTTTGATGATTAATAAAAGATTTGAGTATATTCATTTTATTACTAATAGATTTAACAAGTGTTTCAGGGCTTAAAAATCTTTGATCAATCCAAAGACATAAAGAAACGTATTTTGAATCAATTGCCAAAAGAAAGTTTCAAAATTCAGAGCCTGGAGTCGACACCTAGGAGATTTGGAGCCCACCGCATGGCCAATCAAATGTCTTTTTGATTTTTGGCACGGTCCGGAGCCGACACCCAGAGTTTCAGAGCCGACACCCAAAGTTTCGGAGTTGACACTTACAGTGTCTCAAGCCGACTCCGATGCGGGAATAGAACGTGTTTTTTGACTTCTCTGGAGCCGACACTTACAGTCTTTTGGAGCCGACTCCCGAATGTTGCGAGTCGACACTCAACTTTTTCGAAGCCGACTCCTCAACGAACTCTTTACTTTCTATTTTGGATAACCGACTTGGAGCCGACACCTGAAAAGTTGGAGCCAACTCCAACCTATCAGGAACGGATTTTTAAAATGCCAGATCAGCTCAAATGGTAATATTTTCGTTTCACCTAACTTCTAACGGATATATTTTGTATGGACAAACTTTCCAGGTACATTCCAACGGCTAGTTTCTCACCAAAAAACATGGATTAAGAGAAAATCTATAAAAGGGGAAGAACGCTCGTTTGAAAAAAAAGAGGAAAAAATATAGTGAAAACAAATAAAAAATCCGAGAAGTCTTGAGCTTGAAATCAAAGAGAAAAGAGTCCAAGTTCAAATCCATCTACTCCAGAAAGCTCCAAGAGAAATCCAAAGCATTCATAATCAAAAATCGGAGGATTTCCCAAAAAGAAGAAAAAGAAGTCAAAAGCCCTGTTCTGTGATTTTCCAACTTCTCATCTGCAACATTTGCAAAGAATTCGAGCTGAGGCCTGATTCAACATCTCCAAAGAGAAGAGGAAAAGAAGAAAAGAAGAAAAGCTCAAATCCAATCTGCTTCAAACAGGCTTTTCTAACCTTGTTCATTTACATTGAATATTTGCTCATTTAAGGAGCTGTGTGTTATTGTAAACACTTTTCTTACTTGTTTTTGCTAATTCAATCAGGGGGACTAAATTAGTCGAGGTAGTATACCTTGGGGCAAGCTAGATTAGCTTGTGTTTGGGTTTTGTACTGGTGAGCCCAGAAAACCAGCTGGGTTTGTTGTGATCCCGGAGAAAACAACAAGTTCTGAGTTGTGAGCTTGTAAAATAACTCGACTGTAATCAAGAGGATTATAGTGTGGACCCAAGTGGATCTTGGGAGTGGACGTAGGTGTTGGATACACCGAACCACTATAAAATCTTTATGTTTGCCGTGCTTTTATTGTTTCTCTCTTTATCTCGTTGTTTGTGATTAATATTCGCTTTGCACTTAATTTTATTTATCTCAAAGCCAATCGTTTCAAAGGTTAATTTTTTTTAAGAACCCAATTCATCCCCCCCCCCTCTTGGGTTGCCATCTGGGCCAACACGTACTAACTTGAGCTTGGCAAACTTAAACTTATGCTCTTCAGACATGTTGTACCAGTCAAAGTACTGGTCCATCCCTTCCTCCCAATATAGGTAGTCCTTAGGGTCCACAGAGCCATCAAAAGTAGGTGCTTCAAGTCGGACACTTCTAAGGGCTCTTTCTTCTTGGTCTACTACCTCATGATTGGGTCTCCTAGGGAGGACATCTAGGACTGGATCAGGTCGAAGTGGTCTCCTAGGGTTTGAACTTATGTAGAGGTCAGGCTGTTGGGCTCTCTTAGGATGAGGTGGGGTCTCATGATCAGATTCAGTGTGGGGCTCACGTGCTTCTTCTAGGATGCCCAACCTAGTTTCGACTTGATCTAACCTGGACCCTAATCTAGCCTCGATTGCTTGATGTTTTGGTTCATTTGGGCTAGTTGTTCAGTGATTATCCTTAAGTGATCATCAATGCTTTGATTAGCCATGGGTTCAGCCTGTAATGGAGGTGGTGACGGGCAAAAAGATGCTCCTGATCTAGTGCACTTGCAAGCACAACCAAGCATACAAGACTCAGATTGACTCGGACTATGGTATGCTAGACCTAGTCATCCAGAGTAAAGGATTTGGCTTAATGCAAGCAATCTAACAGTAACTCTTTAATTGGCCAATTGGGACAGGTGGAAGGGGGGAGGCTCGTCCCGTAAATTGCAGGTGCCTAATTAGAATAACTCCAACACTCTGCTTAAGTCGTTTGACATTTAACCTCCCTTCTAGACACCAATTTCAGAGCACACGCCAGATTGATTTGTACTAGTCTCCTCCAGTACACTAAACCGAATGTTGGTGTCCCTAGCCCTCTAGGGCAAATGTCAATTAAGTTGCTACTCAGTTTTAGATTAGAGGCTTGGGATCGGAATGCACGGGTGGTTGTTTTGGGCCAAGGAAGGGGTCTCAATCCATCCCTTATTTGACATCAATGAAAGCCCTTAAGAGTAATTTAATGCAGATGAATGACATGTAAAACACAAACCCTAATCTAGAAATCTATAAATAGCAATAAATCTCGAAATTTTTTTTCACAGATCAAATTAAATTCTCAAAAAATAACAAAAAATACTATAAATTATAACAAATCTAGAGAAATAAATTTCATAATTTTTTGATGTGTATGCAAGTAGAAACAATTCAATTAACAGATAATATATTGATAATAATGTGAATTAAAATTAAGCCCTAACTATGCTCTGATACCACACTGATGTAGGACCGATTCGCATGCAAGTAATTTTTTTTCTTTTTTTTATTAATGATTGCAGTTGATTATTCTCACAAAGTAATAGCCTAAGAGGGATTCAAGAAAATTCACAGTAAATCCGTACGCGAAATAGTTCCTAAAAAAAATAAAGAAGAAGGACCACCGAGGCTAAGAAGCCCCGGTAGGGCTTGCTCTCCTACAATAAAGTTACTAGTAGATTAGAGTGGTATACCTGGCAAGATGAGAAGATTAAAGTATTGAAGGGGTTGCTCTGCCTGGCGGATGCACCCTAGATGACCAAGCCTTGAGCCCATGGATATGTGGCCAAGTATCCGCTATCCTGGATGACGATCGCCTTGAATCCTGAATTCGTGGCTCCTGAGGGATCTACAAGATCACCATACAAGGGTTAAAGAATCATAGAAAAATTTATAATAGAGGCAAAGAGACAAGGAAGGAGTAGAGAAAAGGAGAGGGCGACCAAGGTTTCTTCTGGAGACTTGGGATGTTGGCACGCGCAGGAGGAGGGAAACAAGAGCACCAGAGAACCAACTAACAAAAATCACAATAACTCAAAACTTGGATTGATTGATTAATAATAAAAGATACATCATTCATACAAGAGGGTCTCTTTTATAGAGCAAGAGACTTGGGGTCCAAGAAAATACATATATGGAAAGAGAGAAAAAAAAAGGTGCCCTAGTTAAATTTGGCATGAAATCTGCAACGTCCAGATGAGGAAGGTGATCTTCTAGATGCAATCAGTGGAAGCTGAATTCGGCATGAAATCTGTGGTATCCAGATGAGGCAGGTAATCTTCTAGATATGATTGAGATGCAATCAGCGGCAGCTTAATTTGGCATAAAATCTGCAACGTCTATATGAGAAAGGTGATCTTGAAAAGCGATCAGATGCAATTGGCGGTAGCTTGATTTGGCATGAAATTGACATCGGCCAGATGAGGAAAATGATCATCCAGATCAGGAAGGTTGCTTGCTCTGCTAGGTGGCATGTGGGCTGCTTGAAGTAAGTGTGGCATCAACTTAAATTTAGCAGCTGCTCTGTCTGACTGTGATGGCCTTGTCTTTTGCTCCAATACTGATGTTTCCTCTTATAAGCTGATGAACTTACTACATGACTCACATTAAAATAAATTGAATTGGATAGGACTCAATTTAGAATAAAATAAACTGGACGAGACTCAAAATAAACTAAACTTTATTTTTCAACTCAAGACTTGAATCATAACTAATCAGATATCCACAGAGGGTTAAGAATCCTCTGCTTGATTCTGGTGCTCGCACCAAACAGAGTGTTGGATAATACTAAAACAACATGTGAATAAATTAAGTGTAACATAAAAGCGTATATTAAGATGGATATATGGTAAAACTGTAAAGGATAGAAAATAAATAAATATATATGAGAAATGATAGGAGTAGCTTCAATTAAAAATAAAATGAAAGAAAATCGATTACGGTGGTTTAGACGTATACAACAAAGATCTTTAGATGCTCCAGTTAGAAAGAGTGATTTTTAACAATCCATGATAAAGATAGAGATAGAGGTAGACCTAAACTAATATAGATATAAGTAATTAAGAGAGATATAACTATTTTTAATTTGAATATCGACTTAGTCATGAATATAGGACAGTGGAAGAAGCAAATTCATGTAGCCGACCCCATATAGTTGGAAAAAGGCTTAGATGAGTTGAGTTGAGTTGAGTATTATATTATCAAATAAATATAATATAAAATAATAAAATATTATGATAATAATAATTTAATAATATTACTAAAATATCTTAATTATAAGATAATTTAATAATATATTATATATTATATTAAATATTAAATATTATTAATATAGTATAAATAATAATATAATATATATTTTAATTATATTAAAATAATTATTTTTTATATTTAACATAATAATTTTTTATTATTTATATTAATAAATTAAGGAAAAAGAGTATTGTAGTGACATGTGGCATGAAATTCCAGTAATGCTATTTGAAAGTGTGGTTGTGCATGCAAGATTACTATTTGATGATTTAGCATATGCATACTAATGAGATTATTAAGTAACAATTTAAATGTGAATACCTATATAATTTGATCAAAACCATTTTTTTATAAATATCATTATCATTATTAGCACTTCTGTAGCAATTATTGTTGATGCATTTGTATGAAAATTTTTTAGTGAGTTGTGAGTTAGTAATATTATTATTTCTTTTATTTTTTTCAGGTGCTTAACTTGGTGAGTTGATTAGAAACTTTTGCAGTAAATTTTGGTTAGCTTATGACCAACGTATCACAATGTTCTTTATATGGTTAGCCTTGTTGCTGATCGATTGGGTCAGCAACTGGGCCCTGCATAATTTTTGGGGCTTGCCTCAAGGTGCATGCGCCTGCATGAAGAGCCAAGCCTGACGGTGGGTTTCGGGTGTGACATTGATGCCTGTCGCATTGTTGAGCTCAAGCCTGACTGGACCAAGGGCTATGACCGCCTTGACACTACCCACCTTGGCCTTGGCCACCATGATGATGGCATAGCCGTCTACGAGAAGGGCCTCACCTTGGACATTGCCAATGAGGCCCTGTAGTCTGGCCTTGTCGACACCCAGGCCATTGCCGTTGCGTACTACATTTCCCCGCCACCCTTCAGGAACATAATTCAGGGGTCAGAGCTCTAGGCAAAGCTGACAGCGGATCCAGTCATCAGGGGATATCTCCAGCGATCGGACTGCTTGAATATGATCCAGGACGTCAAGAAAAACCCTAAAAATCTTAACCGGTACCTCAAGGACAAGAGAAGATGAGGGTGTTGAACCCTAAAAATCCTTGGTGTCCTACTCATTATGAAGATGAGGGTGTTGATGCCAGATCACTTTCCTCGATCATCCACAAGAGCCCGATCGCCTCCTCTGACGACCCTAGGATCTTCCGATGGGCTCCGCTCCGATTGGAATCCTGTAAGAAGTCTCGGGGGCAGAAGATTTCTATGGGGACCCTTCGATGCTTAAGTTAGTATTCTAGGCAACAGTTGTGAGCTTCAAAGAAAGCTCGAAAGACTTGAAAGGAAGTGCTCTGTGTGAGCGTATGTATGAGCATTATTGGCTTGAGTGTCTTAGCTCTTTTTTTGGCTTACCTCATCGGGGGTCCGTCTTACCCATTTTATGGATGTTTGTGAGACTCGAGGTGTAACCACTTGTCAAAGCATGCATGGTAGGGACAGTAACAACAAGGTCTGCCTTCCTCATGGCATGTCAGAGTTGATAGGTCATGTCTCGTTAGATATGGGTGGCCGTAGCAGAGTTGGTAGGCCAGGTCTTGTCAGATATGAGTGGTCATAGCAGAGTTGGTGGGCCAAGTCCCGTGAGATGTGGGTGGCCCCAGTAGAGTTGATGGGCTAGGTCTCGTCAAACATGGATGGATGCATGGTTGGTAGGCTAGGTCCCGTTAGACGTGGGTGATCGTAGCAGGGTTGGTGGGTCCTATCAAATCTGAGCGACTGCCAGATCTGTCTCTCACGTTGCGTTTCTGTTGAGATCTTGGATTGTGGGAGATCATATGAGTAGTTTGCATGGCTGGCTGAGCCGTATGAGCTATTCTTATAAGGGATCCTGCTGGGAAGGTCAGCTGAGGCATAGTCTGGGTAGCCAAATCGGGTCATACCCGAGAAGCGGCTAGAGGTGCAGCTCGAGTGGCCGAGTTGGGTCCTACCCAGGAGGCCGGCTAGGGGCATAGCCCAGGTGGCCGAGTCAAGGTCCTACCTAGGTGGCTTGCTAGAGGTCATTTTGGAAGGGTGATCATCACCGTTCATTGGTTGCGACCTCATCAGCTTCGTCAGGGGTACCATTGATAGAATATTGGTAAGAGTGCTCTCCCCTATGCACGTAGTAATAGCATGCCATTTGGAAGACCTCCATGCACGTAGTAATAGCATGCCGTTTGGAAGCACTAAAAGAATATGTATATATCTTCAGTGGGCACCATTAGGGGTGTAATCGAGCTGAGTCGAGTCGATACAGTGCCAAGCTCGAGCTCGACTCGACTCTAAAATTTAAAACTCAAAACTCGACTCGAGCTCGATCGAGTTTCTTATTTAGAGCTCGAACTTGAGCTTGATCAAATATTTGATATACTCGAGCTTGACTCGACTCGACTCGAATTTTATATAAAAATTTTAAATAATAATTTTAGATTAATATAAAATATGTTCTCAACTAAAAAATTAAAGAAGTTTTATATAGTTAGGATAATATTGCAAATATGTATAATTATAAGGGTAAATAATAAAATTAAGTAAGCTCGATTAAGCTTGTGAGCTTTTTGAGCCGAGTATTTTATATCCAAATTCGACTTGATAATATACTCAAGTAGCTCGAGCTTGAACGGTGAGTCAATTTTGAATATTTTTTGAATCAATTTTGAGCTACTCACGAGCTATCTCGACTTAATTTCACCCTAGGCACCACACTTGTGCCCTGCTAGATCAGGTCTTCCAGCTGCGGGCTATGGAGTACTCGAACTTGGTGGCGGCACATGGAACCCACATCGAGAGAGACACTATCGCGATTGAGAAAGGAAGTAGAGCCGAATAGAGTCGTCTTCGCCCTCTGTTGCGGTCGGCAGCCTAGCTGTCGCGAGGTGAGGTTACGGTGGAGCCGGGTCGTGGACGTCCGGTGACGAAGCCGAGGAAGAGGAGAATCATGAAGACGAGGGAGCAGAACATGCCGAGGTGACAGTGGAGCATCCAGTTGGGCTCGCCCTTGAGGATGAAGATGGAGCGAACGATGTCTTCAGAGAGGCCCTTTGGGATGAAGAACAAGTCGACGTTGGAGATGAATCCCCATTTGTAGTCCCGCTTCAGGAACTGCTGGGTTGGGTCATCATCCTCGCGGCCACCACCACCTCCGATGCGACAGGCAAGAGTGCGACACATGTCACGAGCGGCCATCCGTCGGGATCCTAGTCGCTAGGGACCAGCAGCTCTCTGGGTCGAGTCTGGAGGGGCTCATCGAGGTTGAGGAACTCGAGGAAGGGTCAGGAGTGGTCTTCTGGGAGGCCATCGGGGATAGTCCAGAATCAAAACCGAGGGAGTCCTATGGACCGAGCGAGAGCCGGGGAGGTGGCAAGTGATGGAGCCAGTTGACCCCATGGAGAATAAAAAATTTTTTGGACGGCCCCAAAGGCCGACAGCTCCAAGACCGGCACCTCCAAGGCCGGCACCTTCAAGACCGGCACCCCCAAGGCCGGCACCTCCAAGACCGTCGGCCCCAAAGGCCGACACCTCCAAGACCGGCACCTCGAAGGCCGGCACCTCCAAGACCGGCACCCCCAAGGCCGGCACCTCGAAGACCATCGGCCCCAAAGGCCGACAGCTCCAAGACCGGCACCTCTAAGGCCAGAACCTCCAAGACCGGCACCTCCAAGGCTGGCACCTGAAAGACCGTCAGCCCCAAAGACCGACACCTCCAAGACCGGCACCCCCAAGGCCGGTACCTCGAAGACCGTCGGCCCCAAAGGCCGACAGCTCCAAGACCGGCACCTCCAAGGCCAGCACCTCCAAGACCGGCACCCCCAAGCCCGGCACCTCGAAGATCATTGGCCCCAAAGGCCGACAGCTTAAAGACCGGCACCTCCAAGGCCGGCACCTCCAAGACCGGCACCTCTAAGGCCGGCACCTCGAAGACCGATAGCTCCAAGGCCGAGAGCTCCAAGGCCGAGAGCTCCATGGCCGAGAGCTCCAAGGCCGACAGCTCCAAGGCCGAGAGCTCCATGGTCGACAGCTCCATGGCCGACACCTCCAAGCTGCCAAGCTCCCTCGCCGTTAACAGTGCCATGCAAGTGAACAGAGCCTGTACGTGAACAGTGCCATGCAAGCTCATCCAAGGGCATGAGCAGGGCCACACAAGCACTCCATACTCGACACTCTACGAGGGATAGTTGGCTTTAACTCAACATCATCTTTCTCCCCCCAACGACTGTACCTTAGGACCCACACGACCCACGAGATGAGAAATCGCGAGCTCAATGTCACATGGTCTGGCGCACTCCGCCCGTCTCGGTCTCGGTGTCGGTCTCAGCAACGGCATTAGCGTCGGCGGCAGAGGCCGACAAGTGTCCGCTTGCTACAAGGAATTCCACGTGGCTTTACCAGGATCATGGGCAATCACCAAATATTATGAACCGGCAATTACTAAGGTCACGGATGGTTTCCAAAAAATTAAGAGGCGTACTTATGACATACGTTTAGCAGTTAGTACGCCCACCTACGAAGAACGGAAGATATTACTCGGCTGTTACCAGTGAAGGGTAAGAGGGACCCCCGAATAGGTATAGAAAGACCCCAATCCCCCAACGAGGGAGAGGGGGGGGGGAAAACTCAATCTCTACTTTCTCATCAAAAAATTCTACTGTTCTACAAGTCACTAACTTGGGCGTCGGAGGGTCCCCACTGGAATCACCGGTCCGGGACTTTTCTTGCAGGCCCCAGAAAGGAGACGGTGACCCTTCTACATCCTCAAAGGTCTGCAGAGATCTCAGCGCCCGGCACTCATCAAAAGTGATTTGGCAGCAACAGATTGGCATGCCAGGAAGGGGGTGCTAGTTCTCCTTGTGACAAACTCCAATTCTGCGAAAGAGACGATGGTGACCACACGAGCACAGGAAGGGGGTGCCAGTCAAGCTGCAGAGTGCATTCCGTGGGCTGAACAAGCGGAGGCCAACCTCCGTGTTCCGCCCCCGCCCAGATGAGCTAGCCTGATCGGCTGGAGGTTCTATCTCACCAAGTTCAGAACCTAGTGGCGGTGGTACGGGGATTGCAGGAATGCTACTTTGTAGCCGCACCTCAGCTCCATCCCCCCGGCAAACGGGTGCGGGGAACAGTTCTATCCCATCAGGGCGGGACCCTGCCCGAGGCCTCCCATCACTCGCTTTTGGGAGACCGTCGTCAAGATGCCTCAAAGAGACGACGGTCTCTCTCCTGCTCGCCTTCGGGACCTCATCACCGAGGGGCCTCAAAACGGCGACGGTCCCTTTCCCATTGCTCACCTCCTGAGCCCCATCCCCGAGAGGCCTCAGGGCGACGGCGGTCCCCTTCCCGTCTTTCTGGTCGCTCCTATCGATGTCGAGACAGATCCAGACGGGCGTGTTCCTTACCTCGATGGCCTGCCCCAGCTTCATCTTCTGATTCTTCTACAGACGATGCCCAGTGGAAGACTACCCGACGGCTCGACGAGTATCACCGATGATTGGAGGAGCTTAGCCACCGGATCACCAATCCTTATGGACGGACTATGACCATCGCCCCCCGCTTTTCCGATGGATCATGGAGGAACCGGTCCCGCCCCATTTTTGTCTCCCATAATTGGATCCATACGACGGCACGACGGACCCATTGGATCACCTGGAGAGCTACAAGGTCTTTATGCGGGTCCAGGGAGTGACGGACTCCCTTCTATGTGTCGCCTTTCCGGCCACCCTCCGAAAGGTGGCACGTGCATGGTATTCCCGTCTGCCACCATGCAGCAATGATTCATTCTATCATCTCGAGCGAGCTTTCCTGGCCCACTTTAATGCGAGCCGAAAGATCCCACGAGTGGCAGATAGTCTATTTGCTATCCAACAGAGGAACGGCAAGACCCTAAAAGACTTTATCGCCCGGTTCAAGGATGCAGCGCTGGAGGTATATAATTTAGATGATTCCGTAGCCACCTTGGCATTAAAGTGGGGACTTCATCCTTCCAGGTTTGCCTATTCTCTAGACAAGAAGCCCTCGAGCTCTTATACCGAACTTCTAAGCCGAGCACAAAAATACATCCGTGCGGACGAGGCAGATTCCTCCAGGAGGAAGGCTGATAAGAATCCTAACAAGAAACCAATGCCCATCGAGTAGGCCGGAGCGCGACCTCGGAAGACTGAGCCCCCTCACCGCCCAGACCGCCGGCCGCAGACGATTATTCCTAAGGAGCAATTCACTCCCCTCATGGCTCCGATATCCCACATCCTGCTGGAAATTGAGGAAGAACCTTACTTCAAGCGTCCGCTCCCCCTGAGGTCGGGGACCCCCCACAATAAAGAGCTTTACTATCGGTATCACCGAGATTATGGTCACGACACCGAAGACTGCCGCCACCTGAAGAGGGCCATTGAAGAGCTTGTCCAGCAGGGTCACTTGGGCAAGTTTGTCCGAAGGGGAAACCTTCCTATTCCAGGCCTAGTGGTGCCTCCTACACTCCAGGCCGATGCAGACAACACCCCTACTGAGAAGACCATAGCCATGATTGCCTGGGGGGCAGGCGGCAGTTCAAAGAGACAGCGGGAGGGAATAGACCCCGTAATTCCTTTCTTTGGAAAGGACTTAGATGGAGTAGTCAACAAAAACGACGATGGCGTGGTGGTATCCATGACCATATCCAAGCATCCTGTGAAACGAATCTTGGTTGATAGTGGTAGTTATGTGGACATACTGAGCTATGAGGCTTTTGTTCGAATGAACCTCTCTGAGTCTTCCCTTCGGCCTGTCACTACGCCTTTAATGGGCTTCACGGGAGACTCTCTGAGCACCGAAGGAGAAATTGCCCTTCCTGTCATGGCTGGGACATCACCGCGTCAAAGCACGGTGGTCATAAACTTCCTGGTGGTTCGGGTCCCACTGGCTTACAACGCCATCTTGGGGAGACCAGGGTTGAATATGCTAGATGCTGTCATCTTCACCAAGAGATTGTTGGTAAGATTCCTCACCAACGAAGGAGTCGAAGAAATGAAAGGAGAGCAAAGCCCGCCGCCGCTGTGCTACCACTTGTCTCCCAGTCCATTGGAGGCCGCATCGGCAATGACCTCTGGGCCGCTTGACCCCCGAGACCCGGGAGGAAGGGGGGAGCCAGCCGAGCACCTTCTGACCTTTCCCTTAGGAGATGAACCAACAAGGACCATCCAGGTCGGGGCGCTACTGCCCGAAGAGGCGTGCGATCGACTCCTTGCCTTCCTGCGAGCCAATGCCGACATCTTCGCATGGTCTGCCGCCGACATGCCAGGCATCCCTGAGGAGGTAATCACTCATCGGCTCAACCTTAAGCCAGAGTGTCGGCCGGTCTGACAGAAGAAAAGGAGCTTCGCTCCGGACAAACAGAGAGCTATCGACGAGGAGGTTCGCAAGCTGGTGGCTGCAGGGCATGTCCGAAAAGTTCATTACCCCGAGTGGTTGGCCAACGTGGTGATGGTTTGCAAGACTAATGGGAGCTGGAGGATGTGTGTAGACTTCACTGATCTCAACAAAGCATGCCCCAAAGATAGCTTTCCCTTACCTCGGATCGATCAGCTGGTGGATGCTACATCCGGCCATGAGGTCCTTAGTTTCATGGATGCTTTCTCTGGATACAATCAGATCAGGATGAACCCGGTGGATGAGGAAGCCACCTCCTTCATAACTGAGAAGGGGCTGTATTGCTACAAGGTGATGCCATTTGGATTAAAGAATGCGGGAGCCACCTACCAAAGGCTAATGAATAAAGTCTTCGAGAACCAGATAGGACGTAATATGGAGGTATACGTAGATGACATGTTGACCAAAAGTGTCCATGCCACCGACCATATCACCGACCTAACGGAGACTTTTGACAACCTTCGTCGATGCAAAATGAGATTGAATCCGTGCAAGTGTGCATTTGGAGTGATAGCCGAAAAGTTCTTGGGTTTCATGGTGACCCGTCGAGGGATCGAGGCAAATCCAGACAAAGTTTAAGCCATTCTGGACATGAGGTCACCTACCAACAAGAAAGAAGTACAGTGCCTGACGAGGAGGGTGGCGGCCTTGAGCCATTGCCTATCTAGGTCCGCTGAGAGGTGCCTGCCTTTCTTCAGGGCCCTCCGCAAGGTCAACAGATTCGAATGGACGAAAGAATGTCAGAAGATGTTTGAAGGACTAAAGGAATTCCTCTCTACCCCGCCACTATTATCCAAGCCAACAAGTGGAAGAACTCCTTCTGTACCTTGCAGCTTCTCTCCCGAGGCCGTTAGTTCTGTATTGGTCCACGTGGACACCAATGGCATGCAAAAACTAGTGTATTATATAAGCAAGGTGCTCCACGATGTGGAGACCAGATACTCGAAGATTGAGAAGATCATCTTTGCCTTGATCGTGTCTGCCCAGCGCCTACGGCCATACTTCCAAGCCCACCCGATTGTAGTGATCACATACCAACCTCTGAGGACAATTCTCGCTCGCCCAGATACTTCGGGTCAGTTGGCGAAGTGGGCACTCAAGTTGGGGGAGTTTGATCTATCTTTTTGCCCTCGGTCGGCCATGAAATCCTAGGTCCTAGCAGATTTTTTGGTCGAGTGCACTTGGGGCGAGGAGCGGCCCGAAGAGGCCTCGGCGGACCCCTCACCTTTCGACACCAGAGATGATGAATGGGTCTGCATGTAGACGGGGCATCAAATTCTTAAGAGAGCAGAGCAGGCCTCATCTTGGCCAACCCGCATGGAGTTGTAGCCGAGTGTGCACTCCATTTTCTCTTTCCAGCCACCAATAACCAGGCAGAATATGAAGCTCTGTTGTCTGGGATAAAGTTAGCCCGAGAGCTCGGGGTGAAGCTCCTTAGGGCATTCACTGACTCCCAGCTGGTCATTGGTCAAATCGCGGGAGAGTATGAAGCAAAAGATCCCATCATGGTACAGTCGCAGGCTTCTCCTTTGGCATATTTCAGCATTAGCTACATCCCCCGAGGGGAAAATGCTAGAGCCGACGCCTTGTCCCATCTCGCCACCTCAGCTAACGGAACATTGGGAAGAGCTTATGTGGAGCATCTACAAGCCCCAAGTATTGACGCAACAAGAGAAACTCTGCCAATTGAGTAGGGGCCTTCCTGGATGGATCTCTACATCCGATACCTTACCAACGGTACCCTCCCAGAAGACCCTGCCGAAGCCAAGAAACTCAAGAGACGGACTCCGAAGTTTTTCATAATGGATGGAAAACTCTATCACAGGTCGTTCTCATACCCAGTTCTCAAGTGTGTTGGCCCCACCGAAGCAGATTACATCTTGCGGGAGATACATGAAGGTATGCAGAAGCCATATGGGGGGCAGAGCGCTCGCATACAAAGCCCTACGGCAAGGGTATTACTGGCTGACAATGAAGGAGGATGCGTCTGAGCTTGTCAAAAGGTGTGACAGCTGCCAGCGTCATGCTAATATTCAACATCAGCCGGCATCCCAGCTAACCCCCCTGGCCGCACCCTGGCCCTTCGCCCAGTAGGGTATGGACATCTTGGGACCATTTCCTCCGGCCTCCGGACAACGTAAGTTCCTGGTGGTAGCAGTTGATCATTTTACCAAATGGATCGAGGCTGAGGCCCTCGCCAAAATCACGGAAAGCAAAGTAAGATCCTTCTTCTGGAAGTTGGTCGTGTGCCGATTTGGACTGCCGCACACCCTTGTCACAGATAATGGCCGATAATTTGACAACAAGGCCTTCCGAGAATTCTACAGCGGCCTGGCCATTCATCAGTGGTTCACCTCTATGGGGCACCCCCAGACCAATGGCGCAGTCGAGGTGACCAATCGCACTATCCTCCAAGGACTTAGAGCCCGCCTAGATGGCTGCAAGGGACGCTGGGTAGAAGAGCTCCCCAGCGTATTATGGACATACCACATGACACCACAAGCCCCCACAGGGGAAACTCCTTTCAGCCTGGTCTTTGGGACTGAGGCAGTCATTCCAGTGGAGATAGGTGTCCCCAGTCCCCGGACAGAGCTATACCACGAAGAGAACAACCCAAATCAACTGCGGGCCGATCTAGATCTAGTGGAAGAGTTGTGGGACCAAGCACAACTTCGCATGGCAGCCTTTCGCCAACGAGCGGCCAGATACTACAATGCTCGAGTACGGCCCAAGACATTCTGCTCGGGAGACCTTGTTCTGAGACGAGCTGAAGTATCAAAGCCGATGGAAGGAGGCAAGCTGGCACCGAGATGGGAAGGACCATACCGCGTCAAAGAAGTTCTTCACCATGGGTCATACAGAGTTGAAGAACAAGACGGAAAATCGCTCCCGCACACTTGGAACGCCGATAACTTACGCCGGTATTATCAGTAATATGCTACTTTCGTTAATTTGAACCCGCTTGACAGATAGCTCTTCAAAGTCTTTTCATTGCTTCTTCGAATGGTCGCTCTGTTCAACAAAGACCGACCTCCATGTCGGCACAGAAGACCGACCTCCGTGTTGGCACCAAAAAGCCCTGGCCAGCCAGGCATAAAGACCGGCCTCCACGTCGGCATAGAAGATCGACCTCTGCGTCGGCACCAAAAAGCCCTGGCCAGCCAGGCACAAAGACCGGCCTTCACGTCGGCACAGAAGACCGGCCTCCACGTCGACACCAAAGACCGGCTTCCGCATCGGCACCAAAAAGCCCTGGCCAGCCAGGCACCAAAGACAACAGAAGACCGACCTCTGCGTCGGCACCAAAAAGCCCTGGCCAGCCAGGTACAAAGACCGGCCTCCACGTCGGCACAGAAGACCAACCTCCGCATCGGCACCAAAGACCGACTCTGTATCGGCAACAAAGACCGACTCCGCGTCGGCACCAAAGACTGACTCCGCGTCGGCAACAAAGATCAACTCCGCATCGGCACCAAAGATCGACTCCGCGTCGATACCAAAGACCGGCTCTGCGTCGGTACAAAAGACCCACGAAGGCAAACAGCTGCGAAAAAGCTAAGTATACTACACTGAGAAAAAGTTTCTTTCATTAGTATCTAGATGCGTTACAGGAAAACCACCAAAGACCGACTCCGCGTTGGCACCAAAGACCGACTCCGCATCGGCAACAAAGACCGACTCCGCGTTGGCACCTCAAGACTGGCTCCGTGTCAGCACCCTCAAGCTCAAGACCTGCGGATTCCAATCAACAGAGTTTCCTGGGGGGCAGATCAACCCTACAGAAGGAGACCAATTTCTTTAAATAAAAAGGCACCTGAGCCTGGCCCAAGCACCCTCTGGTCACCCTCCAGGGTTCGAAAGGTTCTCGACGGCCTCAACTTTGCCTCAATGGCTAACTGACGAACATCCCCCCAAAAAAGTTAGCGTACGCTGCTTCCAGTGGCGGGCGTGAGGTAATCAATTTTCCTCCAAAAAATTTTCTTGAAGTTCTACACACCTTTCGCTTAGCTGATGCAGGACACGCAAGCTAAAGGAGTGTGGGGGGCATTTGATGGAGCCAGTTGACCCCATGGAGAATAAAAAAATTTTTGAACGGCCCCAAAGGCTGACAGCTCCAAGACCGGCACCTCCAAGGCCGGCACCTCCAAGACCGGCACCCCCAAGGCTAGCACCTCGAAGACCGTCGGCCCCAAAGGCCGACACCTCCAAGACCGGCACCTCCAAGGCCGGCACCTCCAAGACCGGCACCCCAAGGCCGGCACCTCGAAGACCGTAGGCCCCAAAGGCCGACAGCTCCAAGATTGGCACCTCCAAGGCCGGCACCTCCAAGACCGCACCTCAAAACCATCGGCCCCAAAGACTGACACCTCCAAGACCGGCACCCCAAGGCCGGCACCTCGAGACCGTCGGCCCTAAAGGCCGATAGCTCCAAGACCAGCACCTCCAAGACCGGCACCCCTAAGGCTGGCACCTCAAAGACCGTCGGCCCCAAAGGCCGACAGCTCCAAGACCGGCACCTCCAAGGCCGGCACCTCCAAGACCGGCACCCCCAAGGCTGGCACCTCGAAGACCGTTGGCCCCAAAGGCCGATAGCTCCAAGACCGGCACCTCCAAGGCCAGCACCTCCAAGACCGGCACCTCCAAGGCCGGCACCTCGAAGACCGACAGCTCCAAGGCCGACAGCTCCAAGCCGACAGCTCCAAGGCCGACAACTCCATGGCTGACAGCTCCAAGGCCGAGAGCTCCATGGCCGAGAGCTCCATGGCCGACACCTCCAAGCTGCCAAGCTCCCTCGCTGTTAACAGTGCCATGCAAGTGAACAGAGCCTTGTACATGAATAGTGCCATGCAAGCTCATCCAAGGGCATGAGCAGGGCCATGCAAGCACTCCATACTTGACACTCTACGAGGGACAGTTGGCTTTAACTCAACATCATCTTTCTTCCCCAACGGCTGTACCTTGGGACCCATATGACCCACGAGATGAGAAATCACGAGCTCAATGTCACACGGTCTGGCGCACTCTGTCCGTCTCAGTCTCGGCATCGGTCTCAGCAACAGCGTCAACATCGGCGGCAGAGGCCGACAAGAATCCGCTTGCTGCAAGGAATTCCACGTGGCTTTACCAGGATCATGGGCGGTCACCAAATATTATGAACCGGCAATTACTAAGGTCATGGACGATTTCCAAAAAATTAAGAGGCATACTTATGACATACGTTTAGCAGTTACTACGACCACCTATGAAGAACGGAAGATATTACTCGGCTGTTACCAGTGAAGGGTAAGAGGGACCCCCGAACAGGTATATAAAGACCCCAATCCCCCAACGAGGGAGGGGGGGAAAAACTCAATCTCTACTTTCTCATCAAAAAATTCTACTATTCTACAAGTCACTAACTTGGGCGTCGAAGGGTCCCCACCGGAATCACCGGTCCGGGACTTTTCTTGCAGGCCCCAGAAAGGAGACGGTGACCCTTCTACATCCTCGAAGGTCTGTAGAGACTCAGTGCCCGGCGCTCATCAAAAGTGATGTGGCAGCAACAGCAAGGAATCGGAGATGGGTGTCTTTGGTGTTGACGAAAGTGACGCGGAGGCTGGCATGGGAGAGGAGCTCGGTGGGCTTCAGCGTTGGAGGGATGTGACCTTGGAACGGGCAAGGGAATAAAAGAACGTGCGGCTCCCCTTCCTCCTCCGCCATGGCTGAGCAAAAAGGGCCGACTCTCATGGCCAAGTAGAAGAGGCCGAGTAGAGATGACTAAGTAGAGTTGGCCTAGTAGGGACGAGCTTGAGCCGAATGAAGATGCCCGACCCGGATGGCCGAGTAGAGATGGCCGAACCGAGTGGAGATGGCTGATTGAGATGGCTTAAGTAGAGATGGCCGAGTAGAGATGGCCAAGTAAAGTAATCGATCCGAGTAGAGGTGGCCGAGTAAAGATGGCCTAGTGGAGGTGGTCGAGTGAAGACGGCCGACCCGAGTAGAGATGGCCGAGTAGAGATGGCGAGTAGAGGTGACCGACCCGAGATGAGATGGTCGAACAGATATGACCGACTCGAATGCGATCACTGTTGCCCATGGGGTTTATTGCCCCATCAACGAGCGCCGACGGATAAGACGAAGAGGGATGTTCTCGAGCCGAAGCCCGTGAACCCCAAGCAGGAGCCAGCAGGTGCTGGAGCCAGAGCCAACACCAAAAAAAGAAATGGAGAAGAAGGAGAAGAGCAAGAGGAAGGCGGAGGCAGAGGAGAAGGAAAAGGTGGCGGGGAATGCCGCATACAAGAAGGATTTTGAGATAGCAATCAAACATTTTACAACAGGGCAATGGAGTTTGATGATGAAGACATCTCGTTTCTTACTAACAGGGCTGCCATTTATTTGGAGATGAGAAAGGTGCTTCTTTGCCTATTTATTTGTTCAAAACTTTGATCATGTATTTGCGTAATTTAAAATTGTTTTGGTTTGTTTTTATTGGCAAAAGAGTTCATGACTTTATTTTCCTTTTGACTCTCATGGAAAGTAAGAGACTGATTAAATGCTTGAGATTTTTTGAACATTTTAATTTTGTGAAAGAGTAATGACTTTCTATAAAGTCAATTCAAGTGTATTTGTGGATAAACATCATTTTAATTGTAAATTTTGATCTATGTTTGAAAATTGCTTTTTGATCCATGTCATGTAAATTTTTTGAGAGGTCAAGTAATGATTATTGTGTTTATTATCTTTGTTAATTAAAATGGGTTAATGAGAGTAGGAAGGGGTGCCTGAGAACTTGGAAATGTACAAGTTTTAACAAATAAAAGTTTGTGTATATATGGAATAAATATTAAGGAGAAAGAGGGTTGGTAAGCACATTCTCTCTCTCTCTCAAACATTAAAATTTAGCAGTGGACAAGGATGTTTGAAATAAGATTTGTTTTGGCTGAAGGGATTAATCATCATCTTGAAATGTTACGCGGTCCTTGAACACTTTTGTAGTTATGGGTGTACCAGTTCTCTGCTCCAGCTTCTACTCCATAGATTAGAAAGTTTTACCTGGAACCAAGCACTGGATAGTGAAATGAGGGATGCAAAGGCAGGTATGTTGGGGTAAGTATTGGTAAAATTTGGAAAGATAGCATAAAAAATTAGTATTGTTGACCTCATATTGATTTTAATGACTACAAAACAATTAAGTATAGTACTAATGACTTTATTGTAGAGTAAAATTGATTTCGGGTGAATTATCAAGAAGAAGGAGATATTTTGAATCAAAGTTGATACTCTACATTTCAACAAGTCTAAAAAAAGGTAAAGAAAGGTAAAATGAGTAAAATAAGGCCAATACATTTGTGTTTTCTAAAATGGAACATCATTTTCAAAAGGCCAATGCATAATATTTGTTTTTTAAAGGATCAAAACTTTTTCGAAAAGAAGTTTGAACTTAAAATGATTTTAAAATCATCCTATTCCCTCCATTAGTTGGTTAAATGTCAAGAAATTGCTGTAGAATGTTTACAGTAAGTTATTATTATGTAGTTGGCATTATAGTCGACTTCTGTTGCTCAAACAGAAGTTTCCTTTGAAGTAGTCGGCATGGTATCCGACTATTTGAATTTATCCATGCACTTCTCCATGGATAGCTAGCATAGTAGCTGGCTACTGGAGGAAGTAGTCGGCTACTATGTCAGCTACTTGGTGGAAGTTCTTTCCTTTATTTTGTTTTGGCCACAAGCTGTCATCCTTTAGTCTTACAGAACTTTTTTCCCAAATAGCCGGTATGGTAGCCAGCTATTAGGGAAAGTAGCTGGCTACTATGCCGGCTACTAAGTGGAGAATTTTTTTTTAAATGGCAAAGTGGCCTGTGTCTTGCTTTTCACTATACAGTGGCTTTCCTTCAAATAGTCGGCATGGTAGCCAGCTGTTGAGGAAGTAGCTGGCAACTGTGTACTATACAGAGAGAAATATCAAAATAGCCAGCATAGTACCGCTCAGGCGGTAGCCCAGTGGTTGGGGTTCCTCCACACAACTACGACGTCTCAGGTTCGAGGAATGAGGTTGCGGCTGACTCGAATAATTCCAAGGTTAATCCTTGGGGCTTGAAACGCCGGTGCTGGAGGGGCTAAGGTTTCTTCTAGTTTTCCTGTT
Source organism: Calamus simplicifolius (assembly GCA_900491605.1). NCBI lineage: Eukaryota > Viridiplantae > Streptophyta > Magnoliopsida > Arecales > Arecaceae > Calamus > Calamus simplicifolius. Next base: position 201,451 of record UESW01001559.1, on the reverse strand, counting down.
CTGACTGCTGGCACCTGGGTGGGGTCAGGTTGACCTACTCATCTTCGGACGGGGAACGACTGCGCAAATCTCGTGCCATGCATGGAACATATCCTTACGGGGAACGGAGCCGTATGGAACCTAGCTACGGGTCGGCATAGCCCTCCTTCTCCTTTTTTGTTCCAAAAAAAAAAAAAATAGCCAGCATAGTAGCCAGCTATCACAAGGGAACTGGCCAATAACGGCTAGTTTCTGACATTCTGAAACTTGTCACTCTTGTCCAACCATCTCCAACGGCTTCAAACGGCTAGCGGACTTCAAATGGCTATAAATACAACTTCAAATGGTGGTTTTAGAACAAAGAAGAATTATTAAAAGAGTAATTGAAGCAATCATTGAGAGTTATTGATGTGGTTATTGAAGATCTTTTTGAAGAGCCACTAAGTGTTCAAGTGCATTCAAGAGAGTCAAGCTCATTCATTGTTTTGAGTGTTATGCAAGAAGGAGAGCTGCAACTCATTGAAGGCCACATTCAAGTGACCAAGGAGGCTTCCATCAATCTGCAAAGCTCTACATTCAAGAAGAAGCCTACCTAAGGAGTGGATTCTTCAAATTTGTAAAATGCTCTTAAATTATTTTATCTGCTCATTTTAGGAGTTGCTTGTATTAAATCTAACTACTTGTGATTCGTTTAAGTTTCATTCTGCTTGAAACTTGTAAGGGTTGTGGTATACCCTTGATAGATTTGTTGAAAGGCTTCCTTATGCCTGTGAAATAAGAAGCTAGCCGGGGAGGCTAGGATTGTAATCATTTGTATAACGATTGAGAGTGAAAATTAACAAGGGGTTCTTAGGGAGTGGATGTACGTGCTGAGTTTGGTACCGAACCACTATAAAAATCTTGTGTTTGTGTGATTGGATTTTTATTGTGCTTGAATCATTTTCTCTTCACCTCACAGCACCTTCAAATTAACAAACTCTAATTTTGTATTATTGCACATACCTGCAAAGTTTTAAAATTTTTAAAAGAACCCAATTCATTCCTCCTCTTGGGTTGCTATATTTGGGCAACAAGTATCATAGTATGATTATTATGAAATAAAATGAGCAGAGGACAGGTGAACAAGATCACTTAATGCCTGTATTTGTGTAACATATGCTATAAAACAATCTTAGATAGAAGCCTTCGAGCCAGGTTGAAGGTTTGGAAAAGATCAAAAGCAAACAAAAAAGAATTTGAATGGATTTACAGAAGCAATAAGAAGGTGTTTGAACTTGGCCTCAAATAGAAGCCAGTGACAAAGTAGGGTATGTAAAACTGGCAGGGAAGGAAAAACTTGCATCATATGTTCATTGTTGAAGTACTTTTTGATTTGGTAAGTAGCTTTCATATTGGAAAGGCTGCCAGTGACAAAGTAGGGAATGTAAAATTGGCAGGGAAGGAAAACTTACATCATATGTTCATTGTTGAAGTACTTTTTGATTTGGTAAGTAGCTGTCATATTGGAAAGGCCTAGGGCTCTTACAAAAGCAGATTTTAGATCACATTTAACAGACTTTACAATTTGATAGTTGGCTATTTTATGAGAGTTAGACATGTAGGAAATTTGAAATTGTAAACTAATTCTAGAATATATCATCATTTTGCGCACTGGTTGTCTGCCTGAATTTTTTTTTTTTTTGAGTAGATGCATAGCATATATGCAATAAGGATACATTTATGTTCTTTGTCATGTAAGAGTAATTCCCCTTTGTAATGATATTGTGCATAGGCAAAGTTGACCATGCACAGAATTGACAATAAACTATGTTATGCCTTTTGATTCCTCCCCCTTCAGTCAGTAATCTACCTTAAGTATTGGAATACCTCCTTGTTTTTGAAATTAAGGAGTTTCAAATAAATGGAGATGGAAATGGAATATGTACCCTTTCATTCAGGATCTTATGATGTGAAATCAGGTAAGCTATAAGTTTTACTAATATGTAAGGAAAATTCCTTGTACAAGCCTAGACTGTCATCCAAAACTGGATGTGTGATGGTACCTCACATGATGACTTGCATGAGAGAGGAAACCACTAAAAGGGCAAGTAGGACTAATAAAGGTAAATAGGAGCCAAGAAAGACTCCAAAGAAATTTAAAGCGAAAAATATGGACTTCAAAAAGAAGTTGTACAATTGAAAATATTCTTATTTTAGCAAGAATATACTTCACATACATTCAGTAAACTAATCAATACAAATTTTATTTATATTGTTATTATATGAAGCAAACTCTGAGATGTGTATCCACCATCATCCAAACTGGACATCCAATCTCACATGATGGTTCTTGTGGGAAAGATAAGTAGTGAATATCAAGGAAGGTAATAGGTATTCTCAAAAAAGAGTCTATAAAAGAACATAAAATATGTAAGACTTAAGATAGGAGTTCAACCATCAAAAGACTTCCTTAAGCCCCACTAGACATATCCAATTAAATATGCCCTCCTTTCACGGCTATAGCGTATATGAGTATACAATTACCGTTCTAATCTATGAGTTCATACCTTCAGATTTGAACTTTCGATCACTTTGATTCGATTGCTGACCTCAACCTTTAGACCTTCTTTCTCTTACAAGATGGTGGGATCTCTTACCTATCCATAGCAACCAACATAACTGGACCAATAGGCATCCTACGTAATTAAATCTCCAATCCTCATTCATTACGACAATTGTACTCCTAATCATATTCGAATTTATATTTTGGTTAAGATTACAGGTAGTGAGACCTATCCACTTAACTTATTTGATGTATCGGATTCAAAATCCACTTGCAAGATTTGTAATAGGTATTCAACTATTAATATTCACCATATATAATGTTATTGACTGTGACTATAGAAAACTCTATGTGTAATCAAAGCAATAATCAATACACGTGTCTATTCGGATTAAGTAAGTAATCATAATATTCAAGGTTTAATTATTTTATAAAGGAGTTCAACCATCAAAAGGCCTGACTTCCTTAAGCCCCACTAGACATATTGGTCTCCAATTAAATATGCCCTCCAATGTATGTTGTATTGATCAGTACACTATCATACCAGGCAGATGGGTGTGCCAACACTTGATACGGGAGGCATACTGATGCCGTATTAGAATTTTCTGGTATGCCTCTCCGTACTGAGATGGCGAACCATGATACCCTCTACAGCCACTCAAATATGATGGAATAAAAAAAAAACACTGCATAGAAACTCAAATAAAACGAATACAAAAAGTATTTTCTGAAATAGGGATTGTACTTATTAAACTTAATTATCTTTAGTGACAGGATCAAAGCCATTTATCAGATACTCCTTATTATGAAATAGACTGTGTGCATTGCATTTGCAAAATTTGGTATAATATAAATCAAAATGAAAGTGAGACATGTACCTACCCATTAAGGGTATGAAAGATAGGTAGGATCTCCTTGAAGAGGCTGTAAAAGACTTGCACAATTGCCGCTCGATCTGGTAACTTGGGTCATGGAATTATTCTTTGCAGAAGAAATTACATTATGGCATCATTTGCTTGCTGGCATTTTCTTGATTCAATGACAGAAGTTCTCCTTTTCTTCTCTTGGATACATACAAACATACATTCATACATCTGTGGATATTTTCTATGAATATGTAAAATGAATCTGATAAAGAGGGGCATGCAACATCAACATCATTGGAATTCAAAAACATTTTTTTAGTGCATTAAATATATTTATTTCTAAATAGTCAGCTTGCCTTGTCTGCTGTTTTCAGCTATCTAAAATTGATATCCTGCTTTCTGATAGTATTCAGCTTTTGTCCAACACAGGAAAGCCCTATACATTGCCAATTTTTCTTCATAGATACCGGTGTCAGAATTTTTAATTTATGTTCACCAGTTAGCATGACTGTCTGATATGTATCAAGTGATCATGCTTTGCCCTTTTTCTTGGTTTTTCCTTTTTCTAGATTTAGCCCTTCTTTTTTTTTATATTATAGATATTGTGCAAATGCTAGATTTGTGCTTTCTAAACCTGGTCTAACAAGCCATGACCAGTACTTTAGAATGAAAATATGCTGTTCCTTTCTAATTACTGATTAGAGTTGATACCCTGAATGCTTTGCTTGGTGCTTTCTCAGAGCATGTTGCTTTAGTAAATCATGTTCATTCCAGCAAAATTTGATTTGCCCTTCAAAACTCAATTCAACTCTCCTGATTTTCTGATCTAAAATTAACATTATTTTGATAAAATGAGCTTTGCGGACATCGCTTTCTGTTCCAGCATACTTTTAACAAATATTGTATTCAGTATGAAGACTGTATAAAGGACTGTGAAAAAGCTGTTGAGAGAGGCAAAGAACTTCATACTGACGTCAAGTTGGTTGCAAGGGCATTGACTAGGAAGGCAACTACTTTGGTGAAGCTTGCTAGGTGCTCAAAAGACTGTGAATCTGCTATTGAGACTTTCATGAAAGCCTTGACTGAGCATCACAACCCTGACACATTGAAAAAGCTTAATGATGGAGAGAGGGTGAAGAAATTACTAGAGCAGCAGAGTATTTTGATCCAAAAATGGCTGACAAGGAGCGCGAGAAAGGTATCTCTTGAATTTTCGTAGTCTATTTCTTTACTACTTTCCATTTGTTTTGGTGTCCTGCCCTTTCTAGTGTCAAAGTAAATTAAAATGAAGATAAAACTATGGCAACATGTCGATGTGTAGTAGATTTAGCGGAACATTTTACTGCCTTACTGAACATATCACAAGATTGTAAGCAATACTAATACCTTAAATGATGCCTTAAAATGACAAGCATCAGTGCAACATTTTACTGCCTTACTGAACATATCACAAGATTGTAAGTGATACTGATGATGCTCAATCACCTCTTCTGGACGTCAGGAACGGAGGCTCTCCTTCTTCACCAGGTTACCTGCAGAAAAGTCCCGGGACCAGAGTGGGTCTCCGGTGGGACCCTTCGACGGCCAAGTTAGTGACTGAGGTCATAGCTGAAGAGGGTCTTGAGTGAGCCCTTTTTAGTGTAGAAAGAGGGGTCTCAGGGAGGAGGGATTCCTTCCTGGACGCTGAGATGGCGATTTGGGGGTTATCGCACATACCTATTTACTGGGTGGATTCACCTTTTTATAGGGGTTGACCCTGGCATGATCATGTGGGATTGTGTGAAGTCAGATTGTCTGCTGAGCCCTTGCGTGAATCTGGGCTGGTTGGTGGGTTACGTTCCATCAGTTGTTGGATAGGTGGGTCCTGTCCCATTAGCCGGTGGGGCTGTTGAGTTGTCGGATCTGGCGTTGTCGGGCGGTGCTCGTCAGAGAGGCGATTTCTTGAACCGCTGGAGCTGATCTGGTGGGAATTGGGAAATCCCATCTTATCAGGACCGAGCCGGATTGACCCGAGATGGCTGGGGTTCATCCCGCTGGCAAGGCAGTGCCGGGGCGGGGCCGAATCGATGGACTTGGAGGCGTCAGGGCTGAGTCGGGCCGACCGGGAAAGTGTCAGGGCCGACTCGCTTGGAGAAGTAGGGGGCCGGCAAGGAAGATGCCGGGCCACTTGGGAAGATGCCGGGGCCGGCTGGGAGGTGCCGGGGCCGGCTAGCTTGGACACGCCGGGGCCGAGTCAGGCTGGCTGGGGATGGCCCTAGCTGACTCGGTGGAAGACGCCATGGCCGAGTCGGGCCGGCCGAGGATGGCCTTGGCCGACTCGGAGGAACTGGAGATGTCGTGGCCGAGTCGGGCCGGCCGGGTGATGGCCTTGGCCGACTCGGCAGAACTGGAGACGCCGGGGCCGAGTCGGGCTAGCCGGGGATGGCCCTGGCTGACTCGGTGGAACTGGAGACGCCGTGGTTGAGTCGGGCCGACTGGGGAAGTGTCGGGGCCGACTCGCTTGGAGAAGTAGGGGGGCGGCTAGAAAGATGCCAGGCCACTTGGGAGATGTCGGGGCCGGCTAGGAGAGTATCGGGGCCGACTGAGAGGTGCCGGGGCCGGCTGGGAGTTGCCGGGGCCAGCTAGCTTGGACACGCCGAGGCCGGCTGGGAAGTGCCGGGGCCGCCTAGCTTGGAGACATGGGGGGCCGCCTAGGAAGATGCCGGGCCGCTTGGGAAGGTGCCGGGGCCGGCTGGAAGTGCCGGGGGTTGCCTGGAGACGTAGGGGGCCGGCTAAGAAGTTGCCGGGCCGCTTGGGAAGGTGCCGGGGCTGCCTAGCTTGGAGACGTAGGGGGCCGGCTAGGAAGTTGCCGGGCCGCTTGGGAAGGTGCCAGGGCCGGCTGGGAGGTGCCGGGGTCGGCTAGCTTGGACATGCCGGGGCCGGCTGGGAGGTGCCGGGGGCGCCTGGGAGGTGCCCGGGCGGCCCAGCTTGGAGATGTAGGGGGCTGGCTAGGAAGTTGCTGGGCCGCTTGGGAAGGTGCCGGGGCTGGCTGGGAGGTGCCGGGGCCGGCTAGCTTGGACACGCCGGGGCCAGCTGGGAAGATGTTGGGGGCGCCTGGGAGGTGCCGGGGCCCCCTAGCTTGGAGACGTAGGGGGCCTAGGAAGTTGCCGGGCCGCTTTGGAAGGTGCCGGGGCCGCCTAGCTTGGAGACGTAGGGGGCCGCCCAGCTTGGAGGTGCCAGCCTTGGAGGTGTCGGCCTTGGAGGTGTCGGCCTTTGGGGCCAGCCTTGGGTGTGCCGGCCTTGGAGGTGTCGGTCTTGGAGGTGTTGGCCTTTGGGGCCGGTCTTGGGGTGCCGGCCTTGGAGGTGTCAGCCTTGGAGGTATCGGCCTTTGGGGCCGTCGGTCTTGGAGGTGTCGGTCATGGAGGTGTCGGTCTTGGAGCTGCCAGTCTTGGGGCCGTCGGTCATGGAGGTGTCGGCCTTTGGGGCTGTCGGTCATGGAGTCGTCGGCCTTTGGGGCCGTCGGTCTTGGAGCCATCGGTCTTGGGGCCGTCGGTCATGGAGCCATCGGCCTTTGGGGATGTCGGTCTTGGAGCCGTCGGCCTTTGGAGCCGAGTGGGCCGTTCAAAAATTTTTTAATCTCCATGGGGTCAACTGGCCCCATCAAATGCCCCCCACACTCCTTGAGCTTGCGTGCTCTGCATCAGCTAAGCGAAAGGAGTGTAGAACTTTTACATTGGCATCTGCTCTTCATGTTAGCTTTAACTATATTCCTTCTGGGTGGGGAAACCTATTTCCTCTTGCACTGCCTTGGATGGACGTCTGCGTGCCTTCTTTGGCTAGCTGAGGGCGGCTAGTAATCCAATCCCAACGCGGACTCTGGAAGTCTTTTGAACCCCGGAGGGTGACCTGAGAGCTGAGAGTCGTCAGGTTTCCTTTTGAACCATCTTGGGGGTTTGTGTTCCGCCCAAGTGGCGACTCAGTCGGGTACGGAGCCTTTAGGGTCTTAACCTACTCGGGGGCACCGCCGTGTCGAGGCTGAGTGGTGTCCCGTAGGCCGCGATGCCAGTGAGCTCCTTTTGAACCATCTTGGGGGTTTGTGTTCCGCCCAAGTGGCGACTCAGCCAGGTACGGAGCCTTTAGGGTCTTAACCAACTCGGGGGCACCGCCGTGCCAGGGCCGAGTGTTGTCCCATGGGCCACGATGCCAGTGAGCTCCTTTTGAACCATCTTGGGGGTTTGTGTGCTGCCCAAGTGGCGACTCAGTCGGGTACAGAGCTTTAGTGTCTTAACCTACTCGGGGGCACCGCCATGCCGGGGCCGAGTGGTGTCCCATGGGCCGCGATGCCAGTGAGCTCATTTTGAACCATCCTGGGGGTTTGTGTGCTGCCTAAGTGGCAACTCAGCCAGGTACGGAGCCTTTAGGGTCTTAACCTACTCGGGGGCACCACCGTGCCAGGGCCGAGTGGTGTCGCATGGGCCACAATGCCGGTGAGCTCCTTTTGAACCATCTTGGGGATTTGTGTGCCGCCCAAGTGGCGACTCAGTCGGGTACGGAGCCTTTAGGGTCTTAACCTACTCAGGGGCACCACCGTGCTGGGGCGAGTGGTGTCCCATGGGCCGCGATGCCGGTGAGCTTCTTTTGAACCATCCTGGGGGTTTATGTGCCGCCCAAGTGGCGACTCAGCTGGGTACGGAGCCTTTAGGGTCTTAACCTACTCGGGGGCACCGCCGTGCTGGGGCCGAGTGGTGTCCCGTGGGCCGCGTTGCCGGTGAGCTCCTTTTGAGAGACTTGGCGCAGGGAGAACAAGCTATGGTGTCAGAAGGGGTCTCTTTATTACTCATGCTTCTGGGGTACATCATTGATAATACTGGCGGAGGTTGTCCGCATTCCAGGTACGTGGAACAGGTTTCCCATTGAGTTCCTCTAGTTGCATGCCCCTCGGTGAAGTGTTTCGGTGGGGCGGTAGGGACCCTCCCAGGAAGTACGTTACCCGGCAACTCCTCCCCCTCGGCCGTTTAGGTGCAGAAGCTGATCCCCAGGACACCATCCCGATCGTCCGCTCCATAGGAGTATTGTCGACGGTGGCTTGAGCTGGTGGAGGCCCCATGTCGGTCGGTAGCGGCTGTTGCATCTTCTGGAATGAGCTGGATGAGCTCCTCGATGGCCCGCTTCAAGCTGTAGCAGCTGTCGGTGTCGTGGCCGTAATCCCGGTGGAAACGGCAGTAGCAGCTCACGTCGCGGGGTGTACCTTTCTTCATGGGTGAAGGACGTTGGAGGTAAGGCTCGCCCTCGATCTCCATCTGGATGTGGGATCGAGGGGCAAGAAGAGGAGTGAGCTTACTCTCGTCGGGGATGGGGCTCCAACGCCTGTTCTCGAAATGACGAGGCGGGTCAGCTCGCCTATGTCGAGTGGGCCCACTGGGCTCGGGGCAAGCAGGCTTGTTGTTGGAGTTTCTTGAAGATTCCGGCGGGTGAAGTCGGCTTCATCCACGCGGATATATTTCTGAGCTCAGAGTAGAAGATCGGAATAAGAGCTTGGGGGCTTCTTATCCAGGAAGAAGGTGAAGCGGGACGAGAGGAGTCCCCACTTCAATGCCAGGGTGGCCACCGCATCGTCGAGATGGTAGACCTCGAGGGCGGAAGTTTTGAATCGGGATACGAAGTCCCGCAGTGACTCTCCTTCCTTCTAGCGGACCGAGAAGAGGCTATCTGCCACCCTTGGGATCCGGCGGCAAGCGTCGAAGTGGACCAAAAATGCCCTCTCCAACTTCCAGAAGGAGTCGATGCTGTGAGGGGGCAGGCATGAGTGCCATGCACGGGCGGCCTTCCGCAGGGTGGCGGGGAAGGCTTTGCAAGAAGGGCGTCTGAAGCACCTTGGATTTGCATCATTGCTTTGTAACTCTCGAGGTAGTCGAGGGGGTCGATCGTACCATCGTACGGGTCCACCTAGGGGAAGCGGAACCTGGAGGGAACCGGTTCCTCCAGTATGCGGCGAGTGTAAGGAGGACGAGTGTCAAACTCTTCCTCTGGCTGATGGTTGATCTTCTTGGCGAGCTCGTCGAGGCGCCTATTGTACTCCTTCAGGCATTCCTCCGCCTGGCGGCTGATCGTCGGGGCCCTCTGAGATGGCTCAGAGGAAGAAGAAGAAGAGGAGGCAGAAGGAGATGGAGACGGAAGTCGGGACTTCCGCCTAGGTTCCTCGTGATGATGTGGCTTGGGAGGAATTCGTTGGGGCCGCGGTCAGAGGACCGTGGCTGCTTGGAGGGCTCGCGTCGAGGCTTCCCAGGAGAAACCTGACGTCGGCCGGTCTCTCGCCGAGTGGCTTCCGCCGAGGAGAACCTCCCCTCGCCGACTGTTGACTGGCGAGGGAAGCAGTCTGATGCTAGGTGGCCACGGACTGTCGTTGCTGGAGCCCATGGATCATGGCAGTGAGATTCTGGACTTGCTGGGAAAGAGTCGCCAGCCGCTCCATTGTTTGGTCAACGGCTTCCGACGGCGGGCAGGCAACTGGAGGGTTGGTAGCAGGGGGATTGGCCTCCTGCTGCCTAGCTGGCGGGAGGAGCCCTGCCGGGCAGCTGATGGAGGCATCCCGAGCTCGTGTCATCACCATGGCTTCTGGAAGAAGAGAGGGGATGAAAGATGTAGCTCAGGGAGAACGTTCGCTACTTTTTCTTATCCCTCCTACTTGGCACGCCAATCTGATGATGCTCAATCACCTCTCCTGGACGTTGGGAACGGAGGCTCTCCTTCTTCACCAGGTTACCTGCAGAAAAGTCCTAGGACCGGAGTGGGTCTCCGGTGGGACCCTCCGACGGCCAAGTTAGTGACTAAGGTCACAGCTAAAGAGGGTCTCGAGTGAGCCCTTTTTAGTGTAGAAAGAGGGTCTCAGGAGGGGGATTCCTTCCTGGACGCTGAGATGATGATTTTGGGGGTTATCGCGCATACCTGTTTACTGGTGGATTCTTATAGGGGTTGACCCTGGCATGATCACGTGGGATTGTGTGAAGTCAGATTGTCTACTGAGCCCTTGCATGAATCTGGACTGGTTGGTGGGTTACGTCCCATCAGTTGTTGGGTAGGTGGGTCCTGTCCCATCAGCCGGCGGCGCTATTGAGTTGTCGGATCTGGCGCTGTCGGGCGGCGCGCGTCAGAGAGGCGGTTTCTTGAACCGCTGGGGCTGATCTGGTGGGAACTGGGAAATCCGTTAATCAGGGCCGAGCCGGATCGACCCGAGATGGCTGGGGTCCATCCCGCTGGCAAGGCAGTGCTGGGGCGGGGCCGAATCGATGGACTTGGAGGCATCGGGGCCGAGTCGGGCCGACCGGGGAAGTGTCGGGGCCGACTCTCTTGGAGAAGTAGGGGGCCGGCTAGGAAGACACCGGGCCGCTTGGGAAGATGCCGAGGCCGGCTGGAAGGTGCCGGGGCTGGCTAGCTTGGACATGCCGGGGACGAGTTGGGCTGGCCGGGGATGGCCCTGGACGACTCGGTGGAACTGGAGACGTCGTGGCCGAGTCGGGCCGGCTGGGGATGGCCTTGGCCGACTCGGCGGTACTGGAGATGCCGGGGCTGAGTCGGGCTGGCCGGGGATGGCCCTGGCCAACTCGATGGAACTGGAGACGCCATGGCCGAGTCAGGCCGGCCGGGTGATGGCTGTAGTACCCGGTTCAAACGAACTAGGCTTGGTTCAGATGAACCAGGCTTGGTTCAGATGAACCAAGCTCCTGTTTGTTGGGTTCCCCGGGCTGACGCTTCGCTCCAGGTGAAGCGTTTAGTCTTTCGGGAAACCCCGATCCGAGGCGCTGCACAGGTGATTAAATAGGAAGGAGGAGGACTCCTTCCTTCACGCTGGCGCGCTTCATCCATCAGGTAATCCCCTGGTCTAGAGAGAGAGAGAGAGAGAGAGAGAGAGAGAGAGAGAGAGAGAGAGAGACAGAGAGAGAGAGAGCGAGAGAGAGGGACCGGCCGATCCTTGGTTCAGGCCCGGCGGCGTGCTCGCCGCCTCGCCGGGCCTGAGCTTGGCCGGCGACCCCGCCGGCACCGGGGGAGGTGTCCGGCGGGGTGGTGGTGGAGAGAGAGAGAGAGAGAGGGCCAATCGGCCCTCTCTCGCGCGGTGGCGGGCCGCTGGTTGGTTCGGGCCCGGCGGCGTGCTCGCCGCCTCGCCGGGCCTGAGCTTCGGCCTGTCGCCTCCACCGGCGCCGGGCGTGCGTCCGGTGGAGGTCCGGCCGGCCAAGGTGGCCGGCCGTGCCGCCGGCACAGACGTGCCGCGCGGATGTGAGAGAGAAGAAGAGAGAAATTGAGAGAGAGGGGATTGGTGGCCGGCCGCGGCGGCGGCCGGCTCTGGCCCGGCCACCGGCGGCCGGGCCGCCCTCAATTTGGCCGGCGGCGGCCCTGGCCGCCGGCGACCCCGTCCCCTGTTCGGTGAAACAGGGGATCGGGGGCTTTGGATGAACCGGGCCGGCTGGGCCGGCCGGTTCAGGGCCTTTTGGGCCGTGCAGCGATTTGGGCTGGTTTTTGGGCCCGTAACGGGCCGGGATTAGCAAAATAATTATATGGCTAGAATCTGGGTGAATTCTAGTTTCTTGGGGTATTTTTACTTCCCCAATTGGGTGTGTATAGTGGGAGATATTCGAGCCCAAAGTTGGGCCCGTGAACTAGTCTGGGTAGAATTCTAAGGGTCATTTTAATATTCTTATTCTAATAAATTAATTGTGTAAAATGATCCTGTAGGTGCTCAGACATCTGACTAGCTGATATATACCTGTTGGATTGCGTACTGAGGTAAGTAAGCCAGTTATCAGTATTTAATAAATTATTCATTATATGAATATTTAAATTGTGAATTATATTGTGACATGAAGAATTGTTATTGGCTAAATTGTAAGTAGATGAATATTATGAATACATGGTTGTTTATGTGCTATGATTTCATATGTGGATGCTATGCATGAGAGATGCAGTTATTATGACATTGATGTGATATATTACATGCAATTGTTAAGTAAGTAATCCACTGTTTATGCAATATAAGATGTTATTGATATGTTGTGCATGATGTGAGGTACTGTTATGTGTCGCCGCGGTTCTCCTTTATCATGTCATACCACACACACGTCTAGAGGATTATGCCACACACATCTAGAGGATGTGTTCTGTGTTTATGCCACCTACACGTCTAGAGGATGTGTTCTGCTTGTTTATGCCATTCACACATCTAGAGGATTCTGCCGAGATGGCATCACGCATCTAGAGGATGTGTTCTTACTATGAGGTGGCATCATCACATCTAGAGGATGTGTTCTGCTTGGTTCGAGGTGGCATCACACATATAGAGTATGTGTTCTGGTGGATTATGATATGGCGTGACCCTGGTATCTGGACCCTTTCAGTAGGGGGATGCTTGTTGGTACACTATTGAGATATTGCAGGGCCGTGGGTCACATTTACAGCTACCATTGAGAGTATAAACAGTGGGTTTACTTACATTGCATGTTTGAGTATTTGTGGAATGTTTAAGCATGCAAATCATTTATGTGCTTATAGATTGTTATGCTATGAATTTGACTGTATAACGTGGCTTACTTATTGAGTGTAAGCTCATAAAAATCTTACAATGTTTTTGTCAGAGCCACGAGATTGAAGATGGATTGTTGGGGTGATGGATCTTCTATTAAATAAAACAAGACCCATTATTTTGTTGTAACCCCAGTATTACTTATGTGTAGGGCTTGATGCCCAAACTTTATTATTGTGGTGTGTAAGGGTTTGTAACCCAAAACTTTTAGTATTCAGTGATGAATTTGGCTTGGTTATATATAATAGTGTTATGTGAAAAATTTTGTGACGCCTTGCGTGCCCGGCACGCGGCGGGTTGTCACCCTAGCCCGATATTTGGGTCTGGGGCGTGACAGGTATCATTTCATCAAAGATACAAAAGTAAGTGGTCTTGATGTGGATATTTTATGGGTCAAATGGTTGCAGATCCACTCATCAAATCCGTTGCTAGGATCTTGTAGGTGACACATGTCAAAGGATATTTAGTTGACTATCATGTCGTCATGCACTGTTAGATAATTCATTTTGCATAATTAGTAAGACTATTTTGTTACATTTGGCTTAAATAATTTATTTCATTACTTATATTTATGGCATGATATATAAGTTACAACTAGCATAATTATTATATGGCAATTTACTAAAACCGTCTTGTTCACATGAGAAATTACCTCTGAAATTGTTACAATGAGCAAAGATGATACATTATTGAGATATCATACTAAGAAAGCAAGTTTAATTCAAATCTTTAACATGGTAGCTTGGTGAAGACCAAACTGAGGTTCTTTGTACAATTAACATTTGGGTGTGGTTAATTGGACCCTCAAGAAAATTAAGGGCTAGCCATGATTAATCAACCCATAAGACCCTCATTATTGCATAAAAGATACAAATGATAAAACATTTGGGTGTGGTCCTTAGCCTTGACTCTATTTATTAACGAACAACAACCGGATCCATGGCTGTATAGGACTGTCATGGTTGGCTGATCATGGTTGATGAGGAGAGATGGCTTCAGGTAGTCAAAGACCATCGGATTTAGAGTAATATTGGTCATCTAAGCATGGGTTGAATTGTTTGAACCAACTGAGACATTTTACCTATTTTTAGATTTTATGGGATTATTTAATACCTACTTTTTCTATTTAGGCTACTTTTAACCTTAGTGATCCAAATATAATCTTGTGTAGTGGGGTATGAGTCCTGATTATAAGTTGGAGTTAACTACTTGTGAAACTAGATACTAATCATGTATCATCTAATTTTGAGTGTTATTTTTGAATTAATTATGTAAATGAACTACAGCCCAAATTAATCAAGCTTAACTCATTAATCAACAAATAAAGGTAAGTAATTAATCATAGTTAAAATATTTTATAGAATTATTTTTGATTGCTAAAAAAGATTTTAAAGTTTTATAAAATAGTACATTTTTAATTGTCAAATTTTGGGGTATTATTTTAATTTCTGTACTATTAAAATTTTTTTAGTTATTTCTAAACTTTTGTTTTCGTTTCATTTTGGTCCCACCGTGAGGAATCAGACTTGGCATGCTACGTGGCTGGGCAGCTGTCGTGGAGGTTTTCAAAGGCTAATATAATCTTTGGAGCGGGAGTTCACATGCTTCCGGCTCGTGTCTGCGAATCATGCGGCTGCCCTTCACCTTCGACGGCGTCCCCACCGACTCCCTCCTCTATTCCGTCGGCCGCGACCGCCACCTCCTTCGCTCCCGCAACCTCCTCGCCGACCTCACCGCCCGTCTTGGCCTTTCCTCTGCCTGCGCCGCCGAGGTTGCAGCCCTCACCTCCGACGTCACTGACGGCGACCACAGCGATGACCAGTTGTTCCCCGTCCTCGATGCGCCACCGCCATCCCCTCTCCCTTGCCTAGGCTGCTGTGTCTGCGAATTGTGCTGCTGACCTTCACCTCGGACAGTGTCCCCACCGACTCCCTCCTCTATTCCGTCGGCGACTTCAACTACCGCGACCGCCTCCTCCTCCGCTCCCGCTCCCGCTCCCGCTCCCGCAACCTCCTCGCCGACCTCGCCGCCCATCTCGGCCTCTCCTTTGCCCTCGCCTTCGACGTCACCGACCGCGACCTCGGCGACGGCCAGTGGCTCCCAGTTCTCGGCGCGCCACCGCCATGCCCTCTCCCTCGTCGAGGCCGCTGCCGCGCGCGCCATCCCTTCTCCCTTGCCGAGGTCGCTGCCGTTGTTGGCTGCGAAGTCTACAACCTTGGTCGCATGACTTGCCGCGTCGCCCGCCACCTCCGCCTCCCCCGCTTCCGGAGTTGGATTCCGTCCGCTCCCTCAAGCACATGCACCGTCCGCACCTCCCCTAGTTTCGCCGAGATAGAAAGTCAAAAGGCCGAGCAGGTTATCGGCCAGGGGCGCTTCCTTCTCTAGTGAGCCACCAGGTGGTTCCTCACCACGGGGCAGCAGCCGCTCCTGATGGTAGCCGCCGTAACGGCATTCGTAGCAGAAGTGAACCGGTTGATCAGCAAAAAAAACGCCACCAAGACCTTCCCTCTTTGCATCTCATCGCATCTTCGCTCTCGAAATCCCACAGGCCACGCAGGAGGAGGAAGGAGGATGCTCTTGAAGTCCCACAGGCCAAAGAGGAGGAGGAAGGGTCGTGGGAGCGGATGGCGGACTGGAGGAGAGAGAGGGCGATGGAGCGGAGGCGGCCGCGGGCGAGGACATGGGCGGCGGCGGCGAGGGAATGGCACTGGGTCCGAAGGAAGAAGCGGAGGGCGAGGTGGGGGCGCTTGCGGAGGCGACGCAAGATCTCGATGGCGTCCTGGGCGGTGGAGAATCCGACGGGATGGGACAGGGATTTGAGGAAACTCCACGGAACCTTCACGGCAGCTGCGCAGCCACGTAGGATGCCTAAGTCAGATAATTTCTCATGGCATAATAATTTTTTTAACAATAAAAATTTAAAATTTTCAAAATGTTAAAAAATTTTAATACCAAAAGAAATAAAATGAGAAATCCTTCAAAGTTTAAGGATTAAAAGCATAGTTTAGTAAAATTTTAATTAGTTACATAGAAAATTTTGAAACTTCATCAAGGTTTGTCTCAAACCCGAATAAAGAAAAGGGTTGCATTAGATAGCTGATAGCTAATGTAAAACTTCGTCAGATCTCCTAAAACATGAATCTACTAAATTAAACTATGTAAAAAGATTTGGACATCCTCATTAAGAAATACATTGCATGCATCTATCTCTCGATATTTTAAAAATGGACAAAGGGTGCCATACCAGCACCCAAATGCGTGATAAATGAGCAAAGATTCCTGCACTACGGATAAGTGCGGATAAAGAAGTTAGTCCATGATAGTCAGCTTAAAGTAGCAACTTAAAATATTGGAACACTAATAGGTAAAGCAATGGAGATAATGAAATTATGATTAGGAGAAAAGTAAAATTAATATACTTACAAGGGACTAAATGGGTAGGCGAAATATCTAGAAAAATAAAGAATGCAAAATATAAATTATATTACACTGAAAAATATAAAAAAAGGGAGTAGGAATAATTATAGACAAAAATTTAAGGAATATATTATTAAGGTGATTAAAAAAGAAGACCGGATTATATCACTAAAACTTATAATTAAAAATGTTGTTGCAGATTTTTATTTTTCAGCTTGGGATGGCGCACATCGGAATCCTAGCAGCGCTGTCCCGTCTGGCAGACCTACAAAATAGTTCTCACGCAGGGATCAAGATGGGTGGTCCCTACGAAAGACTCTTCGATGCTTAAGTCAATGAAAACCCTTGGCCACAAATAAGAAAGTCCCTTAAGAGCAATGGCATTTTTGGGACTTATGTGCTTGAGAGCTTACCTAAAGGGTCTTGAGACTTAGTATTTATGCGTTGTCAAGATAATAAGTTGTTATCTAATTTCTTGGGCATAGCTGTGGAAGACGAAAGCTAATGGATGATCGGAGAATATGAAATCCCATTGATTATGGAAGGAAAGTACCATAGCTATTCCCTATTTCCATTTTAGGAAGGATCATTTCGGGATCTTTGTGATCGAGGTGATTTATTTTCTAAAAAGTCTGGCGTGATTTGGGACAAGGATAATGTTTATCCTGAGAAGCTGAAACTTGGTCTTGCTGGGGTTTGGAGAATGCCTGGTCCTGCCAAGGGTTGATAACTTGACTCGGTCTTGTCGAGGTTTGAAGGTTGCTCGACCCTACAAAGGTATGGAGATGTCTTGACCCTGCCGAGGTACAGAGATGGCTCAGCCTTGCTGCGGTATGAAGATGCCTCGGCCCTACCAAGGTATGAAGAACGCTCGGTCCTCTACCGAGGTTCGGAGTTGGCAATTATTGCATTTGTCCTTTTATGCACCAACAGGGAGTGGACTCCTTCTGAGTATAGCAGTTGACAACTCAAAGTCTGAAAGTTGGTCCCGCCACCTGCTACGTCTGCCAATTTATGCAGAGATAATTTTATCTCGCATCAGAGAATAATATAATTAGTGCATATACACCACAAGTAGGATTAAACCAACGAATTAAGACACAATTTTGAAAAGACATAGATGAAGTAATATAAGAAATATCACAAGGAAAAAAGATATATATGGAAGAAGATTTTAATAGATATAAGTAAACAGAGGGATCGATATGAAACAGTACATAGAGAGTATGGATTTAAAAATAGGAATAAAGTCAGCATAAGCATATTAGATTTTGTAGTTGTGTATGATCTCGCAATAGCAAACACTTGTTTTAAGAACATTTAATAACATTTTTATTTCAAAAAGAGAGATGAATATTTAATAACATTTAAAAGTAGATCTAATAAAGTCAAATAGAATTTTTCTTAACCAAGAAGGTGGATAAAATAGCATATAAAAACTGTAAAGTTATTTCAGAAGAAAGTTTTACTTTATAACATAAGATAATAATAGGAGACATATGGATACAAATAAAATTTAGAGTAAAATGTAAAACTATTAATCCAAAAATTAAATGGTGGAATTTGAAAGAGTTAAATTAAAATTATTTAAAGAAAAGTTAGTAGAGAAATGACTATAAATATAGATAGTGATCCCAATTTAATAAGGAAAAAGTAACTAAATGTATAAAAAGCGTAGCAAAAGAAGTTCTAGAAGAATCAAAAGGGGTAAGACTATTAGGGAAAGAAACTTAGTGGTGGAACAAAGAAGTTTAAGCTGCCATCAAGCTTAAAAGGACAAGCTACAAAATTTGACAAAGGCTAGGGATAAAGAAAGTCTTACAAAATATAAGGATACAAAAAAAAACAGCTAAAAAGACGGTAAGTAATACCAAACATAAAGCTTATGATAAATTATATTATAGAGTAGATACAAAGAAGGTGAAAAAACTATATAAACTAGCAAAACTAAGTGAAAAGAAAATAAAAGATCTTGACTATATTAAATGTGTTAAAGATGAAGATTCTTAGTAAAAAAAGAGATAAAAAATGATAAAAAAGTTATTTTAAAATTTATTAAATAAAAATAATTTAGTTTATTTAAAGGTAGAAGGACGTGATAACCTATGAGTAATAAATAAAATAATTTTTTTCTTAAATTTAACATGTTTAATGATACAAATACTTTGAGTAAAATAAAAAGTACAAATGTATTAGGACCAAATGTGATCCTTATAGAGGTTTGGAAAGGCTTAGGAGAAATTAGAGTTATATGGTTAACCAATTTATGTAACAAGATTATAGCAACTATAAGAATACCGGATGATTGAAGAAAAGCTTATTAATACCCATATACAAAAATAAAAAAGATATTCAAAATTGTATAAATTATAGAGGGATTAATTTTGTGAGTCATACAATAAAATTATTGAAGAGAGTAATAAAAAATTAAATAAAAGCTAAAAGTTTGGTGTCAAATAATCAATTTGGATTTTGCTTGAAAGATTGACCATAGAAGCTATTTATCTATTAAGAAGATTGATGGAGAGGTATAAGAAAAAGAAAAAAATACCTTATATGGTCTTTATCAATTTAGAGAAAGCATATGATAGAGTACCTAGAGAAATAATATGATAAATTTTAGAGAAAAAAGAAGTTAGTAAAAGGTACATAGAATTGATAAAAGATATGTATGATAGAGCAATAACTATTGTTAAAATAACAATAGGAGAAACTAGTGAATTTTTAATTCTGAGTTTACATCAAGGATTTGCCTTAAGTCCATATCTTTTTGCATTAGTTTTGGATGAATTAACCAAATATATTTAAGATGATATCCTATAGTGTATGTTATTTGCAGATGATATATTGTTGATTGATGAAACTAAAATTGGAATAAATGATAAGCTAGAGATTTGGAGAAAGACTTTAAAATCTAAAAGTTTTAAGATTAGAACTAAAACTGGATACGTAAAGTATAATTTTAGTGGAAGTAGAAATATAAATGAAGAGACAGTAAAGATTGCAAGCCAAGAGCTATCAAAGAGTAAAAAATTTAGGTATTTAAGATTAATTATCCAACAAAAAAGTGAAATAAATAAAGATGTGAATCATAGAATTAAAGCAGGATGGATTAAGTGGAGTGTTTTGAAAGATTGTATGATCGACACATCCCATTAAAATTAAAAAAATTGCTATTAGGTCAGCTATATTATATGGAATTGAGTGTTGGGCAATAATGAAACAATATATGAATAAATTAAGTGTAACAAAATTTGCATGTTAGGATTGATATATGGTAAAATTTTAAAAGATAAAAATAAAAATAAATATATATAAGAAATGATAGAAGTAGCCCCAATTAAAGATAAAATAAGAGAAAACTAATTACGGTGCTTTAGATATATACAACGAAGACTTTTAAATGCTTTAGTTAGAAAGAGTGATCTTTTAACCGTCCATGATAATGGTAGAGATAGAAGTAGACCTAAACTAACATGGATAGAAATAATTAAGAGAGATATAACTATTTGTAACGACTTAGTCCTGAAAAGAGCAGAGTGAAGAAGTAGATTTATGTAGCTGACCCTATATAGTTGAGAAAAGGCTTAGATGAATTGAGAATTGAGTTGAGTACATAAAAAATTTTGGATTAAATAAATTGTTAAATAGCATATTACATATGTTCAAGTTCATTGCTAAAGTATAAAATTATCTTGAATTTTAATGCCTAATATTTATTTTAAAATTAGTGAGACTTTATATTTGAAAAGTTAATTTCTTATACATACTATTTATTAAGAAAATAGATCAAGTAAGTAGGCTATGTTTTTTAACTTATATGCATTGTTTAAGTTTTCTACTAAAAGTTATTATTTTGATGAGAATTATTTCTGAATCCATTATTAAAATTATATGAGTGTATTTCAAGCTATTTATAAGTTATACAAGTTGTAATATGTATAAGTATATGCTATGAACTTTTAGTCAAATTATGATTTATGATTGATAAGTAATATATAGCAATTAGACCTTCCTTTATAGGGTTATATGCAGTGAACTAGTTTTGTCACAATTATTATATGTGGTCGTGATGTATTGATTGTAGAGTTACTGTCACAACATTAAATATAAATCTAAGTTGTATCTCAAAAATTGATGCTATTATTTAGAATGTTATGCATTATTAGTATTAGAATTATTTATAAAAATATGATTGAAGCATTATTGTATTACATATTTATTTTAAAGTGTAACATTATACTTACTTGATACCTTTAAATAATGATTAAGGTTTATCTATTAAGTGTTAGCCCACAAAAAATTTTATGTTGCTTTTGTTTTAGGAATAGGATTTAGATAGATTCTCGCTCAAGTATCGAGTGGTAGTGCTTCTTAGATACTAATTTATTCTAGAGTGATTCAAAACATTTTGAAATTTTTTTTATATTAAAACCCTATGTTAATCTTTTAGTCATTGATATTATTCATTTATTGACACAATGTCTAAACTAGTTTAGTTTAATACAAAGGACAATTAGTTTACTGATATTCATTAATTTAATTGATTGCATGTTCTTGTAGGATGCCTTACATGCTATAGGATTTAATTCTACATGTGTACGATAGATTGTTACGTCTTGATCCATTTTCAAATATGAGGTATGATAATTATAATAGTATTAGAGCTTAATTATGTGTGACTATTATGGATGAATCCTAGGATCATTTTTGGTTAAGTAGGTATTAATGACTAAGTAAAATGCCTACATGATTTATATGTGTATTGCTACTGAAATCTATCCTCGGACTCGGGCGCGATCGGGCTTCAGGATGGGCTCCTTCCTAGGTGGACCTACAAAACAGTCCTCACGCGAGAGGCATTGGGGGTGGCCCTCCGCAGAAGACCCTCCGATGCCAAGTCAGCAGGGATCGGCAATCAATAAATGTGAGGAGAAGGCTCTCGCTAAAGAGTCTCTCCAAGGATGGCCTTTCGAGAGCTCTGAGCAGAGCGCTAATGGCAGAAAGGGGTGAGCAAGGGTAGAAGGAGAGTGGACCAGTAGGCAAGTGCGCATACCTGAGAAGCCGGGAGACGGTTCTATTTATAGAGGATCACCTGACTCTTTGGGGGCGTTGTGGGTCCGAAAGCCATTAGGATTCGAATCCAGTTTGTTATGAGGTCAGTAAGATTCGTATCTTGTTAGTTAGAGGATCGATAGCTAGGAGAGCTGGTTGATGTCTTAGGATTCGGCGACTGTGTAGGCTTCAAGGCTCTAGGCCACTTTTGGGTATGATTTTTGTTTGAACTTTCCCGCACCGGGTTCCGCAGAGGTGCTTGGGTGCCCGAGTCTAGCTGGGGCATAAGGATAGCTTGGCTGGCGAGGCACAATGGATAGGAATGGCTCGGCTGAGGCCGGGAGATAGGAATAGCTCGGCGGAGGCCGAGATATGGGGATAGCTCGGCTGAGGCCGAGAGATAGGGATAGCTTGGTGGAGGCTGAGGGACATGTTATAGCTCGGCTGAGGCCGAGAGAGAGACGTTATAGCTCGGCGAAGGCGAGAGATGGGGACAACTCGGCTGAGGCTGAGAGTGACGTTATAGCTCGGCTGATGCCGAGAGATGTGATCCGTGCCTTGGGGATCCTTGGCTCACCGAGGGGCTAAGGCGCCTTAATCCACTGAGGCTGACTCGTCTCTAGTGGGTATTGTACAGCAAGTGGGAGTCCCTAACCCCTTGCATGATTATTAATGCAACGGCGATTTTACCCCTCAATACATGCCCCCCACTCCCTAGTTGAAGCGTAGGTTCGGGCATAGAGAGCAGAACTCTAGGTGGCACGATCTGAACGAGGGGTCTGAATTTGACAGCATACGTAATGATGCCCTAATTAATGCCGTGTGGCCACCTTGCCTTTACGGAATGGATCTATTGCTTCCTAGGGGCAACGGTCGGGGAAGTGCCACGTAGCAAATCCTGATTTTTACGGCGCCTGCAACGGTGGTTCTGGGTGTTCCAATCAAAACGCCTTATCTTCCCTTTGAGGCAGTTTCCTTCGAAGGAAAGCAAAGTCGAAACAGCACCATTCCCATTCGCAGCACCCTTTCTGTAACATCCTGAAAACCTTGTAATTTATGGCATTTTCATTTGAAATGAAGTCAGAAAGTTTCAGTGAAATGTGGGTGTGTTGGCCTTTTGATAAATGTAAAGAGAAGAAATTTTGGAGTAAATAAGTATATTTCTGAATGTTAATGAGTTTGATTTAAGAAATTGAGAGACTTAAGTTTTAATGGGTTTAAATCACAAGAAAAATCAAGTTTAGTTTGAGTTTTATCCTAAAATGATGTTTTTAGTGGTTGGAGTCGACCCTAATTGGAGTGGAGTCGACTCTGGCACGGTTTTAAACTTTGGAGTCGACCCTGCAGAGCTGGAGTCGACCCTACTTTTCAGGAGTCGACCCCTACTTTTCTGGAGTCGACCCCTATTTCTGCTGGAGCCGACTCCCAATCTGTTCGAGCCGACTCCAAGACGGCAGGTTTTTCTGAGTTAAATCTTGAGAAATTCATATTTAATCCGTTTCAAGTCCGATTTGGATGCCGTTTGAACCGTTGGATTTCTAAAATCGAGTTCTTCAAGCTGGTAAAGTCTTTTCTTAGAAATGTTACATAAAAGTATCGATTTAAGTAAAAAATGATAATCTGGGCTATAAATCGATTAAAAAAATGCTATATCAGGGGCAAAATGGGAAAAGGCTCCGATGTCAATTGCTAATTGTGTTAAGGGCAACTTGGGAAAGAAAATCTAAGGGCAAAATATCATGGTTATAAGTGAGCCACGTGTTTTCCAAAAAGCGTGCGTTAAGAGTGTTTGAGGGCAAAAGGGAGATTTGGCATGCCTTAACCCTTAAGTTTCCAATGACTTGGTCCCCAAGTCATTAGAGAAAAAGGGAAACGTGGGTTCAGCCAGAGAAAAGAAAGAAAGAAAGAAAGAGAGAAAGAAGAGGAGAAAAGAGAGGAAGAGAAGAAGAAGAAGAAAAAGGAGGAAGAAAGAGAAAGGGAAAGGGAAGCTTGGGGTTTGTGCTCGACTCCAGGTAAGCTATAGCTTCCCTAGATCTTGTATGACTTTAGATTTTCTTAGATTAGTGTATTTTGAGGTAATAGTAGAAGTAATCTTGAGTAGAGAAAGGGTGGAAGAAAATAATGAGATATTAGAGGATAGATCATGTATGCATGCATGGTTCGTGGGAAAACCTCGTGTGGAGGTAATCCTAATAGCTATCGTATCTGTATGTTGACGTAGGTCAAGAGGGTTATTCCAGGGAGCCGAATACCAGAGTTGAGTACCAGTTGTACCAGTCGAGGAGTAACCTACTAAGGTGAGTGGGTTTCTCATCTAGCAATGAGAAGTTAATTTGAGCTAGTATAATGAGATTAATACCTAGTTATGGTATGTTATGTTTAGCAGAGTATTATGTATGTTTTAAATATGAGAAATGAGAACCTAGTATATGATATTCTGATAAATGAGTTTTGAGCATAAACACATAAGCATGAGTTTCGATGAGGGATTTTTAATGTATACATGGCATATTTGCATG
Organism: Calamus simplicifolius; assembly: GCA_900491605.1. Lineage (NCBI taxonomy): Eukaryota > Viridiplantae > Streptophyta > Magnoliopsida > Arecales > Arecaceae > Calamus > Calamus simplicifolius. The sequence continues at coordinate 177,523 of UESW01001559.1, read as the reverse complement.
ATAAAGCTTTACAAATGATGTATGTATCATACTGAGCATCAGGCAGCTAGGGGGCTGATCACCCTTTAGACTGTACTGTAGCATGAGCATTGCACACTACTATCGAGCCGGCACCTCCTTGCGAACAGATCGTACGATGAACCCCAGAATCAGGGGTGAGTGCACGCTTAACCAGACCAGTGGGGCTGGTTGTGAGCAGCCCGTGGGGGCATGAATCATAGCTCAGTGGAGCTGATTACTATATATAGCCCGTGGGGGCAGAGAGAAAACCCGAGGTTCCAGGGTTAAGGAACAAAGCACTTTGCCAGGTGAACCGCACGGGTAAGGGGTGCTATTTGTGCGGGGATCCTGTTGCTAGTCACGCACCCGATGAGAGTACACCTAGAAGGGCGACTGTAGGGTGGTACCTCAGAGGCATTACACACACAGCCCAGCATCATGAGATCTAAAAGCATATGTTGTGATATAAAAAGGGCCAATGGGCCAAATAGTTATCCCGAGAGGGAGAGCTTACTTGAGATGCCAGTGGGCAAGCAGATCCGATGGGAGTCTGGGTTGTAGATAAAGAATGCATATCTTCATATTGTAATGCATGGATTTTTATCTTAATGAGTTATCTTTCAGTGAAAGTTATTATAGAGTATTTCAGTACTGATATGTTATTTGAAGAATAAGCTACATTTTATTTTATCTGATATCATGTTAAAAATGTACTTTGAGTTGTACAAGCTAAATAGTTCAGCATACGATTGAAATTAAGAGGTTATGGTTCTCTATTTCTCCATAGTTAGATGGTTATCCAGTCACTGGGACTTAGGTCTCATCCCTCTATGATTTAAATGTTCTTTCAGATCAGTGAGTATTTCTGCCAGGATCACAAGATAACAGGACAGAACCCTTAGCTGGTGAAGCTTGCTTGGATGCAAGAGTGTATAAATGCTAGCCTTGTATATTGAGAGAGTGTGGTTTGATATTTGTATTTTGTATATGTGTATGTGTACAGTGAGATGTAATGATGTTTTAGACCTTTTTGGATATGAATACGAGACTTATGTTTTGGAGAAAATTATGAGCATGATGTGTGCACTTAGGATTTTGATGTCGATTGTGAATGTGATCTTGTAAACTGCCTGAGGAATGTCATGAAAAATATTATCTGAGCAGGTTGATGCTTAGTGTTGATTGAGTGATTTGTGTATATAATTGAGATGAAAATGAAAAGTTTTTAACAGGATGTGTTTTCGTGTGTCTGCCACTTATGATAATTAGTTGGGGTTCTCTAGCTCTTTATGGAGCGCTACATAAAGACTAGTAAAACTCTATCCGATTACCACAAGTGTGCAGGTGTGCTGTCGGTGGCCCCAGAGAGGAGGGGGAGCTGACAAGTTTTGGTATCAGAGCCCTAGGTTATTAGGTCCTAGGGGAATAAGTATGAGTATGAGTCTAGGATGATTGAATGTTTATGATTATAGCTATTGAATGATGAAACTGATGTAATGAATAATGTCTTGTAGGACGATTACTACAAAGGCATCTAGAGAGACAGAGCAATCTTCAGGCAGGGATAGAAGCAAAGGTCAAAGTAGACTCAGAAGGTCAGTTAGAAGAAGTCAAATTGATAGAATGGCTTCTAGTGATTCCACCGAGCCAGTATCTAAGGAGGCTAGAGTGAGGGCGTCTTCAGAGCAGATGCCAGAGTCTTCTTCACAGTCTATTACCCCTGTGCCAGTAGACCCATCTCGAGTACAGACTCAGGGGCCTAGTATGTCAGAGTTGGTAGGCATGATTACTCAGGCTGTGGTAGCAGCTGTGGGTGCTAGTTCTAGCCTTCCATCTAAAAATACGGAGGTTGTGAGGAATGTGGAAAGAGCCAGAAAGTTAGGGGCTCTGGAGTTCCAGGGAACTACTGATCCTATTCAGGCCGGGGCATGGCTGCAGAGGATCGAGAGAGTATTTGATGTGATGGGATGCTCTGAGGAGCAGAGGCTGAGTATTGCCACCTTTTTACTGGAGGGTAGAGCCCAGAGTTGGTGGAGATCTATTCAGGGCAGGCAGCCCCAGGGAGTGGAGTTGACATGGGAAAATTTTAGAAGAGAATTTCATCAGCAATATTATTCTGAGATTTATAGGGATCAGAAGAGGAGGGATTTCCTTTGTCTGACTCAGGGGAGGATGTCCGTGGCAGATTATGAAGCCACTTTTGTGGAGTTATCTCAGTTTGCTAGGGCCTTGGTGGCTGATGAGAGGGAGAGATGTCGACTATTCCAGGATGGATTGAATCTCCCTATTAAAGCCAAGACCTGTATGCAGACCTACAATAGTTACTCTGAGTTGGTGCAGGGAGCACTCAAAGCCGAGGAGATTGAAAAAGAATATATGAGTAGGAGGCAGGATAGAATGAAAAGAAGTGCTCCTAGTTATTCTTCTGCTCCGGGAGGGACTCAGCCATTTAAGAAACCCCAGAGGACTGGACAGTTTTATTCTGGGTTTAGAGCCCCTGGTGATGTGGGCAGAGATCAGTATCTGTGTCAGCATCTAGCCCAGTTCAAAGAAAGCCTTATGGGGGTGTGCCTCAGGTTGCCACCAGCAGGGTGTCTGGTGATGTAGGGGAGCAGGGTCGTCCTTCTGGTGGAGGGAGAAATATACCCCATGTAATGTATGTGGAAAACTTCATTTGGGAGAATGTAGGAGGGGCAATAAGGGATGTTATATTTGTGGTGATCTAGGTCACCTGAAGAGAGATTGCCCTAGGAGAGGGCAGCAGGCTGGTGGGCTTCCTCAGGGGCCAGTAATGCCAAGGGGACAGCCTAGTAGGAGGGGTGATGGTAGTGTTGTGGCTTCAGCCAGTCAGGTGGGGCCTAATGTTAATCAGCCAGGAGGGTCATCCAGTATTCCGAGAGCCGAGGCCAGAGTGTTTGCCATGACCAGACAGGAGGCTCAGATTGATCCTGATGTGGTGACAGGTATGCTACCCATCGATAATCATGATGCTTATATTTTAATTGATTCTGGATCTACGCATTCATTTATCTCATGTGAGTTTGCTAAGCATCTAGTTAGAGATGTGGGCCAGTTGGGTAGTCAGTTGGTAGTATCTATGCCCGTAGGGAGGCCTTTTATAGCAGACCAAGTGTATAGAGGTTGTGATATTTCTGTGGAGGGTCAGAAATTAGCAGCAGATTTGATTCCTTTGAGGTTGAAAGAGTTTGATGCCATTTTGGGGATGGATTGGCTATCTGTGCATAGAGCCAGAGTAGATTGCTTAAGGAAGGAGGTGATGTTACAAACTTCTGATGATAGAGAGGTCTGTTTTGTTGGTGATAGGAGGGGGTTACCCTCAGGAGTGATTTCAGCTCTGTCAGCCAATAAAATGCTAGCAAAGAGATGTGAAGCCTATTTAGCTTGTGCAGTGAGCCTAGAGGGCAATGGTTTAGAGCTGACGAATATCCCTGTGGTAAGGGATTTTTCAGATGTATTTCCTGAGGAGCTGCCAGGGTTACCTCCTGACAGAGGATTTGATTTCAGTATAGATCTAGCCCCAGATACCAGACCAATAGCCAGGGCACCTTATAGAATGGCTCCAGTTGAATTGAAAGAATTGAAAAGTCAGTTACAAGAATTATTGGATAAAGGGTTTATTAGACCCAGTATATCACCATGGGGTGCACCAGTGTTGTTTGTGAAGAAAAAGGATGGTACCTTGAGGTTGTGTATAGACTATAGACAGTTGAACAAGGTGACCATTAGAAACAATTATCCATTGCCAAGGATCGATGATTTGTTTGATCAGCTGCAGGGGGCAGCAGTGTTTTCAAAGATTGATCTGAGATCTGGGTATCATCAATTGAGAATAAAGAATGAGGATATATCTAAGACTGCTTTCAGGACCAGATATGGTCATTATGAGTTCTTGGTAATGCCATTTGGCTTGACAAATGCTCCAGCTGCTTTTATGGGTCTGATGAATCAAGTATTTCAAGAGTATCTAGATAAATTTGTGATAGTATTCATTGATGACATCTTGATTTATTCTAGAAGTAGTGAAGAGCATGAACAGCATCTGAGGACAGTTTTGCAGATATTAAGAGAAAAGCAATTATATGCAAAGTTTAGTAAAAGTGAATTTTGGCTGGATGAGGTAAAGTTCTTGGGACATGTAGTTTCAGCCGAAGGTATTATGGTAGATCCTCAAAAGATTGAAGCTATAGTAAATTGGGTATCACCTACCAATCAGACTGAGGTGAGGAGTTTCTTGGGGCTAGCAGGATATTATAGAAGATTTATAGAAAATTTCTCGATTTTGGCTTCTCCTATGACTAAGCTGCTTAGAAAGAATATCAAGTTTGATTGGTCTAATGAATGCCAGAAGAGTATGGATGAATTGAAAAAGAGATTAACCTCAGCCCCAATCCTAATACTACCTGATAGTGCCAGTGATTATGTGATCTATAGTGATGCCTCATTGAAGGGTTTGGGGTGTGTTTTAATGCAGAATGGGAAAGTAGTGGCTTATATATCTAGACAGTTGAGATCCCATGAAAAGAATTACCCCACCCATGATTTGGAGTTAGCTGCTGTTATATTTGCATTGAAGGTTTGGAGGCACTACTTGTATGGAAGAAGATGCCAGATATTTACTGATCATAAGAGCTTGAAATATATTCTGACCCAGAAGGAATTGAATTTAAGGCAGAGAAGATGGATTGAATTGATTAAAGACTATGATTGCACTATTGAGTATCACCCAGGGAAAGCTAATGTTGTGGCTGATGCCTTGAGTCGAAAGTCTATGGCCACATTGGCTTCTATCAGAACCGTACAGCTACCCTTGATGATTGAGTTAAGGAGGTTAGATGCAGAGCTAGCTGTAGAAGAATCAGGAGCCTTGTTGGCTACTTTCAGAGTGAGACCCCAAATGCTAGAAGAAATAAGAGAAGCTCAGTTGCTAGATCTACATTTGCTTAAAGCTAGAGATTTAATTCAGAGTGGGTCTCAGTCAGAGTTTTCTGTTAGAGGTGATGGAGTGTTATTATTCAAGGGCAGAGTTTGTGTGCCAGCTGTGGAATCAGTGAAAGATCAGATTTTAAGGGAAGCACATAGCTCAGCTTATTCAATGCATCCAGGTAGTACTAAGATGTATAGAACTATCAAACAGAATTACTGGTGGAATGGTATGAAAAAGGAGATAGCTGAGTATGTATCTAAGTGTTTGGTGTGTCAGCAGATTAAGGCTGAACATCAGTGTCCAGCTGGAAAGCTTCAGCCTCTGTTTGTGCCAGAGTGGAAGTGGGAGCATATAACTATGGATTTCGTTGTAGGACTCCCAAAGACCAGAAGGGGCAATGATGCTATATGGGTGATAGTTGATAGATTGACTAAGTCTGCTCATTTTCTGCCTATTAAGATTGTCTTTACCTTGGATAGATTAGCAGAATTATATGTGCATGAAATTGTGAGTAGGCATGGTGTGCCAGTATCGATAGTATCAGATAGGGATCCAAGGTTCACATCTCAATTTTGGGCAGAATTACAGAAAGCTTTGGGGACTAAATTGAGGTTCAGTACAGCATTTCATCCCCAAACCGATGGTCAGTCAGAAAGAACCATCCAGACACTGGAGGATATGCTGAGAGCTTGTGTCATGGAATTTTCTGGTAGCTGGGATGATCATCTACCTTTAATAGAGTTTGCTTACAATAACAGCTACCATTCTAGCATTGATATGGCACCATATGAGGCCTTGTATGGGAGAAAATGTAGAACTCCAGTGTGTTGGGATGAGGAGGGAGAGAGAAGGCTGTTAGGCCCTGAGTTAGTGCAGCTTACAGCAGATCAAGTTAAAATTATAAGAGCTAAATTAAAGGCAGCCCAGGATAGACAGAAGAGCTATGCAGATAAAAAGCATAGAGAGGTAAAGTTTGAGGTTGGAGATAGAGTCTTTCTGAAGGTATCTCCTTGGCGAGGTATTATGAGATTTGGAAAGAAAGGCAAGTTGAGTCCCAGGTATATTGGACCCTATGAAATTCTGGAAAGAGTTGGGACACTAGCTTATAGATTGGCTTTACCTCCAGAGTTATCTCAGATTCATAATGTATTTCATGTATCAATGCTTAGGAGGTATGTGCCGGATTCCTCTCATGTGATTCAGTCTGAGACTATAGAGTTACAGGGGGATTTATCATTTGCAACAGAACCAGTGAAGATCTTGAGTAGGGAGATTAAGCAGCTCCGCAGTAAAAGAATTCCATTAGTTAAGGTGCAATGGTTAAATCATCAAAAAGAGGAGGCTACATGGGAGCGAGAGGATGAGATGAGATTGAAGTACCCCCATCTATTTGAAAATATATCTAGCTAAATTTCGAGGACGAAATTTCTTAAGAGGGGGAGAATTGTAACATCCTGAAAACCTTGTAATTTATGGCATTTTCATTTGAAATGAAAGTCAGAAAGTTTCAGTGAAATGTGGGTGTGTTGGCCTTTTGATAAATGTAAAGAGAAGAAATTTTGGAGTAAATAAGTATATTTCTGAATGTTAATGAGTTTGATTTAAGAAATTGAGAGACTTAAGTTTTAATGGGTTTAAATCACAAGAAAAATCAAGTTTAGTTTGAGTTTTATCCTAAAATGATGTTTTTAGTGGTTGGAGTCGACCCTAATTGGAGTGGAGTCGACTCTGGCACGGTTTTAAACTTTCGGCACGCTTTGGAGTCGACCCCTGCAGAGCTGGAGTCGACCCCTACTTTTCAGGAGTCGACCCCTACTTTTCTGGAGTCGACCCCTATTTCTGCTGGAGCCGACTCCAATCTGTTCGAGCCGACTCCAAGACGGCAGGTTTTTCTGAGTTAAATCTTGAGAAATTCATATTTAATCCGTTTCAAGTCCGATTTGGATGCCGTTTGAACCGTTGGATTTCTAAAATCGAGTTCTTCAAGCTGGTAAAGTCTTTTCTTAGAAATGTTACATAAAAGTATCGATTTAAGTAAAAATGATAATCTGGGCTATAAATCGATTAAAAAAATGCTATATCAGGGGCAAAATGGGAAAAGGCTCCGATGTCAATTGCTAATTGTGTTAAGGGCAACTTGGGAAAGAAAATCTAAGGGCAAAATATCATGGTTATAAGTGAGCCACGTGTTTTCCAAAAAGCGTGCGTTAAGAGTGTTTGAGGGCAAAAGGGAGATTTGGCATGCCTTAACCCTTAAGTTTCCAATGACTTGGTCCCCAAGTCATTAGAGAAAAAGGGAAACGTGGGTTCAGCCAGAGAAAAGAAAGAAAGAAAGAAAGAGAGAAAGAAGAGGAGAAAAGAGAGGAAGGAAGAAGAAGAAGAAGAAAAAGGAGGAAAGAGAAAGGGAAAGGGAAGCTTGGGGTTTGTGCTCGACTCCAGGTAAGCTATAGCTTCCCTAGATCTTGTATGACTTTAGATTTTCTTAGATTAGTGTATTTTGAGGTAATAGTAGAAGTAATCTTGAGTAGAGAAAGGGTGGAAGAAAATAATGAGATATTAGAGGATAGATCATGTATGCATGCATGGTTCGTGGGAAAACCTCGTGTGGAGGTAATCCTAATAGCTATCGTATCTGTATGTTGACGTAGGTCAAGAGGGTTATTCCAGGGAGCCGAATACCAGAGTTGAGTACCAGTTGTACCAGTCGAGGAGTAACCTACTAAGGTGAGTGGGTTTCTCATCTAGCAATGAGAAGTTAATTTGAGCTAGTATAATGAGATTAATACCTAGTTATGGTATGTTATGTTTAGCAGAGTATTATGTATGTTTTAAATATGAGAAATGAGAACCTAGTATATGATATTCTGATAAATGAGTTTTGAGCATAAACACATAAGCATGAGTTTCGATGAGGGATTTTTAATGTATACATGGCATATTTGCATGATAAAGCTTTACAAATGATGTATGTATCATACTGAGCATCAGGCAGCTAGGGGGCTGATCACCCTTTAGACTGTACTGTAGCATGAGCATTGCACACTACTATCGAGCCGGCACCTCCTTGCGAACAGATCGTACGATGAACCCCAGAATCAGGGGTGAGTGCACGCTTAACCAGACCAGTGGGGCTGGTTGTGAGCAGCCCGTGGGGGCATGAATCATAGCTCAGTGGAGCTGATTACTATATATAGCCCGTGGGGGCAGAGAGAAAACCCGAGGTTCCAGGGTTAAGGAACAAAGCACTTTGCCAGGTGAACCGCACGGGTAAGGGGTGCTATTTGTGCGGGGATCCTGTTGCTAGTCACGCACCCGATGAGAGTACACCTACAGAAGGGCGACTGTAGGGTGGTACCTCAGAGGCATTACACACACAGCCCAGCATCATGAGATCTAAAAGCATATTGTGATATAAAAAGGGCCAATGGGCCAAATAGTTATCCCGAGAGGGAGAGCTTACTTGAGATGCCAGTGGGCAAGCAGATCCGATGGGAGTCTGGGTTGTAGATAAAGAATGCATATCTTCATATTGTAATGCATGGATTTTTATTTTAATGAGTTATCTTTCAGTGAAAGTTATTATAGAGTATTTCAGTACTGATATGTTATTTGAAGAATAAGCTACATTTTATTTTATCTGATATCATGTTAAAAATGTACTTTGAGTTGTACAAGCTAAATAGTTTCAGCATACGATTGAAATTAAGAGGTTATGGTTCTCTATTTCTCCATAGTTAGATGGTTATCCAGTCACTGGGACTTAGGTCTCATCCCTCTATGATTTAAATGTTCTTTCAGATCAGTGAGTATTTCTGCCAGGATCACAAGATAAGCAGGACAGACCCTTAGCTGGTGAAGCTTGCTTGGATGCAAGAGTGTATAAATGCTAGCCTTGTATATTGAGAGAGTGTGGTTTGATATTTGTATTTTGTATATGTGTATGTGTACAGTGAGATGTAATGATGTTTTAGACCTTTTTGGATATGAATACGAGACTTATGTTTTGGAGAAAATTATGAGCATGATGTGTGCACTTAGGATTTTAATGTCGATTGTGAATGTGATCTTGTAAACTGCCTGAGGAATGTCATGAAAAATATTATCTGAGCAGGTTGATGCTTAGTGTTGATTGAGTGATTTGTGTATATAATTGAGATGAAAATGAAAAGTTTTTAACAGGATGTGTTTTCGTGTGTCTGCCACTTATGATAATTAGTTGGGGTTCTCTAGCTCTTTATGGAGCGCTACATAAAGACTAGTAAAACTCTATCCGATTACCACAAGTGTGCAGGTGTGCTGTCGGTGGCCCCAGAGAGGAGGGGGAGCTGACACTTTCGTTCCTTCTTGAAGAATCCTGTTCCCCTACCTCCTTTGCAACGTCGCTCGGTGTTTCTTTCAACCAATCAGCATGGTGAGGCCTAGCGACCTGGTCTCAGAGATTGTTGCCGAGATTTGGGGAGAATACACCAGAAGTATGGCATTCCCTTGGATGTCATTTTACGGCTGCCGGAGCCCGAGCATAGGGTCTGCAAGAGCTGGAGGGCGCGATCTTTCTTTACGAAGATAGCCTGAAGGCAGGCCTTCGACTTCCCCTTCACCCCATAGTGAAAGATATCATGAGGTTTTATAACATCTGCCCAACAATGGTGGCTCCTAACAGCTGGTGGAGTATCATCGGGTTTATCTCGATGTGTAACCGGGTTCAGGTAACAGCAACTCTATCCCTGTTCCATGTTTGTTACCATATGATGTCCGGAGAGCTCGGAGTGGTCCTATATCGGACCTCGGAAGTCATTCAGGACGATTATGGATAAACTGTCGTCCATAAAGGAATGGAAGGTTCGATTCTTTATCACTGAAGGGAACATCAGTTTTGGCTTCCCGCGGGGATGGGGAAACCCTGCTAGGGATATGGAAGCGCATCCAGCCCTATCCGAATGGGAGAAGGAGAACCTAAGGGTCCTTCTTGATGGTCGAGTGTTCTCGGCCAATGTTTTACTATCGGAGGAGGCTCTTTTTGTTGCCGGACTGAGCCCTATCGACGAACAAGGTAAGTCTTTTTCTCTCTTCCTTCCATCGATTTCATTCGAGCTAGAATATCTTGGTCCGACTGTTCGCCTACTGTGCTTGCAGCCAAGAGATCTGCACTAGAGGGCCGCATAAAAAAAGAGTTGGGCAAGTGCCCGAGAGAGTTGGTAGTGCAGAAATGCGTAAACCTGAGAAGAAGGTTCGTCTTTCTGGAGAGCACTCACAAGAGGCTGGCAAGTCAGGGCTAGCCCGCGCTCTTTACCATCAAAGAAAGAGGATGTGGGGGAGCCGACAGTGAGAGAGGGGTCCCCTCAGTCGGAGGAGGGAGCAATAGTCATGACGGAGGAGCAGAGAACGAAGGAGGACCCAGAGAGGGTGGCCAAGATCCCTCATCCTTTGGTGGTGGAGATAGTGGATAGTCCGGACGAGACTTTGTCGGAAGTTCAAGGTGAGCCTACCATTGAAGGGCCTCCCTCAGAGGGATTAGAGGGCGGTGACGTTGTGCCAATGGTAATGGAAGCTCGGAAGGAGTTTCCTGCTGAAGAGTTTCCTCCTGAGGAGGCTAGAGTAGCAAGTGATCAGGTTGAAGCTTTGGTGGAGCTCGCGGGGGAGGGGCAGGCACCGTTGATTGAAGAAGGACCTTTGGGTGAAGGAGGAGGGCAGGACGATGACCTTCTAGCTGAAACTTCCCCTACTAAAGCCTCGGGAACATTGAGGCCTGGGCTGGCCGAGATATCGAGGAATCGCAGGCCAGACTTTTGCTGAAGGAGGCTAGGAGATTGCAGGCTTCTCAATCTGAGATTGCCCGACTGATCCCTCAGATGGGCAGCCCGGCAGTTTAGACCCGGCTATCGAGGAGGCATTCTCTGCTCTGATGAGGTCGGCATTGTATCCGAGCATGGGTCCCTCAATCAATGAGTTTGCGGACTTGGACCTTATCGACGCTGCATTCGGTCAGCGGAATGTGGCGAAGGATGTTCATCTTCTCCTTGAGATCAACTATTCTACCCTCATGGAGCTAGCTAGGTCTTACACCTCCCGAGTGAGTTGCTATTCCAGAGTAGTGGGCATTTTCTGGTTAACTTGATCGTACTTTCTTATTTGGGTTTTGTTTCGCAGAGCGCTCTGATAATAAGGCACTGTGCTGGTGCTTGAGCCTGGCGACCGGGGCCAGCGTTCAAGCAAGGAGAGTCAGTACTGAGCTCCGACTGCGAGCAGAGGCGTCTGATAAATTTGAGTGACTTCTGGACACCACTAACAAGAACTTGATGAGGGGATTGCATCAGGCCGCTCTCGATGATGTATCCAGATTAAGGCTCGAAGTTAAGGAGCTACATGAGCTTCGGGCGAGGTATGATGAAGTATGCTTGGAGTTATCACAGGTTACATCCAGATACGCCAAGAAAGGGAAACTGCTAAAGCAGTTCGACGAAAGTCGAGATAGGCTGGAGAGAGAAGCTACCGAGAAAGATCGCCTGAACAAAATGCTTGGCGAGTCGGAGGAGAAGGTCGGCAGCTAAATCATTGCATTGCTGCCAGGGATGACAGGATCAGATGGCATGAGGAGAAAATGACCAAGCTTGATAACGAGCTCTCCCAGTCCAGGGAAGAGGCCAATAGTAGGCAGTTGAAGATCAACGACCTCAGGGATAGGATCAAGCTGGTTAAGGCCGACAAGCTGAGGGCCTTCGGCAAGGTCAAGGAATTAACTAGGAGATTAGCTCGGCAGGAGGAGGAGGTATGATATCGTCTTTTTAAACTTCCTATCGACTCACTGTTGCGTCGGTTAACCCTGTGTTTGCAGATGGAGAAGGAGAGGCTCGAAGGCCAAGGTCAATTAGAAAGCCTGCAAGAAGAAATGGCGTCGAGTCATCGAAGGAGCTCGGAGCTCGAAGGGTGGGTCACCGAGATTGAGGAGCAAATCACCTCATTCCGGAGCCAAGTTGTCGAGGCTGAAAGGCATCTCGCCATACTTTGGGGCAGACAAGATGCGACTTGTGCCAAGGCTTTTCAGCTTGGTGCGGAGGAGGTCCAAATCAGAATATCTCAGGAACATCCGGAATTGGACCTCTCCTTCTTGGATGTTGAACCCTTTGAGGCCTATACCCCGGGGGCTGAAGAAGTCAGTATGAGAATATCTCAGATGTCGATCTTGATGCAATTTTGGGCTCTAGCGATGCCGCGGCTCCTGAAGGACACTCCAAGCTCGCCACCAAAGGAACGACGACTTTTGAAGTGGGCGAAACGAGCCAAGCCCCCTCGAACGTTATCGAGAAGGCTGCTGGGACTGTTCCAACCCCTGATTCTTAAGGGTCGCTCGTGTATTTCTCGCTTTTCAGATTTGTAATTTGGTTGAAATTTCCAATGAACGGGTATTTGGCCTCCACTTGTTTGTCTTTTTGGCCAATCTTTTTGTCTCAGGTTTTTCTTTCGACTGTGAACAAGTTATGACTCGTTCGCGCCCTTTGGCCGATTTAGTTCGGACATGAGTAAATGTCTTGGTCGAAGCTGAGGTATAAGGATAACTCGAACTAGGATCGAGATATGAGGATAGTTTCGTTTGTCCAAAGTAAAGTTTGGCATGCTCGGCCAAGGCGCTGGATGGTCCGGCGTTGCTAGGGAATATAGCTCCGGTCCAGCCGGAGTATAGGATAGCTCAACTTGAAATGGCCAAGAATTGTAGAGGTATCCTGGTTAGAGCCAAAGCCAGATAGTTCGGCCTGTTGAAGCAAAAAAGTGGGCGTGCTTTCGGCCAAGGCTCTCTGGTCCGACGCACAGGTTCGGGCATAAGGAATATAGCCTCAGGCAACATAATTCGAATGGAGGGGGTTTGGTCCCGAGAAAGGGGGTGCATCCCGAGCCACAAAGTTATTAATGATCCTCTTCGATGAGGGAGCGAAACTTTTCGTTTCCCGCGAGCGCCCGCTGAGGTGGTGACACATGGTGTGTCCTGCGGTAGTAGTGTTGGAATTAGCGGCCCTGACGATCGGGATACCCGCCAGGAGCAGTTTAAAAATGAGTGGGGGAGCGCCATCGTTAATCATCTTTTCAGCTAATCTTGTCAGATTTTCAGATACTGAGATGGCTTTCAGAGGTGAGAGGCGATTGATCGAGACACCAAGCAGCGATGTTAGCGGCCGTGGGGGGCTCCGTTGGGGCCGCACCATAGTAACCATCGATGGGGAGGTTTTAGCGTCACTGTTCGTGGATCGTGAACAATTCTGGAAGACGGCTGAGCAATATCTGGCCGTTACTACAAGAGAGATCGAGCTCCTCCACCAAGTCAACAACCGGCTAGAGGGGGAAGTAGCATCCCTTCGATAACAGATCGCCGAGTTAGCTCGGCGTGGGGAGAGCTCGGTCTCCCAGGAAAATGATAAGCTCCAGTGAGGGCTCCTGTATCTTTTTCTTTCTTTTTGTTGTCCTTTATGATGAAGGAAAAGGAAAATTTTCGTAACTTTTGTGTCTGCTGCCACCTCCAAAATATTCTTTCTTATCGTTTGAGTCTTACGAAATGAACCACCCTCTTGGGGAATCTCTAGTAATCTTGGCGAGGCTAGAGCATGGCATCCCCGTTTTGGCCGAGGTAAACAGAACTCGTAAGTTCCAGCCGGAGCATTGCATATACTCGGTTTTGCTGAAGCATAAGGAGTGTTCCGTTGTTGTTGAGACAAGGGCATCTATCTCGGTTATATTGAACCAAAAAGAGATACCTCAGTTTAGCCCGAAGTATGGAGGCAATCTTGGCTTTGAGTTGAAGCACAAGGAGATGTCTCGGTTTATGCCAAGACATAATGGGCGGTTGGGCCAGAGCAGGGGATATCAATGTGCCTTTATTGAGGAGTACTTGACTTCTGCGCCTTTTTATTACTCTGCTAGTGCCTTGCCTTTTTCGAGGCGAGTTGACCTTCTTTTTGCCGAAATGGATAATACAGCTTTGCAAGCAGCAAAAGGATGCCTCGTTATTTTCCAGAGTCATTTATCCCGTCGGCTTTTTCCAACATAGGTCTTTTTAGCATATGACATAAGCACTTGTTCGTCATTGGAGAATGTCGTTTTCACTGGGCGATTTTCTAGGCTTGCTCGTATCTCAAGGACCGGTGGTCGATTTCCTACACTTAAGGCTTTTGATTCGGGATCAGAAGAAAATCTTCTGGCGTGCATCATGGCATGGGTAACGCATTTGGTGCGCATTGAGGAGCGCTCTTTTCATCCTGGGATGCCACATGGTAGTGTGGCCAGAGCATTTTGAATCTCGGGGCTTTCCGCTCTAATAGACGCTCCCGGTCTGTTTGCCTATAAAATGGAAGGAGAGGGCCGTGTTAGGCTATCTCCCAAGGCTTTCTTCTCTATGAGTTGTGAAAATTTTCATGATGTCTATATCCCCTAGGTGGAGGGTGGAGAGAATGAGCTTTCCTTTTGCAAGTTGACTTCCCCCGGATAGCTGGGGTGATGAAGAAGTTGCTGAAGAGCAGACCGTCCTCAAGAGAGGAATTTTGGAGATCATATGGAGAGTGCACGGAAGGTCCGCAGAGATCACATGGAGAGCGCATATATGCGCTTCCTGTGTCCTTTATGGTTTGCTACGGGGGTCGTAGGGTAAGAAGTGCATATGTACCCCCGTAGTATGCACGGACTTTTCTTTCTCCCTCGGGCTGGATCCCTTAGCTCATCCGGCTGGAGGATCTTTTGCCTGTGAAGAGGGAGTTGAGAGCAGTGCAGGTCTGCTTGTTGCCCGCTTTTCACGGTTGGGTAGTGTCCAGCAGCCCGGCATCCTACTTGGGGAGATGCATCCTTAGCATCAGCATCCACGGGTCTTCCTTCTGTTCTTGGATCTCTTTGCTCATCCAGAGGACCCGTGGGAGGCCGGCTCGGCCCTAACCGGTGGTTCAGGGTGAGTTGACTGGTTGTCTAATCTCTTGGATTAGATGTCGGAACATCATTATTAACCGAAGCTAACTAAAGCAGTCCGGCCGAGCTATTTACTCATTTTTATTTCCTGTGCTATGATGCACTTGTAACGCCTCTTAGGGGGTTGTAACTCTTTTCATTGATGAGGAAATAAAGAAAGTTTTATTCTTTCTTCTTTTAGCACTTGCTTCTGTTTGATGTGATTGTGCTTGAGAGTTACTACTTCATATCATGCTTTTGTGTTATAGCATATTTCGGTAGCGTTCTTGCTACCCTGTTTTTGCTAAGACTAATGTTCGGTCTCCAGTGGAGGAAACGTTTACCCCTGTTTGGGGTTAGAGGTAGACCTGGGTGGTCCCGTGGACTCTTATGGCAAGCATTTCTTGTTTGCGGAATGAAGTAGGTATTTCTTCGGAAAGCAACAGCTCATGTGCCTTTACTGTCGAGTAGAAGGAGGTTGCCTACTTCTGCCGAAGTATCACATGATGTTTTCGTTATCTTAGAACATCTGAGAAGTCACTCGATTCGATCGAGGCTTTAGATAATATCTTACTTGGCGTGGCCAAGGTATGGAGATATCACTCGGTTTGGCCGAGAACTTTGGTAAGAGACGCGCACCGGCTCTAGCCGAGGCTTCTGCGCCATTTGACCCGGCCGGGGCTTGTAAGCTGCCCGAATCCAGATGAAGTCTTCTTTACCATTTGGTCCGGCCGAGGCTTGTAAGCTGACCGAATCCGGTTGAAGTTTTCTTTACCATTTGGTCCGGTCGGAGCTTGTAAGCTGCCCGAATCCGATCGAAGTTTTTTTTACCATTTGGTCCGGCCGGGGCTTGTAAGCTGCCCGAATCCGTCGAAGTTTTCTTTACCATTTGGTCTAGCCGGGGCTTTAGATAACACATCACTCGGTTGTAGCCGAGGCTTCAGAACATCGCTCGGTTGTTGCCGAGGATTCAGAATATCACTCGGTTGTTGCCGAGGTTTCAGAATATCACTCGGTTGTTGCCGAGGTTTCAGAATATCACTCGGTTGTAGCCGAGGTTTCAAAATATCACTCGGTTGTTGCTGAGGTTTTAGAATATCACTCGGTTGTAGCCGAGGTTTCAGAATATCACTTGGTTGTTGCCGAGGTTTTAGAATATCACTCAGTTGTTGCCGAGGTTTCAGAATATCACTCGGTTGTTACCGAGGTTTTGGTATTTTACTTGGCCCTGCCAAGGTTCGGAGATCACTTGGTGTTGCCGAGGATTCATGACAGTTTACTTGGTCCATACAGTAACTGTGGATTCAGGCGCGGACGACCAAAGAAGATGGGGGCTACCCGAGCGATGGAGGGGGTGCCCGAAGCCTGTAAATCGATCACTCTCGGAGAGGACGAGCCATGTTGCTAGTGTTGGTCACTGATGCGCTTTTTCCCCTTCTCTGCATTTTTTCGAGGATACCTAAATCGAGAAAGCCTGATAGACTTTTAAGAACATTTACTTCGAAAGGGTCCGGCAGATCGGAGGGAGTCTAGTCCTAAGAAGGGAGCTCCTTGAGCGCCTCGATGTTATAAATGATCCTCTTTAACGAGGGGCGGAACTCTTCATTTTCCGCAGCGCCCACTGAGGTGGCGACGTGTGGCGAGCTTCCGCGGATGAAATTAATAGTTCGAACGATCAAAATATTCATTAGGAACGGTTTAAATATGGGTGAGGGGGATGCCTCTGTTAGTCATCTTTCCAGCTAATCTCCCAAGAATTTTTGGGTTCTAAGATGGATTCCGGAGGTGAGGGGCGATCAACTGGGGTGCCAAGCAGCAGCGCTAATGACCGTGGGGGGTCCCAGGGGAGCCGCGTTACAGTGACTATTGACGGAAAGGTCCTAGCGTCAATGTTTGTGGATCATGAGCGGCTTCAGAGGGCGGCCGAACAATATCTGGCCGTTTCCATGAGGGAGGTCGAGCTCCTTCGTCGTGCTAACAGTCGGCTGGAGGGGGAAGTAGTATCCTTTCGACGACAGGTGCCGAGTTAACTCGGCGTGGGGAGGGCTCGGCGGCTCCCGGAGAAGATGACAAGCCTCAATGAGGGCTCCTATATCTCTTTCTTTCTTTTTTGTTGTAATTTTTTACGATGAATGAAAGGAGGATTTTTGCAACTTTTGTGTTTGCTGTTACCTCCAACATGTTTGTTCTTATCACTCGGTTTGACCGTGATTTTTGATAAGTGACGCACTTCAGCTTTGGCCGAGGCTTTTAATAAGAAATGGAAGTGCACTTCGGCTTTGGCCGAGGCTTTTAACAAGTAACGCTCTTCGGCTTTGGCCGAGGCTTTTAATAAGAAATGGAAATGCACTTCGGCTTTGGCCGAAGCTTTTAACAAGTAACGTACTTTGGCTTTGGCCGAGGCTTTTAATAAGAAATGAAAATGCACTTCGGCTTTAGCCGAGGCTTTTAACAAGTAATGCACTTTGACTTTGACCGAGACTTTTATTCTTCGCTATTCAATCTGGACGGGGCTTGTAAGCCGCCCGAATCCGGTTGAAGCTTTCTTCGTTCTTTGGTCCGACTGCAGCTTGTAAGCTGCCCGAATCCGGTCAAAGTTTCTTTAGAATTCGATCCGGCCGGGGTTTGTAAGCTGCCCAAATCTGAATGAAGTTTCTTTATCATTTGGTTTGGCCGGGGCTTATAAGCTGCCCGAATCTGAACGAAGTTTTTTGGAGATCACTTGGCCCCCAGCCATATTAGGGTGCTTGACCATACCAATCTTTGTTGGATGGGACTTGGCCCAGCTATGGTGTGGAGATATTGCTACTCAAGGAGATAGCTCGGTCATGCCGAGAATGGGTAAGTACCATCCATTTTTCATTATGACTTTTCAAAGAAAATGATTGCAGCGATCAAGCCATGAATAATTGAGATAGGATGTTAAAGCTATAAATAGGGCGAGTTTATAGAAAGCGTACCCTACTGGTGGCATATACGGAGATTGTTCGAATTCCACATCCGGGGAATAGATTTCCCACTCAGATCCTGGAGCTTGTAGGTGCCAGGTCCGATGACTTCCGCCACTTGATAGGGGCCTTCCCTGTTTGGAGATAGCTTTCCTTGCTCTAGTGGCTTAGAGACAGATGCTTTCCGGAGGACAAGATCGTCGGGTGAGAAGGATTTTCCTTTGACTCTGGAGGCTTGATAGCGAGCTACTCTTTGCTGGTATGCAGCGACCCTGATTCGTGCTTTCTCTCTGATTTTTTCCACCAAGGCGAGATTGGTGCGGAGCTGCTCATCGTTAACTTCCTCTGAGTAGCTCTCCACTCAAGAAGAAGGAAGCCCTATCCCCACGGGGATGATGGCTTCCGCGCCGAAGGCCATCCGAAATGGGGTCTCACCAGTGGGGATTCTCTGGGTGGTGCGGTAAGCCCATAGGACGTGATGAAGCTCGTCCGCCCATCTGCCTCGGGCTCTGGCAAGCCGAGCCTTGATCCCTTGAAGCAGGGTCCGGTTAGTTACTTCGGCTTCTCCGTTGGCTTGTGGATGCCCTACTGACGTAAGGCGGTGGCAGATTCCATGCTCCTCGCAGAAACCTCGAACTTTGAGTTGTCAAATTGCTTGCCATTGTCGGTGATAATAGTGTGCGGAAGGCCAAAACGACAGATAATGGATCTCCACACGAAGTCCTGGCCCAAGCTTCGGTTATTTGGACAATTGCCTCGGCCTCCACCCACTTGGTGAAGTAGTCGATGGCGACAAACAAGAACTTTCTTTGTCTAGTGGCGAGGGGAAAAGGGCAAGAATATCCATCCCCCACTTAGCAAAGGGCCAAGCGGAGGAAATAGGGACCAAATTGGCGAGGGGAGCCTCTGAATGTTGAATGTTCTGACATGGGTCATAAGCTCGGACAAGGTCGTCAACATCTTTTTGCATGGTAGGCCAATAGTACCCTTGGCGTAGCACCTTGTGGCATAAGGATCGGCTCCCCAGATGATTATCGCAAATTTTCTCATGTACCTCTTGGAGAGCATAATCATCTTCGGATGGGTGAAGGCACTTGAGTAGCGGCATGGAGAAGGACCGCTTATACAGTTGGTCGTCGATCAACACATGGTGGGTGGCTTGCATTTTTAGCTTCCTTGCTTCCTTACGGTCAGTTGGGAGTGACCTTGTATCACTCGGTCTGCCTCCACAATGCTAGGTGTTTTCAGATCTCCAGGGGAAACTTCCGCTCGGAATCCATCGACTCCGTATTTGCCAACCAAGATAATAGGTCAGCGCATGCATTCTCGGATCTTGGGATCTGAATGACTTCAAATTCAGAAAAATGGGAAAGCAAGTCCCGCACCTGTTGGAGATACTGAATCATATTCGGCTCTCGGGCCTCGAACTCGCCCCGCACGTGGCCGGCTACCAACTGAGAGTCGGTAAAGGCATTCAGCTTCCTCACATTAAGGTCATGGGCGATTTGGAGTTCCAGCGAGCAGAGCTTCATATTCGACTTCATTGTTGGAGGCTGGGAAAGAGAAGCGAACACCGTACTCAAAGGTCGCCCCCTCTGGGCTGGTGAGGACTAGGCCAATGCCAGAGCCATGGGTGTTAGATGATCCGTCGACGTGGAGCAGCCACAGGGTGTTAGGTCTCGGACACTCAGAAGAGTCCGGAGTAGATCCATCCTCCGGGATGGTACATTCGAGGGGAAAATCAGCTAGAACCTGTGCTTTGATGGCCGGGCGAGGTTGGTATCGGATATCATGCTCGCTTAACTCGACGACCCACTTAGCCATTCTCCCTGATGTTTCTGGGCGATGGACCACCGTCTTGATGGGTTGGTCGGTCAGGACCATCACATAATGTGCTTGGAAATACGGCCGCAACCTCCGAACCGATGTTATCAAGGCTAATACCAACTTCTTGATTCGGGTGTATCTTGTCTCGGTGTTTTGGAGCAGTTTGCTGACATAATAGATCGGCTTTTGGGTCTTGTTCTCTTCTCTGACCAACACTGAGCCAACGGTGCCTTCCGAAACTGCCAAGTATAGAAATAACATCTCCCCTGGACTAGGACTGCTGAGGAGGGGTGGAGAGCTGAGATATCTCTTGAGGTCCTCGAACGATTTTTGACATTCGGTGGACCATTGGAAATTCTTGGCAGACTAGAGAGCTTTAAAGAAAGGAAGGCATCTTTCTGCCGACCGAGCGACGAAGCGGTTGAGGGCCACGAGCCTTCCAGTCAGGCGCTAGACCTCCTTGATGGATGCTGGGGGTGCCATTTGCCGAAGGGCTTAAATCTTCTGCGGATTGGCTTCAATGCCCCGCTGAGAAACCATGAAGCCCAGGAACCTCCCAGAGTTGACACCGAAGGTGCATTGAGCTTCATCCAATATTTTTGGAGCGTTGTGAAGCTCTCAGAGAGATCCTCAATATGCTGGGATGCTTCTTTGCTCTTGACCAGCATGTCGTCAACATACACCTCCATGTTTCTGCCAATCTGCTCCTTGAAGACCTTGTTAACCAGCCTTTGGTAAGTAGCACCTGCAATTTTCAGACCAAAAGGCATGACACTGTAACAATAGGTACCTCGGTCGATTATGAAGGTGGTCTTTTCCTCATCCTTGGGCGCCATTCGGATTTGGTTATAGCCCGAATATGCATCCATGAAGGTTAGCATCTGATGACCTGAAGTGGCATCTACAAGCTGGTCAATCCGAGGGAGAGGGAAGCTATCCTTCGGGCATGCTTTATTGAGGTCGGTGAAGTCGATGCAGATCCACCATTTACTGTTCAACTTCTTCACTATGACAACATTCGACAGCCAGTTGGGATAATTTACCTCCCGAATGAAATTTGCCTTGATGAGTTTGTCGACTTCTTCCTCAATTGTCTTCTGTCGGTCTGAGGCAAAGCTCCTTTTCTTCTGCTTCATGGGCCGGGACATCTCATCCACATTAAGACGGTGGATGAGAACATCTGGAATGATTCGAGGGATATCAGAGGCAGATCAGGCGAAGACATCAGCGTTCCTTCGGAGAAAGTCAATCAGCTCTAGCTGGGGCTTCCCTTTTAATAGCGACCCGATCCTTATGGTTCGGTCGGGCCAAGCTTCATCCAGTGGTACCTCCTTCAGCTCTTCGGCTGGTTCTCCTCGTTGCTCAGCAAAATCCTCCTGAGCATCCAGCTCATCAACCTCGGGCAGTTTGGACTGAAGGCTGGTAACGAAGCACTACCGAGCTACAGCTTGGTTACCTCGAACTACTCCCACTCCCCATTCGGTAGGAAACTTCATTGCTAGATGTGGGATGGAGACAGCGGCTCTAAGGGACATCAGGCCGGGTCTCCCAAAGATGGCATTGTAGGGCGACCGAAGCTTGGTCACCAAAAAATCTATATGAATAGTGGCAACGCAGGGCCAAGTCCCCGTGTAGATCATCAAGGTCACGACCCCCTCTGGGGTAATAACATCGCTGGTGAACTCCATTAGGGTGGAGTCCATGGATCGAAGATTCTCCATAAGTAGTTTCATCTTCACAAACACATCGAGATACAAAATATTGACGGAGCTCCCACTATCAATAAGGATTCGGTCTACATCATAATTGTTCAGATTGAGGGATGCAACCAACGCATCATCATGTGGGAACTGTATCTCCTGGAGGTTGTTGTCGGAGAAGGAGAGCTCATTAGTCCGCGCTCTCTTTGGTGCTGAACCTTCTTCATTGTCCAGCCAGCTTGACGGACTACGAACGCCTCGATCACATTGATGTGGCCGACGACCAGAGGATTTGAGGAGGAGGCTATTGGGCTCAGGCTGGTGGTCGCCCCTATTTCTTGGCTCGGGCGCCCTTCAGAATTGATCCAGCCTACCCCGCTGAATAAGCCTCTCGATTTCGTTCTTCAGCTGCCAACACTCCTCGGTGTCGTGGCCATAGTCCCGATGGTAATGACAATATTTGGCGGGGTCTATCTGGGTCGCATTCCCTCGGAGAGGAGGTGGTCGAGGGAGTTGGTGCTTTATCTCCATGAGGATCTCCGCCCTCGAGGTAGTGAGCGGGTGAACCGGTTGAACCTCCTAGGCGGGCTCCGGGTGCGGTTCCTCTGCGGCGGCGGAGGAACCCTTTGGCGGCGAGGTGGGCTTGGCTGGCGGGTGAATCAGTGCTTGTCCAAGCCCTTGGGCTCCTTCTTCCTTGTCAGCTTGGTGCGGGTAGCCCTCCGCGATTCCTCGACTCTGGCGTACTTGTCCGCCAGGGCCATCATGTTGGAGAGGTTCGAAGGGTAGCTGACCTCCAACGCCAGGTAGAAGTCACTCTCCTTTAACACTCTACCTGCCAGGGCGGACATGGCCACCTCATGATTAAGGTGGTCCACTTCCAGCATGGCCGTATTGAAACGGCCGAGATATTTCTTCAGGGACTCCCCCTCTCTCTGCTTGACTTAAGAGAGGGAGTCAGATCTACGCTGATGACGATGGCTGCTGATGAACTAGCTGATAAAGAGGTTGCTCAGCTCGTCAAATGAACCAACAGAACCTGGTTTCAAGGCATTGAACCAGGTTCGAGTGGATCTCCTGAGGGTAGAAGGGAAGGCATGGTAGAGGATTGCATCTGATGCCCCATGGAACATCATGATCTATCGGAAGCTGCTAAGGTGGTCGTCGAGATCGGAGGATCCATGATAGGGCTCGATGGTGGGCAGCTTGATGTGGGAGGGAATCACCTCCTCCAGATCTCCTTAGAGAAGGGAATGCCCTGCTCTGCCTTGTGATGGAGCGGATGGGCCTGCTTGGCGGTATCCAACTCCTGACGCATCTCCCAGAGTTGTCGGCGGATTTCCTCAGGCACTGCAGCAGGAGCTGGGCGAGGAGAGAGATGAGACGGCATCGAGTCATGACGAGAGAACACTGGAGAGAGGGATCGGGCCCGCCGAGATCGGGAAAGATCTTTATCGTAGACCCCTTGAGGGGCTGGCTCAACTTCCTTAGGGCGACGAGGGGGGTCTGCAACCCCATGCGGGCTGAAAGAAGAGACCGCTGGATGAGCGGAGGCCACATTCTCCTCAGGAAGGTGCAGAGTATGTGCAGCTGAACGGGGAGCTTCAAAGCATCCCTGGACCAGATGGGCCAGAGCTTGGATCTGTTGGACCAGCGAGGCAAACTGGTCCTGAGTCACTGGGGCCACCGATGGCGATGGAGTTTCAACTGGTGGTGGTGGTGGCGCTATGCTGCTCAGCGGATCAGGTCTTTGAGAGGTGACCAGGTCCCGGGCTTCGGAAGTAGCCTTTCTTCGATTGGCCATAGGAGAGATTCTCTTTCAGATCGAGATCCTTGTCTTCTGGATCACAAGTTTATGGGACTTGAGGGCCCTTCCTCTAGCGCCAATTTATTGCTGTTGAAATTTGTCCTCCGACTCGGGCGCGATTGGGCTTCAGGATGGGCTCCCTCCTGGGCGGACCTGCAAAACAGTCCTCATGCAAGAGGCATTGGGGGTGGCCCTCCGTGGAAGACCCTCTGACGCTCAAGTCAGTAGGGATCGACAATCAACAAATATGAGGAGAAGGCTCTCGCTGAAGAGTCTCTCCAAGGATGGCCTTTCGAGAGCTCTGAGCAGAGCGCTAATGACAGAAAGGGGTGAGCAAGGTAGAAGGAGAGTGGACCAGTAGGCAAGTGCGCATACTTGAGAAGCCGGGAGACGGTTCTATTTATAGAATCACCATACTCCTTGGGGGCGTCGTGGGTCCGAAAGCCATTAGGATTCGAATCCAGTTTGTTATGAGGTCAGTAAGATTCGTATCTTGTTAGTTAGAGGATCGATGGCTGGGAGAGCTGGTTGATGTCTTGGGATTCAGTGACTGTGTAGGCTCTAGGGCTCTAGGTTTGGGTATGATTATTGTTTGAACTCTCCCGCGCCGGGTTCCGCAGACGTGCTTGGGTGCTCGAGTCTAGCCGGGGCATAAGGATAGCTTGGCTGGCGAGGCACAATGGATAGGAATGGCTCGGTTGAGGCCGAGTGTTGACCCAATTATTGATTTTGATGATTAATAAAGGAATTGAGTATATTTATTTGATTACTAATGGATTTGAGAAGTGTTTCAGGAGTTAAAATTATTTGATCAATTTAAATGAATTAAGAAACGTGTTTTGAATCAATTGTAAAACTTCAATTTCAAAGTTTCAGAACCTAGAGTCGACACCTAGAATCCCTGGAGCCGACCCCATGGCCATTCAAATTTTATTCTGATTTTTGATACGGTCCAGAGCCAACACACAGAGTTTTGGAGCCGACACCCAGAGTTTCGGTTGACACTTATAGTGTCTGGAGCCGACTCCGATGCGGGGATAGAACGTTGATTTTTTGAGCATCCTGGAGCCGACACACAATATTCGGGAGCCGACACCTGACGATGGCGAGCCGACACTTACTTTTTCGGAGCCAACTCCTCAACGAACTCGAAAATTTTATTTTTGGAAAAACGATCTAGAGCCGACACCTGAAAAGTTGGAGCCGACTCCAACCTGACTGGGACAAAAATTTAAATTGCCAAATCAGCTTTAACGGTAATATTTCCTTTTTACCTAATTTCTAACGGATATATTTTTTTCCAGGTACACTCCAATGGCTAGTTTCCTTCCCAAAATGGATTAAAAGACATCTATAAAAAGGGGAAAACACCCGTTTGAAAAGAAAAGACGAAAAAATAGAAAAATTTCAAATCAAAAATCGAGAAAGTTTGAGCCTGAAACTCAAGAGAAAAGCATTCAAACTCAAACCCTTCCACTCCAAAAAGCTCAAAGAGGAATCCAAGGCGCCCAAATCAAAAAATCGGTGGATTTCCCAAATTGAAGAAAAAGCTCCGTTTCTTTCATTTCCAATCTTCTCAACTGCAACGACTGTGAGGGATTAAAGCTGAGGCTTGATTCATCATTCCAAAGGGAGAAGAGGAAAAGAAGAAAAGAAGAAAAGCTCAAATTTAATCATCTCCAAATAGGCTTTTCTAAACTTATTTACTTTATTTTGAATATTTGCTCAACTAAGGAGCTGTGAATCATTGTAAAACATTCTTATATTTGTTTGTGCTAGTTCTATCAAGGGGATTGAACTAGTGGAGGTTGTTAACCTCGGGTCAAGCTAGATTAGCTTGAGTTTAGGGTTTTGTACTGGTGAGCCTGGAAAACCGG
This sequence comes from Calamus simplicifolius, assembly GCA_900491605.1. Taxonomy (NCBI): domain Eukaryota; kingdom Viridiplantae; phylum Streptophyta; class Magnoliopsida; order Arecales; family Arecaceae; genus Calamus; species Calamus simplicifolius. Next base: position 152,504 of record UESW01001559.1, on the reverse strand, counting down.
CTGGGTTCGTTGTGATCCCGGAGGAAAAACAACAAGTTGTGAGTTGTGCTCTTGTAAAACAACTCGGCTGTAATCTAGTTGGTTATAGTGTGGACCCAAGTGAATCTTGGGAGTGGATGTAGGTGTTGGATACACCGAACCACTATAAAATCCTTGTGTGTGTCGTGCATTCATTATCTCTATCTTTATCTCCTTGTTTGTGCTTTATATTTGCATTGCAATTAATTTCATTTAACTTAAAGCTAATAGTTTTCAAAAGGTTTAAATTTTTAAGAACCCAATTCACCCCCCCTCTTGGGTTGCCATCTGGGCCAACAATTGGTATCAGAGCAAGTGCTCATTGAATTTGATCACATGATCAAGAGCTAAAGATCCAAATGGCAGCTCATGTTGGATCATTTGCCGAAGGCCATTCTACGAATAGACCTCCCTTGTTTAATGGTTCCAACTATTCATATTGGAAAGCAAGAATGAGGATATTCATTCAAGCTTCTGATTATGAATTTGGGGTGTTATAATTAATGGACCTAGTACACCCACACACATTGTTGATGGCACTATTGTTCCGAAGCCCGAAAGGGATTGGAATGATAATGATAGGAAAATGGCACAGCTCAATGCTAAGGCCATGAATGTTTTATATTGTTCATTATGCTAACGAATTTAATCGCATTTCTACATGTAATTCCGCAAAAGAGATTTGGGATAGATTAGAGGTTACCCATGAGGGTACTAACCAAGTAAAAGAATCTAAAATAAACATTCTTGTTCATAAATATGAATTATTTAGCATGGAGCAAACTGAAACTATAGCTTGCATGTATACTAGATTTACCGATATTGTGAATGGTTTGAAAAGTCTTGGAAAAACCTATACTAATTCTGAACTTGTTCGCAAAATTCTTAGGTCACTTCCAAGGACTTGGGAAGCAAAGGTGACAGCAATCCAAGAAGCCAAGGACCTCAACACATTACCCCTGGAGGAGCTACTTGGATCCTTGATGACTCATGAGCTAACCATGAAACAACATCAAGAGGAGGAAGTCAAGAAAAAGAAGACTATAGCTCTTAAGGCTGCAGAAAATGAGGAAAGCTGCAGTGATAGTGAAGATGATGATGATGAGACAGCTCTTCTAGCAAGAAAATTCAAAAAATTCATGAGAAGAAAGAGACCCTTCCACAAGAAGAAATTTGGAATTAAGATGGAAGGAGAAAAAGAAAAGGACAAGGACAAGGACAAGGAGAAAGACCCCTTGATTTGTTATGAATGTAAGAAACCGGGGCACTTTAGATACGATTGTCCTCAACTAAAGAAGACTTTCAAGAAGAAGAAGAAAGCCTATGTTGCAACTTGGAGCGACAGCGATGAATCCTCTTCGGAGGAAGAACAAAAAGAGGTTGCCAACATTTGCTTCATGGCAAACGAGGATGATGAGGTAAGTTCTGAAAACCCTTGTGATGATTTTGCTTTTGATGAATTATTTGAAGCTTTCAATGAACTAGTAGATGATCTTTTAAAATTTTGAAAATGATAATTTGACAAAAGAAAAGGAATCAATTTCTAATGAAAATGATAAATTAAAGAAGGAAGTTGATAAATATAAAAGTATTGTTGATAAATTTACTTATAGTTCTGAAAAACTTAATTTATTATTAAGCAATCAAAGAGCCATATATGATAAAGCTGGTTTAGGATATAGACCTAACTTAAAACAAAAATTTATCAAAAACTTCTTTAGAAAAGAACAAAATAGAGATAATGTTACATGTCATTATTGTAACAAGAAAGGTCATAAAACCTATGAATGTAACATGAGAAATAGTAACAAAAATTTAAGTAGTAAAGGCAAGAAAATTTGGGTTCCCAAAGGAACAATTTTTTATGCTACTAACCATGAAGGACCCAAGAAGGCTTGGGTACCTAAATATAAGACTTAATTATTTTTGCAGGAGTGTCTTGCGGCCAAAAGATCAAAGCGAAAGTGGTATCTCGATAGTGGCTGCTCAAGACACATGACGGGTGACAAGGATCAATTCATCACCCTTGAGAGCAAAAGAGGAGGAGTTGTTACATTTGGTGACAATGGCAAAGGCCAAATCATGGGGTTTGGTAAAATTCAAATAACTCCCTCCACATATATTGAAAATGTCTTATATGTTAATGGTTTAAAACATAATCTAATAAGTATTAGTCAATTATGTGATAAAGGTTTTAAAGTATCATTTGAAGCATCAATCTGCACTGTTTCTAATCCCATTGATAATAGCATTATTTTTATTGGAAATAGAAATGGCAATATATACTTGATTGATTTAGACAATTTGTCTACTAGTAATCATTGCTTAGTTGCTAATAATGCTAATATGAATGAGATTGGTTGGTTATGGCATCGTAGATTAGGTCATGCAAGCACACACCTTATTTCAAAATTAATTAGAATGGATTTAGTAAAAGGACTTCCACAACTAGATTTTGAAAATAACAAAATTTGCGATGCATGTCAATTTGGAAAACAAACTAGAAATTCTTTCAAAACTAAAAATATTGTTTCCACTTCTAGGCCACTTGAACTACTTCACATGGATCTTTTTGGACCTACTAGAACCACAAGTCTAGGAGGAAAGAAATATGGTCTTGTGATTGTAGATGATTATTCTAGATACACTTGGGTATTATTTTTAGCTCATAAGGATGAGACCTTTCCATTATTTCTGAAATTCTTCAAGAAGGTCACAAATGAGAAAAACAACACCATAGTGTCTCTAAGAAGTGATCATGGCACTGAATTTGAAAATCATTTATTTGAAAACTTTTGCATAGAAAATGGCATTCATCATAATTTTTCAGCACCTAGAACACCGCAACAAAATGGAGTAGTTGAAAGGAAAAATAGAACCTTAGAAGACATGGCCCGTACCATGCTATGTGAAAGCAACCTACCAAAATACTTTTGGGCGGAAGCTATAAACACGGCATGCTACATTCTTAATAGAGCTCTAATTAGGCCAATCATTAAGAAAACTCCTTATGAACTATGGAATAATAGAAAACCAAACATAAGTTACTTTCATGCATTTGGTTGTAAATGTTTCATTCATAATAATGGTAAAGATAATCTAGGAAAATTTGATGCAAAATCTGATGAAGGCATTTTCTTAGGGTATTCAACATCTAGTAAAGCCTATAGAGTGTTTAACAAGAGAAATTTAATTGTAGAAGAATCTATTCATGTAATTTTTGATGAATCTTTAGCATCAAGTTCTGAAAAGATTGATGATGAGGAAGATACAAACATTCTAGAAAGAGATATTGAAAAACTGAATATAGATGTATCTTCGGATCATGAACAAGAAGCTAAAGATAATGATTCTCCTAGTGTTGATGTTGTTGATGCAAATCACAATGATGTAGATCTTCCTAGAGATTGGAGATATGCCTATGGTCATCCAAAAGAATTAATTATAGGTGATCCATCTCAAGGAGTAAGAACTAGATCATCAATGAGAAACATCAATAATCATCTTGCATTTGTATCTCAAATTGAACCTAAAACTATTGAAGAAGCAGAAAAAGATAATAATTGGATGTTAGCTATGCAAGAAGAATTAAATCAATTTACTAGGAATAATGTTTGGACTCTTGTAGATAGACCTAAAGATCATTCTGTTATAGGATCAAAATGGGTATTTAGAAATAAATTAGACGAAAATGGCATAGTAATTAGAAACAAAGCTAGATTAGTTGCAAAAGGATATAATCAAGAAGAAGGAATTGATTTTGATGAAACTTTTGCACCTGTAGCTAGACTTGAAGCAATTAGATTATTACTTGCATTTGCATGTCATATGCATATCAATTTATTTCAAATGGATGTTAAAAGTGCATTTTTAAATGGATTTATAAATGAGGAAGTTTTTGTTGAACAACCACCTGGTTTTGAAGATCATGAATTTCCAAATCATGTTTTTAAATTACACAAAGCACTATATGGTTTAAAACAAGCACCTAGAGCTTGGTATGAAAGATTAAGTAAATTTCTAATTGAAAATGATTTCATAAGAGGAAATGTTGATAAAACACTATTTTTGAAAAGAAAAGACAAGGATTTATTAGTAGTACAAATATATGTTGATGATATTGTATTCGGTGCTACTAACAATTTGTTATGTCAAGAATTTGCTAAGTTGATGCAGGGTGAGTTTGAAATGAGCATGATGGGAGAACTCAACTTCTTCCTAGGACTTCAAATCAAACAAAGCAAAGAAGGAATTTTCATCAATCAAGCCACTTGGAACTCCTATGAGTCCTTCATGCAAATTGGATAAAGATGATGATGGTAAGAAAGTAGATCAGAAATATTATAGAGGTATGATCGGATCTCTTCTTTACTTAACAGCTAGTAGACCAGATATAATGTTTGCTGTATGTTTGTGCGCTAGATTTCAATCTGAACCTAAAGAATCTCATTTAATTGCTGTAAAAAGAATCTTAAGATATTTAAGTGGAACTAAAAATGTAGGCTTATGGTATTCTAGAGACTCAACATTAAACTTGATTGCTTATTCTGACTCTGATTATGCTGGATGTAAATTAGATAGAAAAAGCACAAGTGGAGCATGTCAATTCTTAGGTAGTAACTTAATCTCTTGGTTTAGCAAAAAGCAAAATTCGGTTGCATTATCTACTGCTGAAGCAGAATATGTTGCAGCTGGAAGTTGCTGTGCTCAAATCCTTTGGATTAAGAGACAACTTGAAGATTATGGCATAACACTTGATAAAACTCCAATTAGATGTGATAACACAAGTGCAATAAATCTAACTAAAAATCCAATTCAACATTCAAGAACAAAACACATTGAAATTAGATATCATTTTATAAGAGAACATGTAGCTAATAATGAAATTTGTCTTGAATATGTTAATACTGAAGAACAATTAGCTGATATATTTACAAAACCTTTGAGTGAAGAGAGATTTTGTTATCTTAGAGGTGAATTAGGGATATGTGACCCTTTGGATTGATTTTGAAACTATAAGGAATGACTTTCTAGATCTATATTAATTTCTTGATATTCCTTTCATAATTTTAAGGACAAATTATCTAGTCATCTGAGGTATTTGATTCTTAATACTCCAAAATTTTATCAAGATTTTATAAAATATATTTTGACAAGTTTCAGATGGTTGAATTTCAATTATTTTTCTCTGAAACTGTCATTGGAGTCGACACCTCAGAATGAGGAGTCGACACCTCTGACTGTGTCGCTCTCGGTCCCTGACCTTGGAGCCGACACCCGTGTAAGTGGAGCCGACTCCAGTTCGAGCGCTGACTGTGTTAGCGATTTGGAGTCGACACCCGACTTTGCGGGAGTCGACACCTGGGATTCCAAAATCGATTTATTAGGGCAGAGTCGACACCTCGTCATTTCATTACTCTTCGAATCCTCCACCAAATCCCTCCAAAACTCTTCCAAAACCTCCCATCTCTAATTCCACTTCTCTCAAGCCTTCCTACGGATTCAATGGCGCCTAAGAGGAGAGGTTCGGTGATTGGAGCGACCGTGGTGACCGGGAAGCGTTCCGTAAGGCGACCCGTCCGCGAGCCGTCTCCAAGTGAAGATTCCTCCACCGATTCAGACAATCCTAACGCCACTTCACCTCAGGTAGATACCCTAGCAGGGAGGGTAATCACTATGGGAAGAAAAGTTGATTTCGAACTTTTTGAATCCGAGGGTTTTTCGATTGGTAGGCAACTTAAGGAGCTTGGATGGGATAAAGTATGCTCTCTTGATGTTCCTACATACCCAGCACTAGTAAAGGAATTTTACTTTAATTTAGCAAGAGGAGATGGTGGTTTAGTAAGCACTGTTAGAGGAAAACGGATTCACCTTACATTTCACAAATTAGGAAATCTCCTGAGCATCCCCATTACTGGATTAGCTGCTGATGTGCACAGTGAGAGATCAGCTGCCCTATCAAGGATGTTAGGGAGAGAGGTTACTGAATTTGAGGAAATTAGGGCTAATCAGCTGCCCTTGGAATTAAGGTTGTTACACAACATTTGCAGCAGAATTTTGTTTCCGAAGACCGGACGTTTTGAGTATGTCTCCGAGCGGGACATTGTTGTGATGGATAGTGTATTGACCGGTCAGCCCATTAATCTAGCTGCTATGATGATATTTTACATGGCCGAGGCTGGAGGAAAGAGAAGATCGTCACTACCCTACGGCATGATCTTAACTATGGTATTCAGAAGCCAAGGGGTTGTAATTTTGGATAATGAACCCTCCAAGAGCCTGAGACATACTGATTATTATAGCTTGGCCACTTTGCATCGAATGGGATTTGTTAAAATTAATGGTCAGTGGGAAAGGAAAGGGAACTTGGATGAGAGAGTCCCCGAGCCTAGACATTCTGTATCTTGTGAGGCTGGTCCGTCTATGAGGATTCCATCTCCACATCCTAGTAGTCCTGCTCCTGCTCCTGTCCCAGTACCAGTGATTCCATCTACTTCATCTACTTCATCAGTCGGATTTTCAGACCTTCAGTTAGAGCAACTTAGAATCTTCTTGCTGCTCAGAAGGATGAATTAAAGACTGAGTTTGACAACAAATTTATGAATCTTAAAGAAACTCTTTATTCATTAGATGATCGGATTGCCAAAATTGAATCAACTCTTAGCTCTTCTACTGTATCTTTAAGTGGTGATTTGAAGAACATTTTTGAAGAACTTAAAGACATTTGTGGAGATTCTGAAATTTATTCAAAGTGCAATGCCGAGTTACAAGATAAAATTATCACTGCTTGTACGTTTGTTGATGAAAGACTAAAAGACTACGTCAAGCTTCAGTCTGAAGGAATGCAGAAGATTGTAGATCATTTAACAAGGATTATTAGAACTAATTTTTGATCTTCATGTAATGATGTAATGAATTCTGATGTAATGGAAATACAATCTTGATGTAATGAAAGTTTAATTTTGATATAATGAAAGTTTTTGATATGATGATGTGCAGTTTAATGTAATGTCAAATTTCAGTTCCATTTTGTAATACTTTTGATGCAATGAAATTACCTTTTGATCTATCAATTTTATCTTATGACTTAACTTCTCTTTTTCTTTTTGTTGATTACAAAAAAGGGGGAGAAAGTTATGTCGTATATGCATTGGTTAGTATGTGATTGGAATAGTAAGAATACTTGTTTGAAATTGTTTAAAGCTTATTTGATTAGTATAAAGTTTGTTTGAAATTGCATAAATCTTAAGTATCAAAGGAAGAACAATTGATAATTTGAACTTCATAGGGGGAGCTACCTCATTCAGGGGGAGCCCACTTGTGAAGGTCATTTCCTTAAAAATTTGAATTTAAGAATACTATGCATATACTCAATGTTTTTATAATCATCAAAAAGGGGGAGATTGTTGACCCAATTATTGATTTTGATGATTAATAAAGGAATTGAGTATATTTATTTGATTACTAATGGATTTGAGAAGTGTTTCAGGAGTTAAAATTATTTGATCAATTTAAATGAATTAAGAAACGTGTTTTGAATCAATTGCAAAACTTCAATTTCAAAGTTTCAGAACCTGGAGTCGACACCTAGAATCCCTGGAGCCGACCCCATGGCCATTCAAATTTTATTCTGATTTTTGATACGGTCCGGAGCCGACACCCAGAGTTTCGGAGCCGACACCCAGAGTTTCGGAGTCGACACTTACAGTGTCTGGAGCCGACTCCGATGCGGGGACAGAACGTTGATTTTTTGAGCATCCTGGAGCCGACACACACAGTATTCGGGAGCCGACACCTGCGATGGCGAGCCGACACTTACTTTTTCGGAGCCGACTCCTCAACGAACTCGGAAATTTCTATTTTTGGAAAAACGATCTGGAGCCGACACCTGAAAAGTTGGAGCCGACTCCAACCTGACTGGGACGAAAATTTAAATTGCCAGATCAGCTCTAACGGTAATATTTCCTTTTTACCTAATTTCTAACGGATATATTTTGTTTAGGTACACTCCAACGGCTAGTTTCCTTCCCAAAACGGATTAAAAGAAATCTATAAAAAGGGAAAACACCCGTTTGAAAAGAAAAGACGAAAAAATAGAAAAATTTCAAATCAAAAATCCGAGAAAGCCTGAGCCTGAATCTCAAGAGAAAAGCATTCAAACTCAAATCCTTCCACTCCAAAAAGCTCAAAGAGGAATCCAAGGCGCCCAAATCAAAAAATCGGTGGATTTCCCAAATTGAAGAAAAAGCTTCGTTTCTTCCATTTCCAATCTTCTCAACTGCAACGACTGTGAGGGATTAAAGCTGAGGCTTGATTCATCATTCCAAAGGGAGAAGAGGAAAAGAAGAAAAGCTCAAATTCAATCATCTCCAAACAGGCTTTTCTAAACTTGTTTACTTTATTTTGAATATTTGCTCAACTAAGGAGCTGTGAATCATTGTAAAACATTCTTATATTTGTTTGTGCTAGTTCTATCAAGGGGATTGAACTAGTGGAGGTTGTTAACCTCGGGTCAAGCTAGATTAGCTTGAGTTTAGGGTTTTGTGCTGGTGAGCCCGGAAAACCGGCTGGGTTCGTTGTGATCCCGGAGGAAAAACAACAAGTTGTGAGTTGTGCTCTTGTAAAACAACTCGGCTGTAATCTAGTTGGTTATAGTGTGGACCCAAGTGAATCTTGGGAGTGGACGTAGGTGTTGGATACACCGAACCACTATAAAATCCTTGTGTTTGTCGTGCATTCATTATCTCTATCTTTATCTCCTTGTTTGTGCTTTATATTTGCATTGCAATTAATTTCATTTAACTTAAAGCTAATAGTTTTCAAAAGGTTTAAATTTTTAAGAACCCAATTCATCCCCCCCCTCTTGGGTTGCCATCTGGGCCAACACCAAGAGACATGGATAGCTCGACGGAGACCGAGAGATAGGGATAGCTCGGCGGAGGCCGAGGGACACGTTATAGCTCGGCTGAGGCCAAGAGAGAGACGTTATAGCTCGGCTGAGGCCGAGAGATGGGGACAGCTCGGTTGAGGCCGAGAGAGACGTTATAGCTCGGCTAAGGCCGAGAGAGACGTTATAGCTCGGCTGAGGCCGAGAGATGTGATCCCTGCCTTGGGGATCCTTGGCTCGCCGAGGGACTAAGGTGCCCCGATCCACTGAGGCTGACTCGTCTCTAGTGGGTATTGTACAGCAAGTGGGAGGCAGGGTTGATCCTAACCCCTTGCCCGATTATTAATGTAACGGCGATTTTACCCCTCAACAATGTGTAAGTTTATACAATCTATATGTGATTTCGTGACATTTGATATTTTGGTACTTTAAAGTATCATAATTAAATTCTTGATTATGAATGTTGATCATCATGACATCTCATTTTAAAGGCACCTATATAGATTGTTGAGAGATAAAATTGTCGTTGCATTAATAATCGTGCAAGGGGTTGGATCAACCCCGACTCCCACTTGCTGTACAATACCCACTAGAGACGATTCAGCCTTAGTGGATCAGGGCGCCTTAGCCCCTCGGCGAGCCAAGGATCCCCAAGGCATAGATCACATCTTTTGGCCTCAACCGAGCTATAACGTCTCTCTCGGCCTCAGCCAAGCTGTCCCCATCTCTCGGCCTCAGCCGAGCTATAACGTCTCTCTCGGCCTCAGCCGAGCTGTCCCCATCTCTCGGCCTTAGCCGAGCTATAACGTCTCTCTCTCGGCCTTAGCCGAGCTATAACGTGTCCCTCGGCCTCCGCCGAGCTATCCCTATCTCTCGGCCTCAATCGAGCTATCCCCATATCTCGGCCTCCGTCGAGCTATCCCTGTCTCTCGGCCTCAGCCGAGCCATTCCTAATTATTGTGCCTCGCCAGCTAAGCTATCCTTATGCCTCGGCTAGACTCGGGCACCCAAGCACCTCTGTGGAACCCAGCACGGAAGAGTTCAAACAAAAATCATACCCAAAAGTGGCCTAGAGCTCTGGAGCCTACACAATCACCGAATCCCAAGACATCAACCAGCTCTTCCAGCCGTCGATCTTCTAACTAACAAGATACGAATTTTACTGACCTCATAACAAACTGGATTCGAATCCTAACGGCTTTCGGACCCACGACGCCCCCAAGGAGTCAGGTGATCCTCTATAAATAGAACCGTCTTCCGGCTTCTCAAGTATGCGCACTTGCCTACTGATCCACTCTCCTTCTACCCTTGCTCATCCCTTTCTGCCATTAGCGCTCTGCTCAGAGCTCTTGAAAGGTCATCCTTGGAGAGACTCTTCAACGAGAGCCTTCTCCCATTTGTTGATTGCCGATCCCCGCTGACTTAAGCGTCGGAGGGTCTTCCGTGGAGGACCACCCCCAATGCCTCTCGCATGAGGACTGTTTTGCAGGTCCGCCCAGGAGGGAGCCCATCCTGAAGCCCGATCATGCCCGAGTCGGAGGACAAATTTCAGCAGCAACATAGATAATGATTTCTATGTTGGTATGCTCATTGGCAAGAGAGATTAGAAAATTAATTTATGATGTTTATCTATGAATGAATATGAAAGACCCATAAAATCAAAACTTTTGGATCACTAATTAAGCTAAGTATATTATTTGAATAAGTATAGTTATATTACATGATTAAAAAACACAAATTTGTGATGAATATCAATTTTCTTGATTTATTTAATTATTATAGTCAAGACAATTTGAGGAGATTATGGCTTGTTGTATCGAGGACTAGAGAAGAAAATTGATTCACAGGCTAATAGTGGTGTGAAATGACTTATGATAATTTAAATTGTAGAGAGAAACCGAATGAAGTAATTTATATAATGGTTTTAGTTAAATGGGGATAGAAAGATGACACAGATTGCAAGACAGATATTTAGAGTTTTAAGAAGAAAAAATTAGATGGATTTTTTGTTAGCAATATAGGATCTTCAATAAATAATTTATTATATAAAATTAAATATAGAAATACTTACCTGCACAATTCATCATAATAGTATATAGACTTGAGACTTGAATCTGATTAGATTTTTGCAAATAACTAGTTTTTTTTCCTTAACCTTATTCCTTTCATAGCAGATAACGATGAAATCTTGCTAACTTAATCAGGTAGAAAGATGACTAATTATTTATATATATAACATTCAATTGGTATTTCTATCAAACACCAAATCAATGACTTTAATTCTATTTAATATCAGAATTAATGGCTTAATGTTAATGACTTTAAACTTTCGGACCATTAACATCCGAGCCTTCTGCCCACGCAGAAGAAAATAATGGGTGGCCCTTCGCTTTAGCATACTAAGAAGACTCTTCGCCTTCGTAACAATTTAAGATGACTTGTTGTGTAACGTAAAGATTAATCTAACATTCTCATCGGAAGTTTATGACATTAATATTTAAATTTCATAATGTCATTCTTTCATCATTTTTGACTTTAACATAATAAATTACATAATAAGAGTTATGGCTGTCATACATACCTAATTGCATACTCCCTACTTATCATGTTAGATCAAATAATTTGTATATAAATAACTTAATGTCCACTTAATTATGTTAAAGACACTTGTTCAAAACATTTAGCATATACAATCATAAAGAACAAGAAATAATTTAATAAAACCAAAACATATCATGTTAATGAGCTCAAGAGTGTCATAACATCATCATAATCAATCTTTAATACAACCAAGACCCATTCTATGTACATGTTTTTTAAATGTTTTTGGTTGTAAACCTTTAGTTAAAGGATCTGCAATCATAAGATTCATTCTAACATGTTCGATACATACTCTTTGTTTCTGAACCTCCTAAAGTACTTTAATTTTACATGTTTAGCACCTCTGGAATATTTATCATTTTTGAAGAAGAAAACTGCTGCAGAATTATCACAATAAATTTGCAGCGGCTTGGTAATGGTGTCGACAACCCCAAGTCCTGAAATAAAGTTATGTAGCCATAATACATGAATTGTAGCTTCATAACAGGCTACAAACTCTGCTTCCATAGTAGATGAGGCAATGATAGATTGTTTGACACTTTTCTATGAAATTGCCCCTTCTCCTAACAGAAACACAGAGCCAAATGTTGACTTTCTACTGTCAATACAACCAGCAAAATCTGAATCTGAATATCCAATCACTTTCAACTGATCAGACCTTCTAAATGTGAGCATATAATCCTTAGTTCTTGAAGGTATCTCATCACTTTCTTTGCAGCTTTTCAATGATCAATACCAGAGTTACTCTGATATCGGCCTAACATCCCAATCGCGAAGCTGATATCTGGTCTTGTGCAAGTTTGTAAATACATCAAGCTACCCATAATAGAAGCATATGGAATAGATTCCATTTGCTTACATTCCACATCATTCTTTGGACATTACATAAGACTAAATGTATCCCTTTTTGTATTGGGACAGTGCCTATTGAACAGTTTTTCATATTAAATTTCTCAAGAATTTTCTTGATGCAAGCTTTCTAAGATAACCTTAACAATCCATATGATCTCTTTTTGAATATGAAAATTTCTATCACATAAGATGCCTCTACCATATCTTTCATCTCAAAATTCTTAGAGAGAAAATTTTTAGTCTTATACAAGATACCTAAATCATTAGCACCAAGCAAAATATCATCAACATATAGAATCAAAAATATAAACTTACTTTTACAAATCTTTCGGTAAATGCACCAATCAACGGTATTTTCATGAAAATCAAAAGATGTTATAGTATCATTGAACTTAATATACCATTGTCTGGAAGCTTGTTTAAGTCCATATATTGATTTTTTAAGTTTACACACCATATAATCCTTTCCTTCCATGGAAAAACCTTCAAGTTGATCCATATAAATTTCTTCCTTTATATCCCCATTAAGAAAGGCTATTTTCACATCCATTTGATGTAACTCCAAATCATATTGAGCTACCAAAGCCATAATGATTCTTAATGAATCTTTCTTTGAAACTTGTGAAAATGTCTCTTTAAAACATTCAATATTACCATTCAATGCATCCTTATGAGTATAACCCTTAGCAACAAGTCTAGCTTTAAAACATTCGATATTGCCATTCAAGTCACGTTTGGTTTTAAAAACCCATTTACATCCAACTCGTTTAGAACCTTCTGACACTTTGACAAGATCCTAGACATTGTTTTCAGCCATTAATTTTAATTCATCTTTCATAGCATTAATCCATTTATCAGACTTATCACTGTTAATGGCTTGTGAAAATAAAACATGATCTTTATAAATGCCATAATCAAAATCTTACTCTTGCAAATAAACCAAATAATCATCTGAAATAGCTGATTTTTGTATCCTTACGGGTTTATGTTGGTCCAGATAGAAACCCAAGAGGGGGGGGGGGGTGAATTGGGTTTTTCAAAAATTTAAACTCTTTTGAAAAACAAACCCCAGCGGAAATAAAAACTTAGATTCACACAAATTAAAATAGAATATGCACAAATGGAGAGTTAAAGATAATGAGACAATCACGGCAAACACAGGAGATTTTATAGTGGTTCGGTGTACCTACACCTACGTCCACTCCCAAGTATCTCTTGGGTCCACACTATAATCAATCTGATTACAGCAGAGTTGTTTTGCAAGCTCACAACTCAAACTTGTTGTTTTTCCGGATGCACAACAAACCCAGCTGGTTTTCAAGGCTCACCAGCACAAAACCTTACACCACAAGCAAACTGCTTGCACAAGGCTAACAGCCTCAATGGAATCAATCCTCCGATTGACCCAGCAAACAATAATCGTTTTTACAAAATAAAAGCTCCTCCAATGAGCAAATATACAATGATAGAACACAAAATAAAGAGATAGGAATCAAAGCCTGATTTGCAGATCTTGGTGGCTTGCTTCTTCTCTTCTCTTGGATGGATCTTCCTTTAGAATGCTCTTGAAGCTCCGAAGATCAGAAAACTAGGGCTTCCTTCTTTTCTTGAGATTTCTTCAAAGTGAAGCTATGAAAGCTTGGAATCTCTCTCTTTTCTTTTGGGGAATCAGTATGATCTTTCCTCTCGAATCTTCCCTCTTTTCTTTTCTGATGGATTTCAAAGATTTGTCTCTATTCTTTTCTTTTTGCCTCTCTTATTTTCGGATGCAGCAAACCCCCTTCTTATAAATCAGTATAATCCATAAATAGTTTAAAACTATCTGTTAGAAACAAGTGTAAGAAGGATTAGATCCATAAATAGCAATAGTCATTGGAATTAAAAGGTAAAGGTAAAGTTTAGAGTCGTTCTAACAGTTCTAGAGTTGCGTCTGACATTCTGGAGTCGGCTCTAACTTTTCTGGAGTCGGCTCTAAATCGAAAATCCCCAAATTGCTTGAACTGGAGTCGTCTCTGGCTTTTCTGGGGTCGACACAAAAAACTTATGGAGTCGACTCTAACAGTCCCGCAGTCGACTCTAAGTCATGGCCAGAAAAACCATCGTTCTGTCTTTTCTGTTGGAGTCGGCTCTAACAGTCCGGGAGTCGCTCTAAGTCTGTGCCGTTTTTCGGAGTCGACTCTGCGATTCCATGTGTCGACTCTAATGTCTTCAATTCTTACCTTGACATTAGATTCGAACTAGAACTTGATTTGTCTTGTGATTTTGATTAATAAATCAAATCATACACTGAAAAACTTAATCAAAATCATTAGTAACTTCAAATGTTATACTCAAATAGTTTTGTTAATAATCAAAATCAACAATTGGGTCAACAATCTCCCCCTTTTTGATGACGATAAAAACTTTGAGTATATGCATTAAAAATTTATTTGAATTAAGAATTATAGACATTGTTAAAGCTTTAAAAACTTCCTAACAGAGAATTTGATGCCAATTTTCAAAATAAATCAAAAAGATACTTGAGTTCTATTATAAACATCAATCAAGATGATTTAACTTTACATAGGAAATTATTAAGCTCCCCCTGCATTGAATAACTCCACCTATGCAAATAAACTGAAATCGATTGATACAAATTGATTAGAATTTATAAATCTCAAAATTTCTCTCCCCTTTTTTTGATATACCAAAAGATTGAAATCTTATATTCTTCCATTCTTATTTCTTTTATGCATATACAATTTTCTTCTCCCCCTTTTTTGTTATCAGCAATAAAGTGAATTTAAAAAAATAAAGAAGGTTATCAGAGCGGGGTCATTGGTTCATTCAATCATAGAGATGGTAATTGGTTATCATAGACAAATTTGCAATAAAAGGATAATTGTATTTCAATGCAAGATTCATTACATGTGTCAATTCAAGTACATTCTCAGAAAAGTAACATATTCAAGTGTATCCACAGTAAACCAAAATTCTTAGATACAAGCTATCAAAGTAAAGAAAGCTAGAAATCCTAAGATACAAACTAGGATAAGACAGGATATCAAAATCAAACATGCTTGTAAACAATTTTCTTCGAATGTCCAATCATTTCCATAATTTCATCTTTTTGGTCTTTCTTAAATTTTTCAAGACAAGCTTCAACTTGAGCGACAGCAATATCAAGATCTTTCTTCAACTGGCCAGTAGCATCTAAATAGACTCTTGATCCATCTGCTATCCCTTCTAGTCTTTCAAAATCTTTTGAAGCTCAGATGACATGGCATTCACTGATTTATCCAAAGTAGAAACTATCATGTCAAGCTTAGCAGATATCAATTTCATTTCACTTCTCATATCCGAATCATGCTCAGTCAGTAGGGCTCTGAGCTGATCAAGCTGCTCCTCTGAAAATCTTCCAGATACCAAGGCTGACTGATGTGGAGGTGAAGGATGAGTGCTCGGTCCAGCCTCTGAAGGTCCAGCAGTAGATGGTCCAGGAATATCCTCTGCTCTAGCCTCCTCAGCTCTAACTTCCTCTGCTCTGGTCTCTTGTCCTCTTTTTATCCAAACATTATTCTCTTTTCTGAAGCCCATGCGGTGAATTGTAGAGACACTGTAGTAATCAGTGTGCCTTAACTTCCTTAGTGGCTCATTATCCATTATTAGCACACCTTGGCTTCTAAAAACTAATGTCAGAATCATACCGTATGGTAGTGTTGATCTCTTCTTAGTTGCTGCTTCTGCCATGTAGCCAATCATCATACCAGCCAAATTAATAGGCCTTCCAATAATGATACAGTCCATCAACAGGATATCTCGTTCCGAAACATATTCAAACCTTCCAATTTTAGGAAACAAGATTCTTCCACAAATATTGTGAAGTAATCTGAGTTCCAAATTTAGTTGATTAGCCATGACTTCTTCAAACTCAGATACTTCTCTCCCTAACATCCTAGATAGGGCACCTCCTCTATCATCATGTTGATACTCAACTAGTCCAATAGTAGGCATCTCCAATAAATTTCCAAGAATCTCGGCTGTGATTATCACTTTGGTTCCTCTTACAAAACTCACTAATCCTCCCTCTCCTCTACATAAATCATTGTAAAATTCTCTCACAAGGGCAGGGTACGTAGGAACATCTAAAGAGCAAACTTTCTCCCATCCCATTTCCTTCAATAATCGACCAATAGCAAAGCCCTCCGAAGCAAATAAATCGAAATCTACTTTCCTTCCAGTTGTAATGGCCTTACCCGCTAATTGATCTACCCGTGGAGAAGATGTGAAGGTGGAGAAGCATCTTGGGTGGCGGATGATGAAGACGGTGAGGGTTGCCTACGAATCATCCTTTTTCTTGTGGGAACGGCCGAACTTCCAACAATGCACGCTTCTTAGGAGCCATTGGATTCGATTGGAATGAGTTATTAAGAGATTTGAGGGGTTTGGAGGAGTTGGAATAGGTTTGGAACGGTTTTAGAAAGGGTTTAGGAGACAATAGGATCGTTTGGGTGTCGACTCCGCCTTTTTATTTTGACCTAGTTCCTCTTAGAGTCGACTCCCGCAAAGCGAGGTATCGGCTCCGGACTAAAAAATCTGTCAGCGCCCGAATTAGAGTTGGCTCTACAGAAGCCGGAGTCGGCTCTAATTGCCCAGACAGAACATCAAAATATGAAGGTGTCGACTCCACAAACTGCAGGTGTCGACTCCACAATAGTTTCAGTGAAAAATTTAAATTTCAAGGATCTGAAACTAATCAAATTAATCAATAAATTCTAGATAAATGTTCCTTATCAATTGGGAAACAATGAATCAAATTTCTAGATAAATTTCCTTATTGGACATAGAGGATTTTCAAGAAATTAATGAAGTCTAGATAGTTGTTGTCCTTAAGAGTTTCAGAAAATCATTCTAAAGGATCACAAACTCCTAATTCTCCTCTAAGATAACAAAATCTTTCCTCACTCAAAGGTTTGGTAAAAATATCAGCTAATTGATCATTAGTATTAACATAATCAAGATAAATATCATTATTAGCTACATGTTCTCTAATAAAGTGATGTCTAATTTCAATGTGTTTAGTTCTTGAATGTTGAATTGGATTCTTAGTTAGATTGATGGCACTAGTGTTATCACATCTAATAGGAATTTTATCAAGTGTGATACCATAATCTTCAAGTTGTCGCTTAATCCAAAGGATTTGAGCACAGCAACTTCCAGCTGCAACATACTCTGCCTCAGCAGTGGATAATGCAACCGAATTTTGCTTCTTGCTAAACCAAGAGATTAAGTTACTTCCTAAAAGTTGGCATGCTCCACTTGTACTTTTCTATCTAATTTACAACCAGCATAGTCAGAATCAGAATAAGCAATCAATTTTAAGGTTGAGTCTCTAGAATACCATAATCCTACATTTTTAGTTCCATTTAAGTATCTAAAGATTCTTTTAACAGCAAATAAATGTGATTCTTTAGGATTAGATTGATATCTTGCACATAGACAAACAGAAACATAATATCTGGCCTACTTGCAGTTAGGTAAAGAAGTGATCCGATCATACCTCGATAATGCTTCTGATCTACTTTCTTACCTTCTTCATCTTTGTCCAGCTTGCATGAGGGACTCATTGGCGTACCAAGAGGTTTAGCAGATTCCATACCAAACTTCTTGAGTATTTCCTTTGTGTACTTTGTTTGGTTGATGAAAATCCCGCTTTCTCTTGTTTGATTTGAAGTCCAAGGAAGAAGTTGAGTTCTCCCATCATGCTCATCTCGAATTCTCCCTGCATTAACTTAGCAAATTCTTGACAAAGGAGATTGTTAGTAGCACCAAATATAATGTCATCAACGTAAATTTGAACAATTAATAAATCCTTTTCTTTTCTTTTTAAAAACAAAGTTTTATCAACGTTTCCTCTTGAAAAATCATTTTCAATTAAAAATTTACTTAATCTATCATACCAAGCTCTAGGTGCTTGCTTTAAACCATAAAGTGCTTTGTGTAGTTTGAAGACGTGGTTTGGAAATTCATGATCTTCAAAACCAGGAGGTTGTTCAACATAAACTTCCTCATTTATAAAACCATTTAAAAATGCACTTTTAACATCCATTTGAAATAAATTGAAATTCATATGACATGCAAATGCAAGTAGTAGCCTAATGGCTTCTAATCTAGCAACAGGTGCAAAGGTTTCATCAAAATCTATACCTTCTTCCTGATTATATCCTTTTGCAACTAATCTAGCCTTATTTCTAATTACCAAGCCATTTTCATCCAATTTATTTCTAAAAACCCATTTAGATCCTATTATAGGGTGGTTTTTAGGTCTGTCTACTAGGAGTCCAAACTTGGTTCCTAGTGAATTGGTTTAACTCTTCCTGCATTGCTAACATCCAATAACTATCTTTCTCAGCTTCCTCTATAGTTTTAGGTTCTATATGAGATACAAATGCAAGATGATTATTGATATTTCTCATTGATGATCTAGTCCTTACACCTTGAGATGGATCACCTATGATTAGGTCTTTAGGATGACCATAAGCATATCTCCAATCTCTAGGTAGATCTTTATCATTATGAGCAGTATCAATACCATCATCCTTAGGTGAGTCATCATCCTTAGCTTCAGGTTCTTGATCTGAAGATACATTTAATTTTTCAATACCTCTTTCAATCAAAGATGTATCTTCCTCATCATCAATTTTATCTGAACTTGATGCTAAAGACTCATCAAACAATATGAATGGATTCTTCTACAACTAAGCTTCTCTTATTAAAAACTCTATATGCCTTACTAGATGTAGAATATCCTAGGAAAATACCTTCATCAGACTTTGCATCAAATTTCCCAAGATTATCCTTTCCATTATTATGAATAAAGCATTTACAACCAAATGCATGAAAATAACCTAAATTTGGTTTCCTATTATGCCATAGTTCATAGGGAGTCTTCTTAAGGATAGGTCTAATCAGGGCTCTATTTAGGATGTAACATGCTGTGTTTATAGCTTCCGCCCAAAAATATTTTGAAGTTGGCTTTCACATAGCATGGTACGGGCCATGTCTTCTAAAGTCCTATTCTTTCTTTCTACAACTCCATTTTGTTGAGGTGTTCTAGGTGCTGAAAAGTTATGATGTATGCCTTTTTCAAAACAGAATTTTTTAAATAAGTGATTTTCAAATTCAGTTCCATGATCACTTCTAATAGACACTATGGTAGTGTTTTTCTCATTTGTGACTTTCTTAACGAATTTCAGGAATATTGAGAAAGTCTCATCTTTGTGAGCCAAAAATATTACCCAAGTGAATCTAGAGTAATCATCTACTATCACTAGACCATATTTCTTTCCTCCTAGACTTGTGGTTCTAGTAGGTCCAAAAAGGTCCATGTGTAGTAGCTCTAGTGGCCTAGTAGTTGAAACAATATTCTTAGATTTGAAAGAAGTTCTTGTTTGTTTTCCAAATTGACATGCATCACAGATTCGATTATTTTCAAAATTTAAGCTAGGAATACCTTTAACTAGATCCATTTTCAATAGTTTAGAAATTAGGTGTGTGCTTGCATGACCTAATCTACGGTGCCATAGCCAACCAATCTCATTCATCTTAGCATTATTAGCAACTAAGCAATGATTACTTGGAGATAAATTACTCAAATCAATTAAGTACACATTGCCATAATGTTTACCAACAAGAATAATGCTATTATCAATGGGATTAGTAACAGTGCAAACAGAAGCTTCAAAGGAAACTTTGAAACCTTTATCACACAGTTGGCTAATACTTATCAAATTATGTTTAAGTCCATCGACATATAAAACATTATCAATATGAGTAGATGGAGTAATTTGAATCTTACCAATACCCATGATATGGCCTTGACCATTATCACCAAAAGTAACTACTCCACCTCTTTTTGATTCAAGGGTGATGAATTGATCTTTGTCACCCGTCATGTGTCTTGAGCAACCACTATCCAGGTACCATTTTCTTTTTAGTCTGATGGCTGCAAGACACTCCTGCAAAACATTCATGTCTTAATTTTAGGTACCCAAGCCTTCTTGGGTCCTTCATGGTTAGATGCATTAAATATTGTTCCTTTGGGAACCCAAATCATCTTTCTTTTATTATGTGGAGATTTACACATATAGATTTATGTCCTTTGTTTCCACATTTAAAACAAGTAATATTTGATGATTTTTCAGCATGTACAAAAATATTTTTCAAAGATTTTTGCTTTTTAAGTGGATTATATCCTAATCCAGCTTTATCAAAAACAGCTTTTTGATTATCCAAAATCATATTAAGTTTGATAGAGCTCAAGTAAATTTATCAACTATAGGTTTAAGTCTATCAACTTCATTTTTCAAGCTTTCATTTTCTTTCATCAAAACTTCTTTTTCTACAACATGCTTTTCATTTTCTAAGGATAGTTTTTGCATTTGATTTTTCAGATCTTTGTTCTTTGAACTTAAGTTTGCAAAATCATCCATTAATTCATAAAAAGCACTATGCAATTCATCGAAAGTAAAATCATCAAGAAAACTCGGACTTACCTCATCATTGTCCGCCATGAAGCATAGATTGGCCATTTCACTCTTTTCTTCCTCTTCGGAACTTGAGCTTTCCGAATCACTCCATGTGGCCATCATTGCCTTCTTTTTGAATTTCCGGGTGCCTTTCTTTAGTTGTGGGCATTCAGATTTAAAATGACCCGGCTTCTTACATTCAAAACAAATAACTTCTTTTTCTTTGCCCTTGTCCTCATCTTTTCTTGCAAAGGGCTTTTTCTTTTCAAACTTCTTCTTCATGAATTTTTAAATTTTCTTGTGATGAGTGCCATGTCCTCATCATCACTTTCATCTTCAGATTCATGAGGCTCTTCCATATATTCAGAAATCTTAAGAGCCATAGTCCTCTTCTTCTTTGACTCATCATCATCAACGTGTTGCTTAATTTGAAGCTCATGAGTCATCAAGGATCCCAATAATTCTTTCAGGGGTAGGGTACTTAGATCTTTTGCCTCTTGTATTGCAGTCACTTTAGCTTCCCAAGTCCTAGGCAAAGAACGTAAAACCTTCCTCACAAGATCAGAATTATCATAAGATTTACCAAGGCTTTTTAAACCATTAACTATATCAGTAAATCTTGTAAACATATCAGTAATAGATTCACATGCATCCATCTTAAACAATTCATACTTATGAACTAGCATGTTAATCTTGGATTCCTTGACTTGATTTGTTCCCTCATGGGTAACCTCAAGTCTATCCCAGATTTCCTTAGCAGAAATGCAAATAGATATACGATTGAATTCATTTGCATCTAATGAGCAGTATAAAACATTCATTGCTTTGGCATTAAGTTGTGCCAATTTTTTATCATGTTCATCCCATTCCGTTTCCGGTTTAGGAATCTCCATGCCATTAACTCTAGCAGTGGGTGTGTGTGGTCCATTGACTATAATGCTCCATAGATCATAGTCAAGTGCTTGAATGAAGATTTTCATTCTAGCCTTCCAATAACCATAGTTTAATCCATTAAACAAGGGTGGTCTATTTGTAGATTGGCCTTCGAAAAAGATGAACCAGCTTGAGTTGCCATGTGGATCTTTGACTCTTGATCGTTAGATCAAATCAAATGAGCACTAGCTCTGATACCAATTGTTGGTCCAGATAGCAACCCAAGAGGGGGGGGGTGAATTGGGTTTTTCAAAAATTTAAACTCTTTTGAAAAACAAACCCCAGCGGAAATAAAAACTTAGATTCACACAAATTAAAACAGAATATGCACAAATGGAGAGTTAAAGATAATGAGACAATCACGGCAAACACAAGAGATTTTATAGTGGTTCGGTGTACCTACACCTACGTCCACTCCCAAGTATCTCTTGGGTCCACACTATAATCAATCTGATTACAGCAGAGTTGTTTTGCAAGCTCACAACTCGAACTTGTTGTTTTCTCGGGTGCACAACGAACCCAGCTGGTTTTCAAGGCTCACCAGCACAAAACCTTACACCACAAGCAAACTGCTTGCACAAGGCTAACAGCCTCAATGGAATCAATCCTCCGATTGACCCAGCAAACAATAATTATTTTTACAAAACAAAAGCTCCTCCAATGAGCAAATATACAATGATAGAACACGAAATAAAGAGATAGGAATCAAAGCCTGATTTGCAGATCTTGGTGGCTTGCTTCTTCTCTTCTCTTGGATGGATCTTCCTTTAGAATGCTCTTGAAGCTCCGAAGATCAGAAAACTAGGGCTTGCTTCTTTTCTTGAGATTTTCAAAATGAAGCTATGAAAGCTTGGAATCTCTCTCTTTTCTTTTGGGGAATCAGTATGATCTTTCCTCTCGAATCTTCCCTTTTCTCTTTTCTGATGGATTTCAAAGATTTGTCTCTATTCTTTTCTTTTTGCCTTTCTTATTTTTGGATGCAGCAAACCCCCTTCTTATAGATCAGTTAATCCATAAATAGTTTAAAACTATCCGTTAGAAACAAGTGTAAGAAGGATTAGATCCATAAATAGCAATAGCCGTTGGAATTAAAAAGGTAAAGGTAAAGTTTAGAGTCGTTCTGACAGTTCTGGAGTCGCGTCTGACATTCTGGAGTCGGCTCTAACTTTTCTGGAGTCGGCTCTAAATCGAAAATCCCCAAATTGCTTGAACTGGAGTCATCTCTGACTTTTCTGGGGTCGACACAAAAAACTTCTGGAGTCGACTCTAACAGTCCCGGAGTCGACTCTAAGTCATGGCCAGAAAAACCATCGTTCTGCCTTTTCTGTTGGAGTCGGCTCTAACAGTCCGGGAGTCGACTCTAAGTCTGTGCCATTTTTGGAGTCGACTCTGATTCCATGTGTCGACTCTAATGTCTGCAATCCTACCTTGACATTAGATTCGAACTAGAACTTGATTTGTCTTGTGATTTTGATTAATAAATCAAATCATAACTGAAAAACTTAATCAAAATCATTAGTAACTTCAAATGTTATACTCAAATAGTTTTGTTAATCATCAAAATCAATAATTGGGTCAACAGTTTACTTAAAGCTAATTCATATGGTTCAATTTTGTCAGCTATTGGTAGGTTAGGTTCTTCATGGGGTACTACTTCATTCAAACATTATTCATTGTTGTTTTGTTTTTGTAAATCTGGAACAATGCATGGAATGATTGTAGATTCAGAAACATTTATGGGTAATGAAATATTAACCGTTACTTCATTGATATCCACAATCTGTTTGTCAGCACTTCCACTAATTCATCATTCTCAATGAATTTGGCATTGCCTATCTCAATAATTTAGAACTATGGTTTTGATAATAAAACCTGTACCCTTAGATTTTTCTAGGTAACCAATAAAGTAACCACTGATAGTTCGAGAATCCAATTTCTTTTCATATGGATTATATACTCATGCTTCTACTAGACAACCCCAAACATGTAGGTGTCTTAAACTAGGTTTTGTTTCAGTCCATAACTCAAAAGGAGTTTTAGAAACTGCCTTACTAGGAATCCTATTCAGTAAATATACTGCAGTTTTAAGAGCATACATCCAAAGATTTTGGTAATAGGAATTACTTATCATACTCCTAACCATATCCATTAATGTTCTATTTTACCTTTCTGCCACACCATTTTGTTGAGGTGTGCCGGCATAGTATACTGTGCACATATGCCATATCTTTCGAGGAATTTTGCAAATGGACCTGGATTTTGCCCTGATTCATTATACTTTTTATAATACTCACCACCTCTATCAGATCTTACTATTTTACTTTTCTATCTAGTTGCCTTTTAACCTCTTTAGTAAATACCTCAAGAGCATCTACAGCTTGAGATTTTTCTTTAATCAAATAGACATATTCATAACGTGAAAAATTATCTATAAAGGTGATAAAGAACTTTTCTCCACCAAAAGATGGAGTATCAAAAGGTTCACATATATCAGTGTGTATAATTTCAAGAAGCTGAGTACTTCTTATAGCTCTTTTCTTGTTATGTTTGGTTTGCTTTCCCTTAATGCAATCCATACATAAATCAAGATCAGTAAAATCTAGATTTAGTAAACTTTCATTCTTTACTAATCTTTGTAGTCTTTCTTTGGATATATGACCCAAATGTTTATGCCACAAGAAAGCAGAGTTGTCATTTTGCATACTATGCTCAATTTCAATATTTTGATGAGCACATATCAGGGATACAAAAAATTTATCATCAAGTTTTAATTTATATAATTCATCTATAAGAATTCCAGAATCAATAAAGGAACCATCTTTATTAAATATACTGAAACATCCTTTTTCAATCTTAAAACTAAATCCATTAACATCAAGTTTCAAAATAGAAACTAAATTTCTAGAAAGTGAAGGGACATAGAGGGTTTGTAGTAGATTCAGATGATGCCAGTATCTAAAGTAAGACGATAAGTCCCTATGCCTTCAATTGGGGCCTTCTCTCGGTTCCCTATGAACAAGAAGTTCTTATTTGGGTTTATACTCTGGATTGTAAGGAATCCCTACATTACATTAGATCATGAGTAGTGGCACCAGAATCCAACCACCAAGTGTTAGAAGGAACTTCAATAAGTTTGATTCAAAAATTGGAGAAGCATAATGAAAGATACCTTTCTTTTTGAACCAAGCTTTTCGTTTCAAACAATCTTTCTGATAATGTCATTCTTTCTTACAAAAGTGATACTTATCTTTCTTTCTTTCCTTCTTATCATTATCAGCAACTTGTGATACTTTAGTGGGTGCTTTCTTCTTAAATTTCTTAGATTTTGATTTGATAACTTTATCAGCTCCTTGACCCACTAGGTTTATTGAATGAACCCCTTGTGCTTTTAATTTCCTTTCCTCTTGTGTAAGCTTACTGAAAAATTCATTAACATCCCACTTATCCTTAATAGTATTATAGTTAATTTGAAAAATCCCATACTCTTGAGGTAATGAGTTCATAATGAAGTGTACCAGAAAGGAGTCATCCACAGTCATTCCCAGGGTCTTAAGTCTTGCTGCAATATTTGTCATATCAAGGACATGTTGCTGCATACTTCACGACCCATCATATTTCATGGTCGTGAGTTCAGCCATCAGTGTCCCTGCAAGTGACTTATCAGCGGAACAAAAGCGCTCTTCCATAAGCTTAAGATATTCTTTAGCTGTTACACTTTCTTAAAGAATAGATTTAATGTTATTGGCAATTGTCATTCGCATGAAACTAAGACATAATTATTAGATATGTCCCATGCTTTATGTTTTAACTTCTCTGCCTCACTGCTCGTATTCGTAATGTTAGTAGGATTTTATTCTAATAGACACCTAAATGGAAATTGACTAAATTGACTTGCTCACGTCAGAGAAGTTTAAGTCATTAAAGATAGTAACAGCAGAAGCATGTGAATGTAGATAAACAGCTGCAAAACCATAAATGCTCAAATTCAGATAATTAAACATAAAATATATTGTAGATTTTCTTTGGGTAAATACAACAATATATACATCATTATCGTAATTAGAATGCTATTTAAACTTTAAAGTAACTAATATTCTCTTATCAAATATATAATATTAGATATCCTTCTTTAGGTTTATTAGCTATAGAATATCAATCCATCTTTGGGCGAATTCTTAATTTCTAACAACCAACAAATCTTTATGATTAAAAAATAGCATTCTATAAAATTTTATAAATTATATGACTGAATATAAATTAGTTTGGCCACTTTGGTGACTAACTAACTAATTTAATCTTGATGTTTATAATAATTTAATATTATTAAAATTTTTAAATTATATGACTGAATATAAATTAGTTTGGTCACTTTGGTGACTAACTAACTAATTTAATCTTGATGTCATATAATATTAATATTATTAAAATTTCATAAATTTTATGACTGAATATAAATTAGTTTGATCGCTTTGGTGACTAACTAACTAATTTAATCTTGATGTCATATAACTAAATAATAATACTAATATAGTTAACATACTACATGTATCAGCACATCAATCATCATAGATTATCAATCTACTTCAATCTATAATATTAGTTTTATCATACATACTAGTATAATACAACGACCATATCGATGTATGCCATTAATTTGGAACACGATCAGCCGGGGTTCTCCTGGCGATGGACCTCTTCATGGAATAGATTAATGGCCAATAATACAACCAATCATAACTTAAAAGATTAAAGTTTATCATCAATTCATTTTGATGCAAAATTAATCAATCATAATATATGAATAAATTATTTATTTTAGAACCTTTGCTCTGATACCACTTGTTAGCAATATAGGATCTTCAATAAATAATTTGTTACATAAAATTAAATATAAAAATACTTACTTGATGCGGAATTCATCATAATAGTATATAGATTTGAGACTTGAATCTGATTAGATTTTTGCAAATAACTAGTTTCTCTCCCTTAACCTTATTCCTTTCGTAGATGGAATCTTATTAACTTAATCAGATGGAGAGAGAACTAATTATTTATATATATAACATTCAATTAGTATTTTCATCAAACATAAAATCAATGACTTTAGTTTCATTTAATACCAGAATTAACGGCTTAATGTTAATGGCTTAAACTTTTGGACCATTAACATCCAATTCGGTGGACCTTCATCTTCTGCACACATAGAAGAAAATAATGGATGACCCTTCACTTTTAGCATACTAAGTTAGATCTAGAGCAACTCTTTGCCATCATAACAATCTAACATTAAAGGCGACTCTTTGTGTAACGTAAAGATTAATCTAACATTTTGGTGTTCTAAATGTAATATATGAATATTTAAAACATGGATAATTGGTAGTTAATAGGATTAATCAAAGTGGTGCAATAAAAGCATTGTGAAATCGAGATGATTTGGAAGTTAAGATTGCAAAGTTTGAGTTTCCAAATATTAAGGAATAATTATAATAATGTTCAAGTAGATATTGATCACGATATAACAGAGTGAAATTTCTTTTATTTTGTAAATGGTTTGGACAAGCAATCAAGAAAAATGTATCTATTAGATATTTTGACCATTTGTTGTTAAGCAAAAGTTTAGAATAAATATTCAATCATTAAAGAGAAATGGGATGAGAGCTATTTTATATGTAAAAGTTTTGAAAGGAATATTGCAGTCCACATCATTGTAAAGAGGATTTATTTATGGAATTTAAGAAGGTTGAGGATATTCATAGGTTACCATATAGAGGAAGTAAAGGTTAGTATTGGATTTTTTTTAAAATGATACATTAGATTTGATTTAGACTCTAAAAAATTAGATAAATCCTTGCAAAGGTAGTGATGTGAAATATATATATATATATATATATATATATATATATATATATATATATAGAACACACACGACCATGCATAATTAAAGTACTATTTGAAGAAAACTTATCATGTGACAACTAGGTGACATGATTTTAATGGATTGGGATGGCCAATCTATTTATATATAGATTAAGTAAATAGGATGACAAATGATTAAGTTGAAAGTTAATTATATATTAACTTTGGTAACAAGAGTAATAGCTATTAGAAAAGTTGCAATAAGATATGATCAGTTATGATTGGGATTATAGACATGGAGATTATTGGTTATAAAATGAGAAAATTATCATCCTTTGATGGTGAGATAATCTGGCAAACCTTGAAGTCCATGGTGATATTTTGAGATTTTAAGTATGATTTTAGTATTTAGATACATAAACTTAAAGGCAGAGACTTATGAACAGAATATGTATTTTTTATTTTAAGATTAAGTATTATACAAAAATCACTTTGAGAGGATTAAAACTACTTAAAATTATGACCCCCTTAATTGCAAAAGATTTCAATGGTCAAAGTTAGACTTTTGTGTTTATGAGTGATATGGCTGATCATTTCCTCTGGGTGGCGTCATAACACCCTGCGCGATTTTCGGAATTAATGATGTGATAGCTCGTTTTCGGGATGTTGGAATTCCTGTCCCGCCCTTGGCTCCGGCCTCCGGTTCCGGCCTTGGCTCCAGCCTCCAGCGTCGGCTTCGGCCTCCGGCTCCGGCCTCTGGTTCCGGCCTTGGCTCCGGCCTCCAGCGTCGGCTTCGGCCTCGGCTCCGGCCTTCGGCTCCGGCCCTTGGCTCCGGCTCCAGCGTCGGCTTCGGCTTCCGGCCTGGCCTCCGGTTTTGGCCTTGGCTCCAGCCTCCAGCATCGGCTTCAGCCTACGGCTCCAGCCTTTGGCTCCGGTCCTTGGCTCTAGTCTCCAGCGTCGGCTCCGGCATACGGCTCCGGCCTCCAGCATCGGCTCCGGCCTCTGGCTCTGGCCCCCAGCATCGGCTTCGACCTCCGGCTCCGGCCTACGGCTCCGGCCTCTAGCTCTGGCCTTTGGCTTCGGCTTCTAGCGTCGTCTCCGGCATACGGCTCGGCCTCTAGCTCCGGCTCCAGCTCTAAATTGGTGCCTTATTTTTCTAAGTACATTAAAACCCACTTCAGGTACTAGCATGCCCCGCAGTTACGGGCACACACGGCGCCCATTCAGCAACGGCCTACCCACTTGCTGTTCGGCGGAGCTCATCCTAGCAAAGCAAATTTGACGATTCTAACGGAAGGAGGTAGACGTGACCCCCCAGATAGGTATAAGAGGGGGGGGGGAGGGCTCTTTCTCTCTTCTCTTTCAAGCTCTACTCATATACAACATTCCTGTTCTACAACCCACTGACTTGGGCGTCGGAGGGTGCCCACCGGACCATTGGTCCGGGACTTTTTGCAGGCTCTCAAAGGAAGACGATGACCTCTTTGCATTCTCGAAGGCCTGCGGAGATCTCAGCTCACCCGATGCTCATCACAAGTGATTTGGCAGCAACAGATTGGCACGCCAAGAAGGGGGGCACACACGTGGAAGGCGAAAGTTCTCCCTATGACCCCACTGATTCTGCAAGGAAGACGATGGTGACAACGTGAGCCCAGGAAGCTTCCACCAGCCATGTCGCGGAACTCCTTCCGCGGGTTGAGCAATCGGAGGCCAACCTCAATGTTCTGCCCCCTGCACAAATGAGCCAGCCTGACCGGCTTGAGGTTCTGGCTCATAAAGTACAGGACCTGATGATGGTGGTGTAGGGATTGTAGGAACACTGCTTTGCCGCTACACCTCAGTCCCCTTCGCCTTGCGAAGGGGGGCGTGGAGCAATTCAATCTCATCAAGGTGGGACTCCGCTTGAGACCTCCCATCACTCGCCTCCTGAACCTCGTTGTCGGGAGGCTTCAAAGCGACGACGGTCTCTCTCCCATCATTCTGATCATTCCCACCGACGGCCGGGTGAGAAGGAGCCAAGATGGGTGCACTCCTTGCACCGGCGGTCTTCACCGACTTCATCTTCTGACTCCTCTAAAGATGACACCAACAGGAAGACCACTCATCGGGCCGAACAACGGTTCGATGAGTATCATCAATGGTTGGAGGAGCTTAGTCGCCGGATCACCAACCCTCATGGGATGGACTATGATCGCCGTCCCTCGCTCTCCGATGCATCATGGAGGAACCGGTCTCGCCCCATTTCCGTCTCCCCTAGTTGGACCCATATGACGGCACGACGGAGCCTTTGGACCACCTAGAGAGCTACAAGGTTCTCATGCAGGTGTAGGAAGCGACAGACTCCCTCCTATGTGTCGCCTTTCCTGCCACCCTTTGCAAGGCAACGCGTGCATGGTATTCTTGCCTGTCACTGCGCAGCATTAATTCCTTCTGATAGCTCGAGCGATCTTTCTTGGCCCACTTCGATGTGTGCCGGAAGATCCCATGAGTGGCCGATAGCTTATTTGCTGTTCAGCAAAGGAATGGCGAGACCCTAAAGGACTTGTCGCTCGGTTCAAGGAGGCGTTGCTGGAGGTGTATAATTTGGATGATTCTGTAGCCACTTTGGCATTAAAGCGAGGACTTCATCCTTCTAGGTTCGCCTATTCCCTGGATAAGAAGCCTCCAAGCTCTTACGTCGACCTTCTAAGCCGGGCACAGAAGTACATTCGCACCGACGATGCGAACTCTTCCAGGAGGGAAGCTGATAAGAGTTCCAGCAAGAAACCAGCATCCACGGAGCTTGCCGAGCATGGTCCGAAGCCTGAGCCTCTCCACCGCTTAGACACCGGCCTCAGACGCTTGTTTCCAAGGAGCAGTTCACCTCCCTCTTGGCTCTGATATCTCACATTCTACTTGAAATTGAGGAGGAGCCCTACTTTCGACGTTCACCTCCCATGAAGTCAAGGACTCCCGTAGCAAGGAGCTTTACTACCGGTACCACAGAGACTACGGTCATGACACTGAGGATGCCGCCACTTGAAGAAGGCCATTGAAGAGCTTGTCCAGCAGGGTCACTTGGGTAAGTTCGTTCGAAGGGGAAACCTTCATGCTTTGGGTTCATCGGCACCTCCGGCGCCTCTGACAAGCGTCGACAATGCCCCTACAGAAAAAACCATAGCTATGATTTCCTTGGGGGCAGGTGGCAGCTCAAAAAGACAACGAGAGGAGATAGACTCTGTAATTCCATTCTTTGGAAAGGATTTTGAAGGGGTAGTTAATAGGCATGACGACAGCGTCGTCATGTCCATGACCATAGCCAAACACCATGTAAAAAGAATTTTAGTTGATAGTGAAAGTTTGGTGGATGTTTTGAGCTATAAGGCCTTTGTTCGAATGAATTTGTCAAATTCCTCCCTTTGACCCATCACCACACCTTTAATGGGCTTTACTGGGGACTCTATGAGCGTTGAAGAGGAGATCGCCCTTCCTGTCATGGCTGGGACTCCTCCGCATCAAAGTACGGTAGTCATAAATTTTCTAGTGGTCCGGGTCCCGTTGGCCTACAATGCTATCCTGGGAGGCCGGGCTTAAATTTGCTGGATGCCGTCATCTTCACCAAGAGATTGTTGGTAAGGTTCCCCACCGACAAAGGAGTCAGAGAAATGAAGGGAGAGCAAAGCCCGCCACCGCTTTGCTGCCACTTATCTCCCAGTCCACTGGAGGTGGCATCGGCAAAAGCCTTTGAGACGCTTGACCCCCGAGAGTTGGGAAGGAGGGGAGAGCCAGCCGAGCACCTCCTAACCCTCCCTTGAGGGAGGACCCGACAAGGACCGTCCAGGTTGGAACGCTGCTTCCGGAAGAGGCGCGCGATCGACTCCTCACCTTCCTGCTTGCAAACGCTGACATCTTTGCAAGGTCATCATCAGACATGCCAGGCGTCCCTAAGGAGGTGATCACCCATAGGCTCAACCTCAGGCCAGAGTGCCGGCCAGTCCGATAGAAGAAAAGGTGCTTTGCTCCAGGAACAGCCACATAGTTCATTAAATGGTTGGCCTGATCCGTAAGACTAATGGAAGCTGAGGATGTGAAGACTTCCAAAGCATGCCCCAAGGAAGCTTCCCTTTGCCTCGGATCGATCAACTGGTGGACGCTACATCCGGCCATGAGATCCTTAGTTTCATGGATGCCTTCTCTGGGTACAACCAAATCAGGATGAACCCATTGGATGAAGAAGCTACTTCCTTCATAATTGAGAAGGGGTTGTACTGCTACAAGGTAATGCCATTCAGGCTAAAAAACGCGGGGCCACTTATCAAAGGCTAATGAACAAAGTCTTCGAGAACCAGATAGGATGCAACATGGAGGTGTACGTGGACGACATGCTAACAAAAAGTGTCCACGCCACCAGCCATATCGCCGACCTAACGGAGACCTTCAACAACCTTCGTCGATACCATATGAGGCTAAACCCATGCAAGTGTGCCTTTGGGGTGACAGCCGAAAGTTTCTGGGTTTCATGGTAACCCGCGAGGAATCGAAGCAAACCCTGATAAAGTTCAAGCCATTTTGGACATGAGCTCTCCCACCAACAAGAAGGAAGTGCAACGCCTGACGGGAAGGGTGGCGGCCTTGAGCCATTTTCTGTCCAAATCCGCTGAGAGGTGCCTGCCTTTCTTCAAGGTGCTCCATAGGGCCAATGGATTTGAATGGACGAAAGAGTGTCAGAAGGCCTTCGAGGGGCTGAAGGAATTCCTATCCACCCCGCCACTGCTGTCCAAGCTAACGGGTGGAGAAGAACTCCTTCTATACCTCGCGGCTTCCCCGAGGCCATTAGTTCGATGCTGGTCTGCATGGACACCAACGGCACACAAAAGCCGGTGTATTACATAAGTAAGGTGCTCCATGATGCGGAGACTAGGTACTCAAGATTGAGAAGATTATCTTCGCATTGATCGTGTATGCCCAGCGCCTCCGACCATATTTTCAAGCCCATCCGATCGTGGTGGTCACGGACCAACCTCTAAAGACGATTCTCGCTCGCCCAGACACTTCGGGCCGATTGGCAAAGTGGGCACTCAAGATGGGAGAATTTGATCTATCTTTCCTCCCTCGGTCAATCATGAAATCCCAGGTCCTGGCAAATTTTTTGGTTAAGTGTACCTGGGGTGAGGAGCAACCCGAAGAGGCCTCTGCAAACCCTTCGATTCATGGAGCCGGAGATGATGAATGGATCCTTCATGTGGATGGGGCATCAAATTCTTAAGGGAGCGGAGCGGGCCTCATCCTGGCCAACTCGAATGGAGTTGTAACCGAGTGTGCACTCCGCTTCCTCTTTCCAGCCACCAATAATCAGGCGGAGTATGAAGTCCTACTGTCTGGGATAAGATTAGCCCGAGAGCTTGGGGTGAAGCACCTTAGAGCGTTCACTGACTCCCAGTTGGTCACTGGCCAAATCACAGGGGAGTATGAAGCAAGGGATCCTATCATGTCCCGCTACTTGAGTATGGTGCAGTCGCAAGTTTCTCTCTTAACTTATTTCAATGTTAGCTATATTCCTTTGAGGAGAAAATGCCAGAGCAGACGCCTTATCCCATCTTGCACCTCAGCTGATGGGATGTTGGGAAGAGCTTATATAGAGCACCTGGAAGCCCCAAGTATCAAAGTAACGAGAGAAGCCTACCAGTTGAGCAGGAGCCTTCCTGAATGGATGCTTATATCCAGTACCTTACTGATGGTACCCTCCTTGAAGACCCTGCTGAGGCCAGGCAACTCAAAAGACGGACCCCGAAGTTTTTTATAATGGAAGGAAAACTCTATCGAAGTGTTCTCATACCCAGTTCTCAGGTGCATTGGCCCCACATAAGCAGATTATATCCTGTAGGAGATACATGAAGGCATATGGAAGTCATCTGGGGGCAGAGCTCTGGCGTACAAAGCCTTGCGGCAGGGATATTACTGGCTGACAATGAAGGAGGATGCATCGAGCTTGTCAAGAGGTGTGACAGTTGCCAGCGTCATGCTAATATCCAACACCAACCGACGTCCCAGCTGACCCCCATGATTGCACCTTGGCCCTTTGCCCAGTAGGGTATGGACATCCTGGGACCATTCCCTCAAGCCTCTGGACAACGTAAATTCTTATTAGTGGCCGTTGACCATTTCACCAAGTGGATCGAAGCTGAGGCTCTCGCCAAGATCACCGATGGCAAAGTAAGATCCTTCTTCTGGAAGTCTATTGTGTGCCGATTTGGGCTGCCACACACCCTCGTCACTGATAACGACCGATAGTTTGACAATGTGGCCTTCCGAAAATTCTGCACTAGGCTGGGCATTCATCAACGATTCACCTCTGTGGGGTACCCCCAGACCAATGGCGCAGCCGAAATGACCAATCGCATTATCCTCCAAGGACTCAGGGCCTAGCTAGATGGCTGTAAGGACGTTGGGTGGAAGAGCTCCCAGTGTATTATGGGCCTACCACATGACGCCACGAGCCCCCACCGGGGAAACTCCTTTCAGCCTGGTTTTTGGGACCGAGGCTATCATTCGGTGGAGATAGGTGTCCCCAGTCCCTAGACAGATTATACCACGAAGAGAGCAACCCAAGTCAGCTACGGGCTAATCTGGATCTAGTGGAAGAATTGCAAGACCAAGCGCGACTCCGCATGGCGGCTTTCCGTCAGTGAGCAGCCCGATACTACAATGCTCGAGTACGGTCCAAGACATTCCGCCCTGGAGACCATCCTGCGACGAGCTGAAGTATCAAAGAAGACGGAAGGAGGCAAGCTAGCACCCAAATGGGAGGGACCATATCGTGTCACGGAGGTGCTTCATCACGGGGCATATAAAGTTGAGGAGCTAGATGGAAAACCTCTCCCCCGCACTTGGAACGCAGACAATCTATGTTGGTATTATTAGTAATGTATTGACTCCATTAATTTGAACCTGCTTGCCAGAGTGCTATTCAAAGTATTCTCATTGCTTCATTTTCGAATGATCGTACTTCTCACTTAAGCCCGGCTCCGCGTCGGCATTAAAGCCCGGCTCCGTTCAGCACTTAAGCCTGGCTCCACGTCGGCACTTACAGCCCGGCTCCGCGTCGGCACTTAAAGTCCGGCTCCGCGTCGGCACTTAAGCCCAGCTCGCATCGGCACTTAAGCCCAGCTCCGCGTCGGCACTTAAAGCCCGGCTCTGCATCGGCACTTAGCCTGGCTTCACGTCGGCACTCAGCCCGGCCCTGCATCAACACTTAAAGCCCAGCTCCGTGTCGGCACTTAAGCCCGGCTCCGCGTCGGCACTTAAAGCTTGGCTCCGCGTCGGCACTTAAAGCCTAGTTTCACGTCGGCACTCAGCCCGGCCCCGACCCGGCTCCGTGTCGGCACTCAATGCCCAACTCACGTCGGCACTCAGCTTGGCCCCGGCTCAGCTCCGTTCGGCACTCAATGCCCGACTCGCGTCGGCATATTCAACATCGCGTTAGGCATTCAACGACTTCGCGTCGGTACGAGCGGGGTCCTACACTATCTATTGTTCTGACCTTCGTGTTTGCGACTAAGACTGATCCCACATCAGTTCTCTAATTGATTTTCTAATGTCCCTGAAAAAGAAATCGTGTTGTAATTTTTTGGCCATAGGTTTTTGGTTCGCATCAACTTACACACTAGCAGGCCCAATTATGATCCAAGATAAGCGTTACAGATCAAAAGATTCATTAATAGCCAAAGTTTACAAAATCGCCGATTTAAATTGGATTGAAGCAATACAATAAAAGTGGAAGAGACTAAGGATCACTTGGAGCTAAGTTGTCATCTTCGGGGACTTTGTCTGGCTCCAACCCCTCGATCCCCTTGAGGCCGTAGAGTTTTTGGATCTTTTCCTTGCAGTCCTGGAAGCTGCCCTCGTATGCAAATGCCGTCGACTCGGCCAATTCCTTGCTAAAGGCGCTAGACTTCCTGAAGTTCTCTACGGCCTCAGTGGCTCTCTTCTCCGCCTCGGAGGCTTTCTGCTCGGCCTCCGCAACCTTCTTCTCGGCATCCATAATCTTTTGCTCAGTCTCGGCGGCCTTATTTTCAGCTTCGATCACCGCCACCTTAAGGTATGTAATCTTGCATCAGACTAGCGGGCGATCTCTTCTGCGTTCTTGGCTCTCTCTTCAGCCACACCTATTTCAATGGTGGCAGAGTGTAATTGGTTCTTCAACATGTATATTTTCGACTCCGCCACCTCCAATTTCTCCTCTGCCATTTTTTGTTTTTCTTCGGCCACCTGAGCATTATCTAGCTCGTTGGCCGCCTGACGCCGGGCAATTTCCAGTGCCTCTTCTACTTTCTCGGCTCTTAGCCAGATGGCTTCAGCTTTGCCCTTTAATGCTGCTCAGGTATCCTCCAGGCCATCTCCGCCCTCTCTGCCCTAGCCTAGAGTGCTTGCATCTCCTCCAGCGATTTATCGAGAGCAGCATCGCCCAGGGCCCAAATGTCCCTCATGGCAATCATAGAATTCAGCGCCTGGGCAAAGTGTCTAGGTTAGATGAAGAAAATAGTCTAAAAAAAATGATGATGAAAAGGTTGATAATAGAGCAAAGCTCACCCAGAGGTGTGCCACATACGCCTCTCGAAAGAAGGTAGCCCTCCCCTGATGTCGGAGAAACTCCTGCAACTCGGACATGGATGCCTCGTTCAATGCTTGCTCGGTCCAGCGACTGTAGTTCGCCAAAATTGATTGGAAGGAAGGATCGACACCATTCCCTTCCGTTGGCATGGGGGCCATGTGGGAGGACTCCGCCTTCGACTCTGCCACCTCTGACACCTTTGCTGGTGGAGGTGCCTCGGTTGTTGCCCCTTTGGGAGGTATGACAGCTGCTGGAGTTGGCTTTGTAGTTGAGTGGGCCGGCTCCGTTTTGACGGCTTCAGGCGGGGGTGACGGTGCTTTCGCAACTCGCTCCAGAGAGGGATCGAGCAGAATAACAAAAGGGGTATCGGTACAGGTGAAGGAAAATTGTTTCCTCCCATCTTGCTCCGCCCAACTTCCTCGCTGGCCTTGGCCCTTACCGCGTCATTCCTTATGGGCTCATCGGCTTGGGCTCCTCGCCTCGTGCCCGCGCAAGGGTTCCACAGCCTCGGCCCTTCCAGCGTCGGCTCTCCTAGGAATCTTGGCAATGGCCCTCCTCTCAGCGGGGGCCCCATTCCCCTTTGCCTTCCTCTTCTTGTAACAGCTTGCCGGATCTCACGAAGTGATGGCGTCATTCCTATATCAAAAAACAGGAAAGGAGTTAAAAAAAAGGGGAAGAGAAGAAGAGGAGGGGAAAGAGGTGAGTAATCAAGTGCTCACCGCTAGATGGAATAAGGCCGCAAGACAGAGGTTTTTGTCGGTCAGAAGCTGATTGCACCGAGGGATATCAGCAGTCAGAAGCTGCCCAAATGTCATTCGATCCCTCGGGAGGATGGAGGAGTCCCTATTAGCGTTAGTATTTGGGTTCCCCAGCTTCAACTCACCCCCTCGACATTGACAAAAAAGAACTTATCTTTCCACCCTTTGATAGAGGTGGGTCTAGGGGTAAAGGACCACCAACCCGCTTGCTTACGGAGGGTATAGAAACTACGAAATAAGGAGATGCTAGCCTCTATACCCTGCAGGTGACAGAGAATCAGAAGCCAATGATGGTTCGGATGGAGTTAGGGACTAATTGGGAGGGTGTTAAAGAATATATATCTAGAAGGTTGAGGATGAAAGGGTGAATGGGTAATCAAAGTCCTACCTTAAAGAAGGCTCGTACAAAGCAACCCTTCTGGGACAGGAAGAAGTTACCTGTCACTAGGAGCAGGGTAGGACAGACGCATGTTTGGAGGAAAATTATATTTGGCTCCTAGGTTCACTATGTCTTGAGCAGACATAGTGGAGGCAGTCCACTCGGGGGACTCCTTGACAATGCTGGAGGGACCAGCAGCTATCGGACGATGCCAAGGGAGGTTCGTTCGATGGCCGGACGACTCCCGGTTGCGGGGCGTCCGGCCGACCGCCGCCGTTCCGACGAAGTATGGTCAGAAGATGGGGTGGTCCAATGAGTCGGTAAGGAAGCAGAAGGTTGAGAAGGAATGGGGGAATGACCCCCAGAATTGGAAATAGAACAAGAAGGTGAAGAAGCCATGAGAACTAACCTAAAAAACTCAAACCGAGATTGAAGGAGCACGAGGAAGGGAACAGAAACAGAAGGTAAACGGACACTTGCATATTCAAGGTAGGAGGTTGTAATGTAAGAGGAGGTGGGGATTGAAAGATAAGGACGATCTTTCCTTTTTATAACCCCATTTCAAATCATCTCGCGGTTGTCTGATTTGGCCATGTGTCTGCTTTCCACTAGAAACTGCTTCGGCAGCCCATCGGCGGGAGAAACGCAAAAAATACCACCAATAAAAGGTGGCGATGACCTTACCGCAATGATGACGCTCACCTTTTTACAACTCCTCGCTCGAGAAAAATCTTTCCCAATCCCAACAGCCTAAACAGACGAAATAATGGCACGGAGATCAACCGCCTGATGGATATTAACACCCCTTTCGCTGGTGACTGTGCGCCAACCCATCTCAGGGATGGGGGGCATCTGATATGGCTGATCATCTCCTCTGGGTGGCATCATAACACCCTGCGCGATTTCCAAAATTAATGATGTGATAGCTCATTTTTGGATGTTGGAATTCCTTTCCCCGCCCTTGGCTCTGACCTCTGGTTCCGACCTTGGCTCCGACCTCCAGCGTCGGCTTCGGCCTTCAGCTCCGGCCTTCGGTTCGGCCTTGGCTTCGGCCTCCAGCATGGCTTCGGCCTCCGGCTCGGCCTTTGGCTCCGGCCCTTGGCTCCGACGTCCAGTGTCGGCTTCGGCCTCCGGCTCTAGCCTCTGGTTCTAGCCTTGGCTCTGGCCTCCAGCGTTGGCTTCGGCCACCAGCTCCAGCCTTCGGCTCCAGCCTTGGCTCTGGCCCCCAGTGTCGGCTTCGGCCTCCGGCTCCGGCCTCTAGCTTCGGCTCTAGCTCTAAATTGATGCCTTATTTTTTAAGTACATTAAAACCCACTTCAGGTACTAGCACACCCTGCAGTTACCAGCACACACGACCCATTCAGCAACGGCCCACCCACTTGCTGTTCGGCGGAGCTCATCCTAACAAAGCAGATTTGACAGTTCTAATGGAAGGAGGTAGACGTGACCCCCCAGACAGGTATAAGAGGGGGGGGGGGGGCTCTTTCTCTTCTCTTTCAAGCTCTACTCATATACAACATTTCTGTTCTACAATCCACTGACTTGGGCATCAGAGGGTCCCCATCGAAACCACCGATCCGGGAATTTTTGCAGGCTCTCGAAGGAAGACGGTGACCTCTCTGCATTTTCGAAGGCCTACGGAGATCTCAGCTCACTCGACGCTCATCGCAAGTGATTTGGCAGCAACATGAGAATAGATTTATGATGATTAATATCATTAATTGGAGCAATATGTATAACATTATTGAGACTAACTAGGAAATAGTTTTGCCTTTTACCTTAAAATGTAGAGCCAATCAAGAGAATTATTCAAATTAGATTTTTATGAATTTATTAAAGAACTATATTTTAGAATTGTTAAGACTATTTAAAGCTTTTGGGAGAATTAAAATTTACAATGATTCCTTTGAAATGAAAGATAAAATTATTTAATTCTAGAAGACATGCTAAGGATTATGCTATGAATTAAAAGGTTCTTGAGGTGAATATTTATCTAGTACTACTTCCTATGTAACCTTGAAAAGATACCTCATATGTTATTTTATGATAGAGTTTTGATTCCTTATCTAATGGAATGATAAAAGATTGTTGACATCTGATATGGTACATAAATTAGTGAAAAAGATTTAGTAAATTTGAGAAAGTTTAAGGTTATTTTATGGCATCACATCCAACCATAAAAGAAGAAGGTTAAGATCTTGAATAATATTCAAAAATTCTTTAATTTTTATTGAGAATAGATTAATGGATGGACTAATGATAAGTCATGTTTTTGTGATTGCTTATTTTGAGATTCAATGATAATAATTTTTAGAGAAATGAAAGACATCTCGTAAAGATTTGATATGATCTTGTGGTGGATTGGTTTGCTTTACTAATCTTCTCTTTTCGGAGTGTACAATGTTTTTCATGTGATGATGCTTGGCAATATGTGCCAAATCTTGCCATATAATAGAATTCAGGCCTTTGCAACTTGATAAGGATTTGATCTATGGGAACGCCCTATTTGGATTGTGGATGGGAAAAATCAAGGTTTGATGTAACATATCAATTCTTATATCAAAGTGTAATGAAACAATCACTCTAGAAAAGAGGTGAACTAAAAGGTTTTTAAGGTGAATATTTATCTTTAATGGAATGTATTATAATACTACTCACTAGGTAACCTTCAAAAACTACGCCATGTGATATTGTAATAGAGTTTTAATTCCTTACCTATTATAATGATAAAAGATTGTTGACATCTGATATTGTACATGAAGTAGTGAAAAAGATTTAGTAAATTTAAGGGAGTTTGAGGTTATTTTATAATATTGTATCCGACCATAAGGAAAGAAGGTTTGGATCTTGAATAATGTTTAATAATTCTTTTGCTTTTATTGAGGATAGATTGATGATAATTATGTTTTTGTGATTGCTTATTTGAGATCCGATGATAGTAATTTTTAGAAAAATAAAGACATCTTATATTGATTTGTCATAATATTATGATGGATTGGATTGCTTTACTAATCTTTTCTTTGTAAGAGTACATAATATTTTTTATGTGACAATGCTAAGAAAATATATGTCAAATCCCAGCCATATAGCGGAATTCAAGCCTTTGCAATTTGATGAGGATTTGATTTATATGAATATTCTATTTGGATTGTGGATGAGAAGAATCAAATTTTGATGTGCCATATCAATTCTTATATTAAGGTGTAATGAGGCAAAAACTTTATAAAGGAAGCCATTAGGAGCTTGAAGAGCAAATGAAAATGAAATACCTCAACTCTCTGAAGATCTAGGAGTGTCGATTGGTTATTATGTGCTAGAAATGTTTTTTTTCCTGAAACTCTCATAAGTGAAAGATCTAAAGCGGTATTATGGCAAGCAAATTGTGTGCAATGGTATTATTGATTAAAAGATTATGTAGCGTTGATATTTTCATCACTACTCTTATTATAAATTGAGAATAAGTTTTTATCACTCTAAAATGAAATTTTATGGGCCCAACCCTTTTGGGCTAATCCACTTGGTTTAGGACCCACTTAGTTTGGACCCATTTGATTGATTGAAAAAGGAAATCTCAACATGAGATAAACTTTGAGAAGAGACGATCTCATCTTCTTCCCAAAATTTTCAACTAGAGAAGATGAAGAATATGCCTAGCCCCATCGTTGGCTATCTGGCTTCATCCAACACTCTCCTCAAGCTTCTTCGATGGGTGTGATTAGTACAAGATGAAGAAAAGAGAGACGAAGTGAGACGGTGGTCACCTTCCACCTTGATTTAGTTAGCATTTTAATAACAAATCGAGGCTGGTAAGTCCTCGTATCTTCTTCTTCCGTTTAAAACTTCCAGCAATCTTTAATTTCAGCGGCATGCCATTGATGGCCGTAGGGTTTCAAGTTCATAAGAGGATCTACCATGCTCTGTTTTAGAGAAGAGAGAGTCGAAAATCAGCTAGAATTCATCGCATTTTTCCCATATTAGGTGACCTAATCAAGCTGGTAAAATCTTACTTTTCTCATTTCTTATTTTCATTATTGATTTGCAATGAAACCATCGATATGTTAACTAAGCCCTATTTCCCCAATTATGGATCAATTTTGGGGATGAATCATGGCTGGATTTAAGGCCGAACAAGAAGGTGTGGTCGATTAGACCCTCACCAAAATTAAGGGCCGGCAATGGCCGACAGTGAGGATGATTAACCAATCGAGAAGACCCCCATCATTGCATCAAATTCCTATTGTTTATCCCTTGATTACCTTTGACTTTGTTATTTTTTTATTTTTTTTATTTTTTTTTTGTACAAACGGATGATCACACTAGTCTAGTACAAATCAGTCCAGATAGATCGGAGTACCTTTAACTTTGTTTAATAATGAACAATAGTCAGTTCCACGGCTGTTTGGGACCATCATGGCTGGTTGATCATGGCTGATGGTTGAGAGATGGTCTCACGT
Organism: Calamus simplicifolius; assembly: GCA_900491605.1. Taxonomy (NCBI): domain Eukaryota; kingdom Viridiplantae; phylum Streptophyta; class Magnoliopsida; order Arecales; family Arecaceae; genus Calamus; species Calamus simplicifolius. The sequence goes on along the minus strand of UESW01001559.1, from coordinate 110,669 downwards.
AGTCAAGTACCATCGGATTTAGAGCAATACCGGTCATCCATGCAAGGGTGAAGCCAATTGACATTGGTTCTTTTGAAACGTCTCCTTCCCTTGGTTTGAATTAGCCAAGATATTTTTTCCCTATTTCTTGGATCTCATAGGATTATTTAGTTTGCAGTTTTTCTTTTTTAGATTAGTTGGAACCCTATTAATCTAGATCCAGTCTCTCAAGTATTGTAGTGGGTTGGGGTTAACTACCTATGAAACCAAATGCTGATCATTGTATTATCTGATTCTGAGTGTTATATTTGTGTTGATTAATGTTGGTGGACTCTAGCCACAAATTAGTCAAGGTTAACCCATTAATCAATAAATCAAGGTAAGTAACCACATCATAGTTAGAGTATTTTATAAAATTATTTCTAATTGCTGAAAAGGATTTTAGAGTTTTATGACAATTTTAGTTAGTTACATGAAAATCTTGGATTAAATAAATTGTTAAATAATATATTTCATGTGTTCATGTTCATTGCTAGAGTATTAAATTATCTTGAATTTCTAATGCCAAATATTTACTTTGAAAATGATATATAGTTAGCAAGACTTTAGAATTTAAAAGTTAATTCCTTGCATATCATATTTATTTAAAATTTGGATCGAGTAAGTAGGCCATATTCTATTACTTATGTACATTTTTTAAATTTTCTACTGAAAAGTTGTTATCATGATTAGAATTACTTCTAAATTCATTGTTAAAATAATATGAGTATATTGCAAGCTATTGATAAGTAATAGATTATGACATACATAAATATATTATGAACTTTCAGTCAAATTATGATTTATGATTGATAAGTGAGAAGTGATACTGGAATCCACCTCCATAAAAATATATGCGGGATCTACCCACCTCTGCATGGTGATATATAGTGAACTAGTTCTGTCATAAGGATTATATGTGGCTATAGTATATTGGCTGTGAAGTTACTATCATAGACATTAAAATAAATCTAAGTTTTATTTCGAAAACTGATATACTATTGTTTGAAATGTTATGCATTATTTTCTATCGGAATTATTTATAAAAATATTATTGAAGCATTATTGTATCATGCATATATTTTAAAGTGTATTATTATATTTTCTCTAAATTATGATTAAGGTTTACTTATTGAGCGTTAGCTCATAAAATTTTTTGCATTGTTGTTTTTGTTTTAGAGACAGAGACTTAAGAATGGAATTCAAGTAGATGATGGCCTAAATATTGAGTGGTGTTACCACTTAAATATTGATTTATTTTATGATTCAAGAAACATTTGGATTTTTTTTCTTCTTCTGATTTTAGAACTCTATGTTGATCTTTTAGTCACTGAAATTATTCAATTATTGACATTATGTTTAAACTTATTTAATTTGTCCAAAGAATAATTAGTTTATTGATATGCTTTTACTGTTGGCTGTATGTGGGTGATGCAGTAAATAGAGGAAAGTGTAAGGGCATAAGCAGATGATATAAGGTAGTGTTTGATAGAAAAATATTATCCATGGATAAGTGTACGGGATAGAGTTTGTCCCCTATCTATCCCTAGGGATATCCCTTGGCTATCCCATTGATCATATCAAATGCAAAAAGGTAAATCCATAGGATAACTTTTTTTTACTCTTATTTGGAGGGATAACCAGCTATTCCTGCATTCTCTAGGGAATAAATTGAGGGGATATCCCATGTTTAACCATGGTTAACCATGGATTATCCCTTTGGATGGGTTGGATTGAACCTCAGTTTCCAAAAAAAAAAATATAAAAAAGCTTCTCAACTGAACTCTTATTGATATTAGTTCAATTTAATTGGTTGCATGTTGTAGTACGATGCTTTGCATGTAGTGGGATTTATTTCCACACGTATGTGATGAATTATTATATCATAAATCCATCTTTGGATCTAGAGCGTGATAGACTATTTGAAGATAATCTAGAGAAAGTGAAAGTTTTGAGGTGGCTTTGCCCAAAAAGTAGGCTCCATAGATGCTTAGCTAGAAAAGGTTTTTGTTTATAGGTCTGCCACCTTTCTCGCAATCCCTGTGGACTACTTGGCACCACAAGAAAATGTACTACTCTTTTTGGAGAACTTGGGATCACCTTATGTAATGCTCCAAGCCCACCTCTTGACCCAATTAACTCCATTAGCGGACTGAAACCACGTGGCCCAAAAACTCGAGTGAAAGTTAATGAGTAGCAATTGGACTTGAGTTATAAGCGCATGACACATTTCTTTTCCATCCAATGTAGAACTAAATTTGAGGTATCACACCTTGCTAAGTATGGTTGGAATTGGCAAGTATGGTCAAAAAGAAACTCAAGATTGTCGTTAGAAAAGAAGATTCAAATAGTTCTATGCTTCTTAAAACCTGGTCAAATTTTCAGATGTGGTCTAATCTATGCTCTAAGAAGAGTAAGGTGGACACCATATTCCTTCTAGAAGTATCAAAAATGACACTCAAACACAGATCAATTTCCTTTGTGATCCATTAATTTTCTATTCCTTGTTTCTTCTTTCTTCAACTTTGTATTCTTTTGTTTTTCTTAAAAAATCTGGGGAAAGGTTTCCTTTCTCCATTTGCATCAGAAAGACAGTTTGAAAATGATCAAAGACAGAAAAGAAGCAATCACACCGATTAGCAGAATATTTGTATGCTCTTTGTGGCTTCCATAGGTATCCAGTCCCAAATATATTGTCACACTGCTTGCTGTCTAGTAAAATATTTGGAAACATAAAAGTTACAGAACAAAAAAAAGGACCAGGAAAAAAGCAAAACTTGAAAAAAAATAAAAAAAAAAAATAAAGAAAAAAAAAAACAGAAGAAGGAATAACAACACAGAAAATATGGTTCTAAGGAAAATTACACTCATCAATAATAATCATGTGAAAACTTGTTTGATGGATTGCCTAATAACTATCCAGACAAACTATACTCTCACATCTAGCAGAAGCTTGCTTATGTTTGAAGGCAATTTTCCTCTGTTGGGGACTTTTCTTCTACATTATTCACTGGAACTACTTTGCAGTTGCCTGCAGGTCAGCAGTGTTATTGTTGTCAGTGATGTTGCTGCTTAGCAACGGACCAGAATGTAGGGGCAGATTCTCTTTGGTTCTCCAAACTAGGGACAAATGTGAGAAACTGTTTTTTCAAGGAACTTTTTGAACCTCCACTACTTCAGGAGTTGCCATAAGGCTGAGATCAAGATTTTCAAATGAAGTGGGTCAAAAACTATTTCCCTTTCTTTTTTGTTGGACATTAAGATGGCATTTGATTTATGATAATGTATTACTGAGAATTCTACGTTTATGATAATTTTACATTTGGTAATCAGATTTTTAGAAAAAAAAAATTACCATATTTGGTTCATAATAACAAATACGATAATTAGTTTACTATATTTTGAATTTTATTTGAATTTTATTGTAACTTTTTTATCTTTTAAGTATCACTCTCTTCTTTTTGTTTAATATAAAATGTTCTTAAAATCAAGATTCTTTGTAAATTGATTTTAGATATATTATATATTCAATATATAATTATAATATATATATATAAATATCTAGTAACATATTATATAATAATTTAATATGCAAAAAAGTCATAAATATTAGTAATTTAAAATTTAAAATTTATATATATAAATATAATAGTGTTTATAATATTAAATATGCAAATATTATCTAGTGCAAATAAAATATAATGAGATTAAGTATTATTAAATATTTATATAAAAGTTAAAGTGTAATTTAAGATTACTAGATTTTGGTAGTCTCAAAGACCTATCTTTTAGATGGGAATTAGATTATTATGATTTATGGCTGTGATACCCCAAATTTAGTCTCATATTAGATGGGAAAGAAATGTGCTATATGCTTATAATTCAAGTCCACTTGCTATCAATTAACTTCCACTTAAGTTTTTGGGTCACGTGGTTTTGACTTGCTAATAGAGTTAATTAGATCAGCAAGTAGGCTTGGGGTGTTACAAATAGTATCGATTTGAGTGTGTGAAAGTTGGTGGGCATGAGGAAGGGTTACCCATGATAGTGGTAGGGTCTCATTATGGCGTAGAGCCACCCTTGCAGCATCAACGATTCAGTTCGGGGGTAGATTTTGGTTAACTTGTGGCATGCAATAAGACATCGTATTATAAGGAGAGAAGATTGTGATATCTTAAATTCAGTTTCGCCATATCATTATCATTGTTTATTATTGCTTGATCAGCCACTGATGCATCTGTTCTCTCCATATCACCACTTGAATCAGTTTTCATTGAACTCAGGACATGATAAAACTCTGAGTTGACAAATCATTAGTTTCTACTTATGTAAAATAAACTATTTATGGTGGCATTTTCTCACCTCATTGACAGGATGGATGCTTTTCACAGCCTTTGAATCTGAATTTGATTGACACGCCTCGTAGTTGTTCTCTTAAGCATGATTCATTTAGGTATAGATGCTACAGGACAAATTAAAAAAAGACATTGTATGGAATTGTTTTTTGTAAGTAGATATCCTCCAGCTAGAAGAAAATTTTGTTGTAACATCTCTAAATCAAATTCTATTAAAGGATTATTTTGCTAAATATGATGACTTCCTTCTATTTTCATGTCTTTTTATAGGTGTTTTCCTCCATATTATCAATTGTCCAAGTAATCAAGAATAAATTCAATACATCATGGTTCACTACATTCAAGAAAGGAAGATCACATTTACTGCCCACACACCGAGTAGTATACATGTCCCTACTAAATTGGTCTGGAAATTTCAAGAGAGAACTGTCATGCATTAGAGTCAGCACTTATATAAATTTTGAGATAATTGTCATGCATTATTATCAGTAATTGTAAAGTGAATTATTCTATGGTTTCTTTTAATGAATACACAGTAAAGTATAAAGTCTCGCAGGCTCTTGCTGAGAAGGCAAATGCTTCATCTCTCCCCAAAACCTCCCTGAAAGTTGTTCAACTCTTTTTTTTTTCTTTCTAAACTGTCAGGAGCAAAGTTAGCATTTTGGATCCTAATAGATCATTTACCTGCCTTATATGGTGCTAAAAAGCCAAGTTTGCACCCATTCGACAGATACTCTTGAGTAAATATAGAAGCATCCTATTGATAATGTTCATAAACAATTATATCTTCATCTTAGTTATAACAAAGAAAATTCATAATTATACTGAATATGAATATGTTAATTGCTTCTATTTACTCAACTAGTAAAATTCATATGCCATATATGTGGTGAAACCACTCCTTATGTTAATGTGGTGTATTATAATGCACATACAATGCACATGAAAACCCTTCAATCTAAAGTAACTCTATTTGTGGTTAGTTTTGGAAAATTTATTACCAAGCAAATATGTTGATTTTGTGTTTCTACGAAACAGTTGAAAAATCATCAAGGAATTAATTATATAATGTGAAATTTTGTAATTTATAGAGAACTTTGCTTTAAATAGGTATCGATTGCCTTGTTAGGCATGCTGACACTAGTCACTTCATTAAAGTTTCCTAACAATTGTTTTTCCAAATAGAAGAAACATGTTAAGAAGTCAGGTAATGTAATGGTAACTTACTAGTATAGTGTGGTACACCTAGTATGATACCAAGGTATGTTGTACCAATTGATACGCCGCCATACTAGGCATATTGTACCATACCCATACTTATACCGGTATAAGTATTGGTATGGAAGGTGTACTGATAGTCAATCTGAGGTACATACCAGACGTATTAAGCATACCAACATCATATTGGTACATCCCTCAGAGCCAAGACGATGACACAATATCTTATAGTTCTATATTGACACAAGGTTAAGAGGCCATTTTCTGGTGCCTAGACATGGTCTTGAAATTGGGTAATATGGATTGATACAACACAAAAGCAGGTGAAACTAATAGGTACAACTTGGTACAGGCCTGTTTAGCACCTTTGCCATATCAAACCTCAATTTATACCATACAAGTAAGTTACCAACATAATATGGTGTACCCAATGTAGAGCGGTGTGGGTTCCTACAGTGAACTATGCAGAAAACATAACTCACACAACATTAATGAGCCCACTGCTGATGCAAAGCTGCCCTAGTTCCACTTGAAAATGGTCCACCCTATTCAGCAAATGCATAGGCCCAGCCTTGGTGCCCAGCCACAAAAATAGAATTCAAAATTTGAAATATGATTGGAGTATATGAGGTTTAGTTGGACTAAGATCTTGTAGAGCATTACACCCATCATGCATCACAAATTGTCAAGTATCACTTTTATTGGCACAAATATCATCATCCTTGATCCAACACGGTCATTTCCTAGAACCATAACTCAAGGGTACACATGTTATAATAGAATTGGAACTGGTCACATGATTTGGACAATAACACATCATGTCAATGGTCTTAAGGTTCCAAGCAATGGTGGTTTAACCAAGCACTTGAAAGACATAGCCATATCATGATAAGCCCAACTTCAAAGGCTCGGCAAAAATACTTCAGGCAGGTATAGATTACATTGGCATGGCTATTGATAACCACAATTCTTTTCATCCAAGAAAGACTGAGGCTTGTCAAGAGGCAACCTAGGTGATCATAATTCAATAGGATTTGTAAATTGCCCAATATATTAATTGATTCTAAGTTCTTGGCCTCTGAATTTTTTTTGGATAAGTCGAAAACAACATATAAAGATATGTATCACTGCAAAATGTCACATTATTAGTGTGCCAACTGAAGAAACATAAGAAAAGGTTTACTGAAATTGATCGATGCATCTGACATACCTAACTCAAAATTGTGATACTACTTTTAGTAGATACAAAAGAACTGTTTCTAATAAATAATGATCTGACCAAGTAGGTGAAACTAAGGCATATACAAAGCCAGAAACGGAATACGCCGACACCATCTTGCATTTTCAGTATTGCAACATCATCACTGCTAGCATCAAACTTGAATAAAAAGTTGTCAAGACTCGAGTACATGTAGAATTGAGGAGCTCTTGAGTAAAAATAAATAAAATGTAAATGAAACTAATGAAATTGAACTCACATATGATGTTGGAGTTTTTTTTTTTTTTTTTTCTCAAGCATTACGGAACAATTTTAACTTGAAGATTGCTGCTGTCTGTAACAGACTGAAAGTGGTGTGTGCTTGATCATTTCTTGTATACAGGCATATATCTTGTGTTGTCAGCTCTGTGTGCGCCGTATGACTGTTTCTTGTTTGCCATTATGTTCCATTATTTTGATATAAAAGACATTACAAACTGCTAGACAAAATTATAACAGAGACTAAAAGTAACATCAAACGTCATGTATTTCATCACCATAAAAATCTTACGGAAAGATTCATCACTTTCTCCATTATGAGCAGAAACAAAAGAGTAGCCCAACTTATTTGAAGGAATACATATTGGAAGTGACAAGAAGAGAAACCATTATACATTTCTTTTTTGAGAAAAAAAAATTTAATTTTGAGAAAAAAAATTAATAAGTGGAGCTATAAATCCAGATATCCAATGCAAGGTGGTGCTTATTTAAGATGACATCAACTAATTCATAAAAACTACTGATCATACCACAGATTTTTGTCCAGTCAAGGGGCTTGAAATAAAATGAATAGGAAGCTCAACATATAATAAGGCCACTTTGCAATGAAATGACATTTTCTTTTGAGATAAGCAGTGAAATGGTTCATATGAATTTTCTTTAAATTTCAGACAGCTGGTTACATCCCCCAATATATTCCAAATGTTGAAGAAAGAAAGATAAAGAAAAATCATGCTTAATGCATCGGCATCTCTTGAATTCCTGTCTCTAGGTCCTTGAAGTTCAAAAGTAAAAATGGAATTCTGGCTATATCATTATTCTTGTTTATGATAGTTGCATGAGTTTGTACAAGAGAAAATGAGAAAAAGAACAACATTCTATAAAAAAGAAATAGTTAAAAATTAAGATCTATAATTTGTCATACTGGATGAAAGCAATCAGATTGTCAAATGGCATCTGATATTCAAGTAAAAGGGAAAAAAAAAATGTTCACATTCTAGAGTACCTGTTGAATTTCAAGAGACTGATAACCATCAAGAATTGGCTAAAACAAGAAAGGGAAAAACTATTGACATATTCACTACAACACACATCTAGAAATTATTGCAGCTACCATCAACTGAATTCTAGAAACTATTTCAGGCAACACTGACCAGATTGTAAATAAACTTGTCCCAAAGAAAAAGGATTTAACACTTACCGTACCTTATATCAACCCACAAACTAGCAAATAGTGACCTCATTTCAAAGAATTAATGACAACCATGTATGTCTTAACTGCAATATATGTATGTAGGTAGTGAATATTTCAGGCATCACCAATCAGACAGCAAATCGAGCGATATCCAAGACAACAGATTACTACCAGAAGCATAGTCATCCTTGTATCATAACGCAGAATCAGAAGGATCCCTTTTAGTCTCCTGTTTACTAAGGTTTTCAGTTTCAATGGACAATCTAAGATGATTGTTTGAAAATAATCAGAAACTGAAAAGCAGCAACCATCCTGAATGCCATAAAGATACGCTCTGTGTGGCTTTCAAAGTTATCTAGTCCAGATATATTGTTTCACTGATGTATAATGAATAAAATTTTGCAAGATCGGTCCTAAGCTTGATAAAGAAGAAGGATTGCGTTAGGTAACTGACAGCTAGCGTAAAACTCGATCAGATCTCTTAAAATATAGCCGATCTTATGTAGTTGGAAAAAGGCTTAGAAACATAATAAGTTATGAGCTACCAAAAATTCATTGTTGGAACAAAAGGAAAATTCATTGTTGGAAGAAAAGGATACCATCGAAAATTTTTGTAAAACACAAAAAGACTGAAAAAGAAAGGACAACACACAAGGTCTTGTAGCGAAGAAAATTACAACTATCAATATTGATGATAAGAAAACATGTTTTATGGACTGCATAAACAGACTGAAAAGAAAGGACAACACACAATATCTGGTAGCGAAGAAAATTACAACTATCAATAATGATGGCAAGAAAACTTGTTTTATGGACTACTTAACATAAATATTCAAACAAACTATGCTTTCACATAAAATAGAAGGTGGCTTAAGTTGTAATGTCATTGCCTTCAACTCAACCATGCTCCTCATTGCCACAGATACTGTCACCTTTCAGTTATTTGAAATGTGCCTTTCTTCAGCTGGACATTAGATTCAACTTCAAGATTTTGCATTAAAGAAGCACCCATTGAGTTCGCTTGCTAAACTGGTAACCATTTCTTGATCCACTAAGAGCTTCTCAACATGCAGGCTTGACTATTAAGAGTGCTCATTCTCCTTAGACTCCCTCTCTGACTTTTCATTTCTTCTTTTTGGTCATTGTGCTGTACAGAATTTGAGTCCTCACTCAGAGCAACACCTATCCATATAACCATAACCTGGTGGCCTATCACTTAAACCATGTCTCAGATTTACAGATTTGTCCATGAACCTTTTTTTTTTTTTTTTAATTTAGAGGAAATACGGATTGAATTGAACAACAGAAACGGCAAGTGCCTTAAATTTGGAACCGCTAATCTTACTTGCATTTGAATTATATCTTCAATTCAATCGATATCTTGGCTTCATTCTCCAATAGTCCGTGGCTTCTTGCCAACTTTGACAGAACTGATGAACTTCGGTGGTTCAATATCTTCCTTCCCTTTTGCTTGATCTGCATCTTTCTTTGTCTCCAGATCACCACTTGAATCAATTTTCAGTGAACTCATGCCCTTATTATCCTCGACCACCTCCCGCAGATGATCTTCTCTCTGCCGAGAAGAACTCACTTTTACGCTCTTATCATCAGCATGCGCACAAACACTTCTGAAGTATTGCCCATCCATATTCTTTTTAGGCTGTAACAGACTTGCTTTGTCTCTCTTTTTGATTGGAAGGATTGCACGATCTATTGCATCAACACAACTCTTAATTTCACTTAAATTTGAACCTTCATCCATGGGATCCTTGAAAGCTTCTTGTGAAGGATCTTCCAATGTGCTCTTGGCCTCAGTGTGCCCTTGACTGACTAGATCAATCTGCCGCTTTCTTTTTGCCAACAATGATCGTGGCCTTTTATGCATTTTCGGAAAGCTGGTTAGCTTCGAAAGATCATTATCATTTTCTGTTAATGCTTTATCCTCCATTAGAACATCTTTCTTTTTTGAATGATTGCCAGAATCTGTCTCCAACGGATCCAAGACCTTGCCATCATCATCCAGTTTGCCTACATCCAGATTAGGTTCAGGTTGGTGATCTTTCCCAGTTTGAGAAAATCTTGCTTTCGACTTGATATCGTCAATCATTCTACAATTTTCCTTTTCTGTTCTTGATTCACTTACATGACCACTTCGAGACTTGGAAACTCCTTTCAAAGCAGCTTGTGATGTGGACTTTGCTGTAGCAGCGGGTCTTCCATTAACTAGATCAAATTTTTGTTTCCTTTGCACCAACATTGAACGGTGCCTTTTTGGCACTTCTGCAGGGCCGATTTGTTTCAAGGGACTGTTTTCATGCATTCTTTCTCGACGATCATCCATTCGCACACGTTTCTTCTCCAAAACACTACTCATACCTCCCTTCAGTTTTTGTACAGCTACTGAACCACCATTGCCACCAACTTTATATAATTTGCGATTGGCCTCCTGCGGATGATCCATCCTAGTCCTGCCAGAAGCTGCTTTCGATCTCACATAATTCTTAGTTATAGAATTCCCTCTTTCTGATGTGCATGCCCTTTTAAATCTGGCTCTTGTGAATTGATCATGTTTGAAGTTTCTTGACACACTGTCTCTGGACTCAGCTAACCGTCTCCGACTACTCTTGCGACAAGGAGGAGGAAAATCATCATCATCCGTGTCAGGGTTCCATGGAGATTTTTCCACTGATTGGCCACTCCTTCGGTGTTTTCTTTGTTGGTCCAAACCAGAATCCCTGGCATTAGGCTTCCTTCCCTTCATATATGTTTGATACCAAGGCCACAAGGGATCAAAGTCACTGTCATTACCCTGATCTACTTCCGTCTGATTTGCTTGTGGTGCAGTAGTTTGTCCAGTCTGCGTGCGGGTAGATGTTCTGGAGCCCTCCAGAACCCCTCGATCCTTCCCCTTCAATCTCTCTTGCTCTTCGTCTGTTTGATTTCTGGGAAGCAAGCTTGGGGAGAGCAAGCCCCTAGACACCAGGTACTCCGCGGCGAGACGCCCGGCTTTCATGAAGATTTCTTCCTTGCGATCTAGAACGTCAGAGCTCGGCGGCGGGCCGCCTTGGTCGAAGCTTCGAGGATGTAAATTTTGATAGGTTGAATTGAGTCTCAGCTCCCTTTGCTTCTGTACGGCCCTGACCTCCGAGATCTCCCGCGACAGTGGCCTTCCACGTCCGCCTTGCACTCTTTGGTTCACTTCCATTAATCCTCCTCCTTCGAACCTCTTCGTTTCTTTAACAAATCGATCAAACCCGACCAGCTTCGGAACCGTCTTGCAACAGAGAATTAAATTCGATTACGCTTTCGAAACCCTAATTCCAGAACATAAAGCATAGGGAACAAAAACCAAAAAAAATAAAAAAATAAAAATAAAAGAGAGAGAGAGAGAGAGAGAACGATTCTTTTGATCGCCACTACGAAGAAGAAGGTTCAATTTTTCATCAATCAAACGATTTTCAAAGAAAGAACTAAAAAGTTCCGACTCACTCACTTACCTCGATTCAGCACATTAAAAACCTTCACCATTTTCCTCAATCTAGATTGATGCCCATACAGATTAAACGCGATAAAAGACATGAACTCGGTGCTCGTGCTCGAACACTCCAGAAGTAATCAATGCATGTTACTTCGTAGCAAAGCCTTAACTTTATCACTGGCAAGGAGTTTGCATCTCACTTATCTCTTCTCTTTCCATTTTGTTGTTTTGTTTTCCGGAATGAAGTCTTGAAACCTCCCACTCGCTTCGTCGTATGCAGAGCATGAAAAAGCATCCGTTGTTGAAGATCGTTACGCATTCCTTCGTAGAAATTTGTATGCGGGAAGATGGATCCACCGCCCACTTGTTGTAGAATTGGTGGATCTCTTGATGATGTTTTGATCGTTCGGCAAGATCTTTATGCAGCATCGATCGGGAGAGAGAGAGAGAGGTTCTTATGCGTATGCATGCCGGCAGGCGTGGTCGGCGTACGTGACACGCGTCACTTCAAACAAAGGGCGCGCTTCCCGTGAGGTATACCGCTAGACCACGAAGGGAATTCGCGTACGCAGGATCAGTCAAAGGCTTGAGGACGGTATGGCTAAGTTGCCAAGGGTCGCCCAAGGGTATGAAAGGTCTCACATATATTTGACTTCTATCGTTCATGTAACCTCTTCGAGGGGTTGCTATTTGGCTAGATTGAATAGGCTAAATGGGGAATAGATAAAAAAAAATGAAACATGAAAAACAATAACACGTCGCCTTTAATCTAGAGAATTAATTTAGCTTAGCCATGAACCTTCGAGAAGCAAAGCCAAGGTGGATTAGCGAGATATTTGCGATGATGATAACTTATGGGTACCATAATTTTACTTTTAGCATGACCGACCAAGGATTTTTATATTTGCAGAGAGTGATAATAGGATAAAAGATATATATGGATAATATGATACAAAATCCAAGGAACAAAAAAAAAAGAGAGGATAACTTGACAAAGAAGGAATGGAAAGAGGGAGAGATCTCTTCAGCCATACTATACCGCCTAATATGTATCATCCTATCACTACCAGCATCGATGATATCTATCGTCATCCATCACTATCAATGCTCCTCGTCTTTGTCCATCACTTCCGTTGATATTCATCATCAATCATCACCATCTTTGATCTATATAATTGCCAACCATCATTGAGGATTTCTATCACCACCCACCTACTGCCCAATGATATTCACTACTATCTCAACTCAACCCAACTTAATTAACCTAAAACTTTTTCCAACTACATATAGGTTGGCTACATGAATCTGCTTCCTCCATTCTTATCGTACCTTAAACTTATTAAAGGCCTTGTATTTTATTTTATGCATGCATTTATTATTAGTTTAGCTTTCTAAGGTGAGTAATTAGAGTAAAGAAGGTGAAATTTACAATTTAATTTTTTAAGCAAATCTTGATATAGCAATCTTGATGAAACCCTGATGAAGTCCTGATGAAAACAAGATGAAAACCTAATAAGTGTGGGTAGAAATGAGGTGTCCCACATGTAAGCAATATAAAATAAGAAAATATTTAATGAGGGACATGTGTCTAGCACTAAAGTAATATAAACATGAATTATGTGTGATGGGAGAGGTAAAGTTGAAATTTGCCAAAGATCATGTAAGAAATTTGCCAAGGTCATAAAGGTAAGAAGTTTAAAGAGTCATTTGAAAGTTTGTTAAGGGCATAAAACAAAAAGTTTTCAAAAATCATTTGAAGTTTGCTAAGGGCATAAAAGAAAAATGTTCTGAAAGTAATTTGAAGGTTTGATCAAGGGCAAATTGAGGATACCAAGGGCAAAATATCATGATGGGGAAAGTGTCATATGGGCTTTGAAAGGGTAACTTAGGAATTTTAAAGGGGCGGAATGGAGATTTCCATGGGAGCATTTAAAACCACTTAAACCTTAGCCCTTAAGCAACAGTATGAAAAGAGAAAAAAGGGGAGAAAAAGGAGAAGGAAAATAGAAAGAAAAAGAGAGAGGAAGAGGGTTTCAACCATGGGAAAGAAAGGGAGAAGAAGAAGAGAAGAAGAAGAAAGGAAGAAAAGATAAAAGAGGAAAGAAATCTTGGTGATTCAGCAAGCTTGGAAGAAAAAGAAGCTAAGGGTTTTTTCTATCTTTTCTAAGGTAAGATCTAATTTTCCTATGCTTAAGAATAGTACTAGAATCTTGTGATTAGGATATAAATGAGGTAATAGCATGTGTATGTTGTGAATATTTAAGTATATGAGGGATTGAAGAATATTATGCTAAGATATTAAGGCATGCATGCATAGTTTCATGAAAACCCTAAGTGTATGTGCACATGTTGTGACATAGGTCAAGAGATTTTTTTTTAGGGAGCCAATACAAGAGAGATAACAGCCAGTAAAGTGTGCTAACAGCTAAAGTGAATGGATTCCTTATATATCTTTGAAAGCTATTATGTGAAACTATGTTGAAACTTTGTTATAGACTTATGGTATGCTATGTTGGGTATAGTATTTGGAATTGTTCAAGTATGAAAAATGAGAACCAAGTTTTAGGATGTTTGTTTAAAGCATGTGTTCATAGTAAAGTTGTTTCTAAAAGCAAAGTATGTGTTATTAGTAAAGTTTATTTTCCAAAGCATAGCATGGATTTCATAAAAAAAAGAATTTTTCAAGATAAAGCATGAGTTGAAAGCATGTTTCAAAGCAAAGCATAGAGATTTATGAAAAGTAATGTTTTTGGAAAAACACATGTTCTAAGTAAACTTTTTGGATATATATTTCAAAGAGAAGCATGGGCATATATGCATAGAAATGTTTCAAAGAAAGTATAGCTTATTTTGGATATTCAATAGCATGCATCAAAAAGAGCATTTAACCACCTATGGGATTGATCACCCTATAGACTGTGCTATAGCATGAGCATTGCATACACTACTTACAGTCAGCATCTCTTTGTGATTTGATCGTACCATGATCCTGAGGCCAGGGGAGTATATGTTAGATCAGTCCAGTGGGCCAGATTGCAAGTAGCCCAGTGGGGTAAAGAATCACATCTCAGTAAAGAACTAAGTTACTATATAGCCCGAGGGGGCACAGAGATTATCCCATGAAAGGAGCGACCAGGAGGCTCAAGAAAAAGGGGCAAGCTCACACCTAGGATGAACCACACATGTAAGGGGTGTTATGTGGTGCGGGCGGCGCTTACTTCACTCACCTATTGAGAGTACACATGCAGGAGGGCGATTATAAGGATGTGCCTCAGAGGTAGCACACAGTCTAGCATCTTGAGATTTTGCAAAGCATAGCCTAGTGGGAGAAAATAAAGAAATGAAAAGAAAAGGTGGACAAAGAAAAGCAGGTCCTGGAGAGGGATAAAAAAGCATATACATGTTTTACATGACAACATTTATTTTTCAGTGGAAAAATGGTTGATATAGTATTTCAATTGAGTTGATGTTATTGGAAGCATAAGCTAAATTATAAGTTTTTTTCTATAATATCAAATGATGTACTTTTATTTATCAATGTTACATTGTATCAGTGTATTTATTGGTTTATAATATTGTTCTTAATTTTTTCATTGTTAGATGATTATCCAATCAATGAAACTTAGGTCTTATCCCTCTATTGTTGAAATTGTTATATATTAGATCAGTGAAAGCTAGTTGACAAGCTAGAAGGTTGGCCTTGGTTTTATAGTTTCATTGGGGTTGCTAGCTTATGGAAAAGTCTTTTGGTATAATGGGATTAAATTGCATAATTTTTATATTAAATGTAGCGTTTGAGAAAACTATATATGTATATGTGAAATTGTAATACTATGATGTATTTAATGTTAGAAATTATGTATTCAAGTCATGAATTAAATTTATGAAAATATCGGAAGATAAAATACAAAATTTTCAGATGCCCAGGATCCCTTAGGAACAAATTCATTTAATTAGAAATAAAATCTAAAATATTAGATCTATTAGTACCTGAGTCTTTTATTGATATAGAAAAGGATGAAGTCGGTGAATCCTCTGCCGAGAAGAGTGGATGAAGACTTTCTATGAAAATGATTCTTAGGGAGAGAGGGTGCTAGTGCCTTTGAATCCTTCTAGAATTTTAAATCAAGAAATCTCCTTAGATCTAAAGATCTAATCTTTTTCTATGGAAAAGATAAAGAAGAGAAAGAAACATATTAATAGAGAGAGGGAGAGAAAAAACGTTCAATCTCATGGAAACGTCCAAGGGAGAGGAAGAGACTCCCTTTCTTATCGCAACATTAATCCAAGGGAGAGGAAGAGACTCTCCTTCTCATGGCAACCTTAATCAAGGGAGAAGAAGAGAACTACAAGAAAGTATGGCTTTTGTGGCAAACGGTGAAATATTTTCATCGTTATATGTTCATTTATAACGGTGAAATACAAATTAAATTCGTCGTAAAAATTATTTATTATGGTGAAACTATTTTTCACCATAATAAACTACTACGATGAAAATTAATTTTCATCGTAATAGGGTACAATAATATATTAGGATTTTATTTTTTTATTTTTCATTTCGTTTTATTACGGTGAAACTATTTTTCACCGTAATAAACTACCATATTACGACGAAAATTAATTTTCGTCATAATAGGGTACAATAATATTAGGATTTTATTTTATTTTTACTTTTCTTTTCGTTTTATTACGGTGAAACTAGTTTTTGCCGTAATAAACTACCTTATTATAACGATAATTAATTTTCGTCGTAATAGGGTACAATAATATATTAGGATTTTATTTTTTTACTTTTCTTTTTGTTTTATTTTGGTGAAACTATTTTATGCCATAATAAACTACCTTATTACGATAAAAATTAATTTTCGTAATAGGGTACAATAATGTATTAGGATTTTATTTTTTTTACTTTTCTTTTCATTTTATTATGGCGAAACTATTTTACGCCGTAATAAACTACCTTATTACGATGAAAATTAATTTTCATCATAATAGGGTCCAATAATATATTAGGATTTTTTTTACTTTTCTTTTCATTTATTACGGTAAAACTATTTTACACCGTAATAAACTACCTTATTACGATGGAAATTAAGTTTTGTCGTAATAGGGTACAATAATATATTAGAATTTTATTTTATTTTTACTTTTCCTTTGTTTTATTATAGCAAAACTATTTTTCACCATAATAAACTACCTTATTATGATGAAAATTAATTTTCATCGTAATAGGGTACAGTAATATATTAAGATTTTATTTGTTTATTATTTTTCTTTTCATTGTATTATGGCAAAACTAGTTTTTGCCATAATAAACTATCTTATTACAATGAATATTAATTTTCATCGTAATAGGGTACAGTAATATATTAGGATTTTATTTTATTTTTACTTTTCTTTTCGTTTTATTATGGCAAAACTAGTTTTCGCCGTAATAAACTACCTTATTACGACGAATATTAATTTTCGTCGTAATAGGGTACAGTAATATATTAGGATTTTATTTTATTTTTACTTTTCTTTTCATTTTATTGCGATGAAACTATTTTTCACCGTAATAAACTATCTTATTATGATGAATATTAAGTTTCATCATAATAGGGTACAGTAATATATTAGGATTTTATTTTATTTTATTATTTTTTTTTTATTACGGTGAAACTATTTTTTGTCGTTATAAACTACCTTATTACGATAAAAATTAATTTTCATTGTAATAGATTGAAAAGAAAAATAAAAAAATCTTAATCTATTACGGGACCTTATTACGACGAAAAAAAAAATTCTTCGTAATAAGGTCCCGCTTTTCCCCTTTCCCTGAGACCCTCCCACGATTTTGTTTCGTGAAACCCTCGCTCCCGCCGTTGACCCCCCGGAGCTCCTCTCCAACGTTGGCAATAAAGGGTATTATGTTCATTTTTTTTTTGCAATAAAGATAATTCTCATCTAATGGGAATTAGAGCAGAGAAAGCGAGGTGAGAAGAAAAAGGGTTCTATAAAACCCTCTCGCTCACGTGCAACTATCGAGATTAGTCAGACGCTCGGAGTTTCTTATCCGGTCGATGGAGTCGATCTTCTTGGCGTGAATCTAGGTTCATTTTCCTTTCTTTTCTTTTCCCTCGAGCTAATTCTTCTTTTCGATTTACTTCTACTTCTCGTGTTGTAGATTTGGTCCGTGTGTTTTTTTCACTTGGATTTTTTTTTTCAATTTTGTTATTTTCTAATTTGTTGGGTTTTAATGGCTGAAAGTAATGATTGGAGTTATCAAAGATCCGTTAGATCTTGTTTTGTTTTTTTTCCTAAACTATATTATGGATTGCGTGGTAGACCAACCTTCGGATCAGGAAGTAATGCGCCTGATTTTTGTTCTCAATTTGTCAAGCATGCTTTTGTTCTATCATCTTCCTTGAGTCAAGATTTAGAGTGATTTTCTTGCCAATCTTTTTTCCTCTTCAAAATTGAACGTAGATCAGATTCAAGAAATTAGTACTGCCTTTCGGAATTGATCCTTATTTGGAGAAAGACTTATTTGATGAAGTTGCAATCCCCATTACATGAGTTCAACATAGCTTGGAACTGCACTGATTCCGTAACTTTTTATATTATTAGCCAGCATTAAAAATTACAGTTCTTAACAAGGTGAATGGAAGAGGAAAAATGCCTCACAATGCTTCTTAATGCCTTTCTAGTATGTGTTCAAGTATTCCTGACTTAGTGACTTGTGCTACCAAAAAAAAGATTTAGAGTGACTTGTGCTACCAAAAAAAAGATTCAGTGTCTTCTAAATCTAATTATATATTATGCAGCTCCATATATGGTTTACATGAGTTTTAGAGATTTTCTTTAAATGAGTAGGATATTTTTGAGATAAATTTGAATTTCTTTAAATGAGGTTCACTATTTTTACTCAGATTTGATGTTATCCAACGATGCCGATTGATAAGAGTTGGATACATAAGAAACGAAATTGTCCAGAATATGACGCCGGTATTAAGAAGTTCATAGAAAAGGCAAGGCTTCATGTTAATGAAGAAGGAAAGATGTGTTGTCCTTGTGTACGGTGTTATAATGGCTTATGGCATAAGCCTGATTTAGTTAAATTACACTATTTGTTAAAGGGTTTCTCGAAGACGTATCAGACGTGGTATTTTTATGGAGAACAGTTTGGAAGCAATGTTTCGAATGAAAATGAAGCATTGCAGGACATCGCTGGCCCAAGTAGTGCTCACACTGAGGTTGGCAATGATGATGTGATGCCGGGGAAGGGTGAAAATGCAAATAAATAAAAAAAGGTGATAAAATGGGTTAACAAACCACCACTCTAAGGATATAGAAGCACCACCTTAGAGATACAGGTTTGTGTCAACTCACCACTCAATGGAATCCACCAAAGAGATACAGAGTAGAAAAGATAATTTTAGATATACCAAAAATGGTATGGAAAAATGGTTTAACCTTTCATTCTACCTCCACTAGATACAAAGACTGAAACATAAATGGGCAACTTGGAACATCCCTCTAAGTATAGGAACTTGCAAAATATAAATGAAATAGTTGGAAATATCTGAAAATGCTTGAAAATTCGTCCAGATCTTTAAAAACCACATAGGGAATGCAAACAAATACAATTAAACTTAATCTGACAGTCTGTAGTCAAAGTGCCATAACTTCTTCTAGAATGCTTGGATTGCAATGAAACTTTATGCATCTGAACTAGTCATTTTGAACTTTAATTCCACATATACCTTTATACTTTTGGGACTATGAACGACCTCAACTGAGCAAAAAAATGGTTCTAGAATCAAGTCTTTCACAGATTGGGCTTGAAGAAATATATCATACTCCAAATCCTCCAAGTTTCCAGAATGGTCCATGGACACTCCTGTGTCATGCTTCCCCTGTTGAAAAGGACTCATCCTTGAGTCAATTGGGTTTTCTTCATATCCATAAGTAGACAAGTCAGAAACATTAATGATATCAGAAACTTCATATTCAGCTGGAAGTTTGATCTTATAAGCATTATTCCTAATCCTCCTCAGCACTTTAAATGGACCATCAGCCCTAGGTTTCAACTTAGCATACTTGCCTCTAGGAAACCTTTCTTTTCTAAGATGCACCCAAACAAGATCACCTTCCTTGAATTCAGTAAATTTTCTATGCTTATTTTCTTGAATTCTGTACTTCTCATTCTGCTTCATAAT
This sequence comes from Calamus simplicifolius, assembly GCA_900491605.1. NCBI lineage: Eukaryota > Viridiplantae > Streptophyta > Magnoliopsida > Arecales > Arecaceae > Calamus > Calamus simplicifolius. The sequence goes on along the minus strand of UESW01001559.1, from coordinate 90,727 downwards.
CTTCGCTTGAATTTGCTCATGCAACTTCTTGATCTCCTTTGCTCTATCTTCTGCATCACCACTCACTACAAGAAAATAATGAAATAGCGACGTAATTTTAGCGACGCAAAGATGCGTCGCTAAAATTACGACTACATTGCGACGTCTCCGCGTCAAAAAACATTGCGACACAAATAGCGACGGATTAGCGACTCAATAAACCATAAAATTAAAAAAATAATTTTTAAATTTAGCAACGCAAAAATGCATCGCAATATTTATAAAATGTATTTTTTTAAAATATTATTAAAGAAATAAAATATTGCGACACAGCTAAGTGTGTCGCAATGTTTTTTAAAAAATTAATTATGTTAAATAGCGACGCATTAGCGACGCAATAAACATAAAATGAGAAAAAAAATATTTAATATAGCGACACAAAAATTACGTCGCAAATATTAATAAAAAAATTAATTTTTATAAAATATAATTATGAAATAAAAATATTACGACGCAACTCAGTGCGTCGTAATATATTTGAAAAACATAATAATTTTAAATAGCGACGCATTAGCGACGCAATAGACCAGAAAATTATAAAAATTAATTTTAATTTAGCGACACACTAATTGCGTCGCAATTATTTTAAATGAAATTAATTTTTATAAATATTAATATGAAAAAAAAATATTGCGACGCAAAACAGTGTGTCACAATGTTTCTAAAAAACTTAATTATTTTAAATAGCGACGCATTAGCGACGCAATAAACCAGAAAAATATAAAAATTATTTTTAAATTTAGCGACGTAATAATTGCATCGCAATTAATTTAAATAAAACTATTTTAAGAAAATAGTATTATGAAATAAAAATATTACGATGTAATCCAGTGCATCGCAATGTTTTGTTAAAAATAAATATGTTAATTAGCGACGTAATAGCGATGCAATAAAACAGTAAAGTAATAAAAAAAATTTTATTTAACGACGCAAATTAATGTGTCACAATATTTTAAAAGAAATTTATAATGCCAAATTAGCGAGGCATTAGCGACGCAATAAATTAGAAAATATAATTAAAAATTAATAATGTCCGAGATCGGTCGTCATCGATCGTGATCGATCATGGCTTCGATCGATCGCAACCGTCGGGTCATCGCCGATCGGATCGATCACGATGGTCCGAGATCGGTCGTCATCGATCGGGATCGATCATGGCTTGGATCGATGGCAATCGTCGGATCATCGCCGATCGAGATCGATCATGGCTTCGATCAATCGCAACCGTCGGATTGTCACCGATTCGATCGATCGCGACAGTCTGAGATCGGTAGTCGCCGACTGGGATCGATCATGGCTTCGATCGATCGCAACCCTCGATCATCACCGATCTGATCGATCGTGACAGTCTGAGATTGGTTGTTGCCGATCAGGATCGATCATGGCTTGGATCGATCGCAACCGTCGGATCATCGCCGATCGAGATCGATCATGACTTCGATCGATCACAACCGTCGGATCGTCGCCGATCCGATCGATCGCCACGGTCCAAGATAGGTCGTCGCCGACCGGGATCGATCATGGCTTGGATCGATCGCAACAGTCGGATCGTCGCCGACGGAGATCGATCATGGCTTGGATCGATCGCAACCGTCGGATCATCGCCGATCCGATCGATCGCCACGGTCTGAGAGAGGTCATCACCGACCGGGATCGATCATGGCTTGGATCGATCGCAACCGTCGGATCGTCGCCGATCGGATCGATCGCGATGGTTTGAGTTCGGTCGTCGCCGACCGGGATCGATCATGGCTTGGATCGATGGCAACCGTCGGATCATCGCCGATTTAGATCGATCATGGCTTCGATCGATCGCAACTGTCGGATCATCACCAATCCGATCGATCGCGACAGTCCGAGATCGGTAGTCACCGACCGGGATCGATCATGGCTTCGATCGATCACAACCCTCGATCGTCACCGATCTGATCGATCGCGATGGTCCGAGATCGGTCATCGCCGATCAGGATCGATCATGGCTTGGATTGATCGCAACCGTCGGATCATCGCCGATCGGGATCGATCATGGCTTGGATCGATCGCAACCGTCGGATCATCGCCGATCCGATAGATCGCCACGGTCCAAGATAGGTCATCGCCGATCGGGATCGATCATGGCTTGGATTGATCGCAACCGTCGGATCGTCGCCGACCGGGATCGATCATGGCTTGGATCGATCACAACCATCGAATCATCGCCGACCGGGATCGATCATGGCTTGGATTGATCGCAACCGTCGGATCATCGCCGATCCGATCGATCGCCATGGTTCGAGAGAGGTCGTTGCCGACCGGGATCAATCATGGCTTGGATCGATCGCAACCGTCGGATCGTCGCCGACCGAGATCGATCATGGCTTGGATCGATCGCAACCGTCCGATCATCGCCGACCGGGATCGATCATGGCTTCGATCGATCGCAACCATCGGATCGTCGCCGATCTGATCGATCGCCATGGTCTGAGATAGGTCGTCGCCGACCGGGATCGATCATGGCTTGGATCAATCGCAACCATCGGATCGTTGCCGATCGGGATCGATCATGGCTTGGATCGATCGCAACCGTCGGATCATCGCCGACCGGGATCGGTCATGGCTTCGATCGATCGCAACCATCGGATCATTGCCGATCGGGATCGATCATGGCTTGGATCGATCGTAACCGTCAGATCGTCGCCGATTCGATCGATCGCCATGGTCCGAGATAGGTCATCGCCAACTGGGATCGATCATAGCTTGGATTGATCAACCGTTGGATCATCGCTGACCAGGATCGATCATGGCTTGGATCGGTCGCAACCGTCAGATCATCGCCGACTAGGATCGATCATGGCTTGGATCGATCACAACCGTCGGATCATCGTCGATCGAGATCGATCATGGCTTCGATCGATCGCAACCGTCGAATCATCACCGATCCGATCGATCGCGATAGTTTGAGATAGGTTGATGCCGATCGGATCGATCATGGCTTGGATCGATCGCAACCGTCGAAACGTCACCGACCGGGATCGATCATGGCTTGGATCGATCGCAACCGTCAGATACTCGCCGACCGGGATCGATCATGGCTTGGATCAATCGCAACTGTCGGATCATTGCCGATCCGATCGATCGCGACGGTCTAAGATAGGTCGACGCCGACCGGGATCTATCATGGCTTGGATCGATCGCAACCGTCAGATCATCGCCGACCGGGATCAATCATGGCTTGGATCGATCGCAACCGTCAGATCATCGCCAATCCGATCGATCGCGATGGTCCGAGATAGGTCATCACCGACCGGGATCGATCATGGCTTGGATCGATCGCAACTATCGGATCGTCGCCGACCAGGATCGATCATAGCTTGGATCGATCGCAACCGTCGGATCATCATCGACCGGGATCGATCATGGCTTCGATCGATCGCAACCGTCGGATCATCACCGATCCGATCAATCGCGACGGTCCGAGATAGGTCGACGCCGATCGGGATCGATCATGGCTTGGATCGATCGCAACCATCGGATCGTTGCTGACTGGGATCGATCATGGCTTGGATCGAACGCAACCGTTGGATCATCGCCGACCGGGATCGATCATGGCTTGGATCGATCACAACCGTCGGATCGTCACCGATCCGATCGATCGCCACGGTTCGAGATAGGTCGTCGCCGATGGGATCGATCATGGCTTGGATCGATCGCAACCATTGGATCATTGCCGACCGGGATCGATCATGGCTTGGATCGATCGCAACCGTCGGATCATCGTCGACCGGGATCGATCATGGCTTGGATCGATCGCAACCGTCGGATCATCACCGACTGGGATCGATCATGGCTTGGATCGATCGCAACCGTCGGATCATCGCCGACTGGGATCGATCATGGCTTGGATCGATCGCAACCGTTGAATCATCATCGATCGGGATGATCATGGCTTCGATCGATTGCAACCGTCAGATCATCGCCGATCCGATCGATCGCGACGGTCCAAGATAGGTCGACGCCAACCGGGATCGATCATGGCTTGGAACGATCGCAATCATCGGATCGTCGCCGACCGGTATCGATCATGGCTTGGATCGATCGCAACCATTGCATACTCGCTGACCGGGATCGATCATGGCTTGGATCGATCGCAACCGTCGGATCGTCGCCAATCCGATCGATCGCCACGGTCCGAGATAGGTCGTCGCCGATCGGGATCGATCATGGCTTGGATCGATCGCAACCGTCGGATCATCGCCGATCGGGATCGATCATGGCTTGGATCGATTGCAACCATCGGATCATTGCCGACCGGGATCGATCATGGCTTGGATCGATCACAACCGTCGGATCATCACCGATCCGATCGATCGCGACAGTCCGAGATAGGTCGACGCCGACCGGGATCGATCATGGCTTGGATCGATCGCAACTATCGGATCGTCGTCGATTCGATCGATCGCCACGGTCCGAGATAGGTCATCGCCGACCAGGATCGATCATGGCTTGGATCAATCGCAACCGTCGGATCATCACCGATCGGGATCGATCATGGCTTGGATCGATCGCAACCGTCGGATCATCGCCGATCGGGACCAATCATGGCTTCGATCGATCGCAACCATCAGATCGTCGCCGATCCGATCGATCGCCACGGTCCGAGAGAGGTCGTTGCCGACCGGGATCGATCATAGCTTGGATCGATCGCAACCGTCGGATCATTTATAATTATTAAAAAAAAGTAATGAAAAAGTTTTAAAAAAATATTAAACAAATATTGCGACGCCATAGCGATGCATTTTCGAAGAAAAAAATAGACAAATATTGTGATGCAATGTATGCATCGCAATTATTTTTAGTAAATATAATTTTTATTAGTAATAATAAATAAAAGAAATATAATATTGCGACGCATTAGTTGCGTCGCAATATTTTTCTATAAATATATGTAATGAAAAAGTATAAAAAAATATTGCGATGCAATTTTTGCATCGCAATTATTATCATAAATTATAAATATTATCATTTATAAATATTAAAAATCATTCATAATATTACTATTAAATATTATGACGCAACGATCTGGCATCACAATATTTTTTTAAAAATTTAATTAGCGATGCATTAGCGACTAAAATTGCGTCGCTAATATATCTAAAATATTATTAATAAATATTGCGACGCAGTGACCTGGTGTCGTAATATTTTAAAAAAAATTTATTAGCGACGCATTAGCGACTAATATTGCGTCGCTATTATATTTAAAATATTATTATTAAATATTACGATGCAGCTAAATGCATCGCAATATTGCGATGCAATTGAATGCATCGCAATATTTAATATTAATATTTAAAATATTAAAATTTAGTTTTAAATTTAGCGATGCATTTTGGTGCGTCGCAATATTGCGATGCATCTCTGCGTCGCAGAGAGTCGCTGTTTTGCGATGCAATTGCGATAAATTGTGGTTGCGACGATATTCTCAGCGACGCAGTCATTGCGTCGCTAATGCGTCGCAATAGCATGTTTAGCGATGCATTAGCGACGTATTTTGGCGTCGCAATATATTTTTTTTCTTGTAGTGACTAAAGCTTTCAATTGTTGGAATGGGAATTAAATCCATAGGACTGAATGGATTTTTCCCATAAACAACTTCAAAAGGGCTATAACCAGTAGTCTGACTTCTGGATTGATTGTAAGCAAATTCTACTTGTGGCAATAACAAATCCTACTGCCTGATGTTCTTCCCAATAAAGCTTCGTAGAAGATTTCCCAACACCCTATTCACAACTTCTGTTTGGCCATTAGTTTGTGGATGGCTAGTTAAGCTGAATTGCAACTTAGTACCAAGCTTCCTCCACAAAGTGCACCAAAAGTGACCCAAAAACTTTGAATCTCGATCAGAAGTGAATTTTTTGGGAATTCCATGAAATTTTACAACCTCATGAAAGTATAAATTAGCTATATGAGAGGCATCTAGAGTTTTGCTGCAAGGAACAAAATGCGCCATCTTTGAGAATCTGTCAACAACTACCATGATAGAATCCTTGTTCCGTTGAGTTTTTGGCAAACCCAAAACAAAATCCATGCTAACATGCTCCCAAGGACTCTGTGCCACTGGAAGAGGAGTATACAAACCTGTATTCTGCCCATGTGTCTTTGCAACGTGACAGGTTCTGCAATGCTTGATATGCTTTATAACATCACATTCCATCTTTGGCCAAAAGAAATTCTGTTTCAGAAGTGCCAAAGTCTTATCCCTTCCAAAAACCTGCAAGTCCACCATTGTGAACATCAAACAAAATAGTTTCCCTTAATGAACATTCAGGGACACAACTGATTTCCTTTAAACAGAAAACCATCCTGCAAAAAGAATTGCTGAAAAGGACCATTAGAACATTCAGTCCAAATCTTGCCAAAAAATGGATCCTCCTTGTAAAGCTCTTTCAAGACCTCAAATCCCACCACTTGGACATGCATTGAGGATAACAAATGATATCTCCTACTCAGAGCATCAACAATAACGTTCTGAACACCAGATTTGTGCTTTAGAGTAAAATTGTAAGCCTGTAGAAATTCTACCCAAGAAGCATACCTACTATTGAGTTTTTGCTGGCTATGAAGAAATTTCAAAGCCTCATGATCAGAAAATAGAACAAACGGTTTAGGAAGTAAATACTGACTCCAATGCCTCAAAGCTTGCACAATAGCATAAAACTCCTTATCATAAGTAGAGTATTTCCTGTGAGACTCATTAAGCTTCTCGCTAAAGAAGGCAATTGGTTTTCCTTCTTGGCTAAGAACTGCACCAATTCCCACGTTAGAAGCATCACATTCAACTTCAAAGACTTTATGGAAATCTGGGAGAGATAGGATAGGTGCACTTGTTACTTTCTGTTTAATGAGCTCAAAATTCTTTTATGCATCTGGAGCCAATTTGAAACTACCCCCTTTTAAGCATTCAGTTATTGGAGCAATAATAGTGCTGAAATTCTTGACAAAACACCTGTAAAATGAAGCAAGGCCATGAAAACTCCGAATATCTTGAAGAGTTTTTGGTGTAGGCCAACTGAGAATGGCTTCCACTTTCTTTGGATCCATCTTCACTCCATCACTAGAAACAACATAGCCTAAGAAAACAAGGCTATCAATGAGAAATTCACACTTTTTCAGATTGCCATAAAGCTTCTGTTCTCTCAAAGTCTGGAACACCTGTCGCAAGTGGTCCAAATGTTGCTCTTTCTCCTTACTGTATATTAGAATATCATCAAAATAAACAACAACAAACTTTCCAATAAAAGGTTTGAAGACATGATTCATCAATAGCATAAATGTACTAGGAGCATTGGATAGGCCAAAAGGCATGACCATCCACTCATAGAGACCATCTCTTGTCTTAAAAGCTGTCTTCCACTCATCTCCTTCCCTCGTTCTGATTTAATGATAGCCACTTCTAAGATCAATTTTGGAAAACAGAGAAGCACCATGGAGCTGATCTAGAAGATCATCAAGCCGAGGAATAGGAAATATGTAACTTACAGTGATTTTATTGACAGCTCTGCTATCTATGTACATCCTCCATAAGCCATCCTTCTTTGGCACTAAAAGAGCTGGTACAGAACAAGGACTCTTGCTTTTACGCACTAAACCCTTTGATAAGAGTTCATCTACCTGCCTTTGCAACTCCTCATGCTCTGTTGGGCTCATTCTATATGCAGGTTTGTTAGGAATAGTAGCTCCAGGTACAAAATCAATACAATGTTGAATATCCCTCATTGGAGGAAGGCCTGCTGGAATTTCCTCTGGAAAAACATCCCTATACTCATCAAACAAAGGTTGAACAGAAGGAGGAATAGCAATATCCCCCTCAAATTCATCAAATACATTAGAACCATGAGCTGCATTCAGACAAGCAATAAACTCTTGGACAGCTAGATGAATTCCCTCTCCTTTAGAAGGTTTGGGGACAACCTCAGGCTTTGATGGTCCTAAAACAATTTTTACACTATCCTTCACAAAGGTATAAGTGTTTTTATAACTATCATGTTGAGTTCTCCTATCATATTGCCATGGACGACAAAGCAACATATGACATGCATCCATAGGAATAACATCACACTAGCATTCATCATAGTATTTGTTGCCAATAGAAAATGACACAAGGCATCTTTTGCTTACCTTCAACTCAAAATCAATGTGTAGCCATTTCAGCTTGTAGGGTTGTGGATGTCGTTCTGTTTTGAGTTGTAGCTTATCCACCATAACAGTTGACACAACATTCTCACAAGCACCACTGTCAATAATCAAATCACAAACTTTGTCACGAGAGCTGCATCTAGTGTGAAAAATATTATAACGAAGCCAATCATCATATTTATCTTTCTGAACAGCACTTAAACCCCTACGAATCACAAGCAATTCACCCTTATCAACATAGATAACCTCATCTTCATGCTCTGGTTCATCTTCAGAAACATTATCATCTTCCACAACAGTGAAAGCCTTCCTATTTGGACATTCCGAAGCGATATGCCCATATCCCTAACATTTAAAGCATTTTCTGGAACTGGAGTTGGAATTAGTAGGTTGCTTTCCACTACCAGAATTGGATGAGGCCTTTGGAGTGGATTTTGCTGATGGAACTGATTTAGAGGATGAAGAATTCCCCCGATTGAAAGAACTATTTTTTTGTGAAGATTTGAAGCTAGGCCTTTGAGCATCCTTTTGTTGCTTTTCTACTCGCAAAGCAAGCTTTCTGATATCATTAAAGGTCCAATAAGGCTGCAAATGAACAACATTGGCAATTTCCTCTCTCAATCCACCCAAATAACGTGTTATGGTCTGCTCATCAGGTTCAAAAATGTCACATTTGAGCATCAAAAGCTCAAATTCGGCAGTATACTCTTCCACATACATTGTTAGCTATATGAAATTATGCAGCTTAAGGAAAGTCTTTTGCCTATAACTTTCAGAAAGAAATCTCAATTTCAACTCCCTTTTCATCTTTTTCCATGTCCTAATCTTGCTTCTACCTTCACGTTCTCTTTGCCTCTTCAAATTCTCCCACAAAAGAGAAGCATATTTTTTGAGTTTAAGAGCAACCAGCTTTACCTTCTGATCTTCTGGGTAGTCTTTGAGATCAAAGACCCTTTCAATAGTATGGAGCCAATCAATAAATTCATCAGGATCCATTTTTCCTTCAAAAATAGGAATATCAATTTTGACTTCTTCCCTCGAATGCCTTCTGCGATTTCCCCTAACATGATGGCGATTTGGAGTGCCTTCATCAGAATCAATAGCAAAGGGGTTGACATCCTCTTCATTCTCAGAACCATGACTCCTTCTAGAATCACTTTGCCCTTCGTAACGTACAAGACGTTCTTGGAGCTCCTGGACTTGTCTTCTCAGATCCTTCATCTCCAATCTATCATTTTCCCCTGCAAATCGATCAATTCGGTTGCCATGAACTGCCATAGAACCTGCATGTAGTGAAAATCACCAAGAAAATTTTGTTCCAAAGCTCTGATACCAAACTTGATGCCGAGGAAGGGTGAAAATGTAAATAAATAAAAAAAGGTGATAAAATGGGTTAACAAACCACCACTCTAAGGATATAGAAGCACCACCTTAGAGATACAGGTTTATGTCAACTCACCACTCAATGGAATCCACCAAAGAGATACAGAGTAGAAAAGATAATTTCAGAGATACCAAAAATGGTCTAGAAAAATGGCTTAACCTTTCATTCTACCTCCACCAGATACAAAGACTGAAACATAAATGGGCAACTTGGAACATCCCTCCAAGTATAGGAACTTGCAAATATAAATGAAATAGTTGGAAATATCTGAAAATGCTTGAAAATTTGTCAATAACTTTAAAAATCAGATAGGGAATGCAAACAGACACAATTAAACTTAATCTGACGGTCTGGATTGGTCCATGCATATGAACTAGTCAAAGTGCCATAACTTCTTCTAGAAGGCTTGGATTGCAATGAAACTTTATGCATCTGAACTAGTCATTTTGAACTTTAATTCCACATATACCTTTATACTTTTGGGACTATGAACGACCTCAAGCTGAGCCAAAAATTGGTTCCAAAATCAAGTCTTTCATAGATTGGGCTTGAAGAAATAAATCATACTCCAAATCCTCCAAGTTTCTGGATTGGTCCATGGACACTCCTATGTCATGATGACAATCCGATGATGTCTGACCATGGAAGGACCGATCACAGTAAGAAATTGGATGATCTTTTCAATGAGGTGAATCTGAGCTTTATCCTAGATGTGAAAAGTTTTTTGCTTTGACATTCTTAGTGAAGTTAATGCACATTAAGGTCCTCAATCGGTGGACAAATAAGTCTTTCAATATGTTGCTTGAACTATTAAAAGAGGCATTTCCAAATGGTACTAGGATACCATCTTCGCACTATGAGGCCAAAAAGAAGATGAATGAGTTGGGTTTAGGCTACGAGAACATACATGTATGCAAGCATGATTGTGCTATCTTTTGGAATTAGAATGCCTCTTTAGAAAAATGTCTGGTATGCAATGAGCCTAGGTACCAAGTGGTTGGAGACAAAGGTAAGAAGATACCTTATAAAGTTATGCGGTATTTTTCACTCACACCTCGTTTGAAACGTCTATATGCCTCAAGATATACAGTTGAAGATATGAGGTCGCACTATGATAAGCGACCGATCATAGATGGGGTGTTACGACATCTAGCAAATGGAGAAGCATAGAAAGATTTTGATCAAAAGTATCCTAATTTTGCCAGTAAACCAAGAAATGTAAAGTTAGGTCTTGCTTCAGACGGATTTAATCCATTTGGGAACATGAGTAATGCATACAATATGTGGCCCATCATTTTAGTACCTTATAACTTATCTCCATGAAAATATATGAAAAAGACATTCTTTATGTTGTCGTTACTTATCCTCGATCCTAAATCTCCAGGAAGGGATATGGATATATTTTTAAGACCAATAGTGGATAAACTTAAACATTTATGGACCGAAGGTGTTGATGTATATGATTCATGTACGAAAGAGAGTTTTCGGATGCACGTAGCTATTTTATGGACTATAAATGATTTTTCAGCATACTCATTATTATCTGGTTGGAGCACAAAGGGTTATAAGGCATGTCCAGTTTGTAATGAGCAAACCTCATCCAAAAAGCTGAAAGACAAGATTTGCTATATGGGATATTATCGTTACTTGCCTATTGATCACAAGTGGCGAAATAGTAGACTCCATGATGGAAGTAGAGAGCATGGAGTCAAACCAAAAATGTTGACCAGTGAAGAAATTTTAATGTAATTAGAACACATAGCTGCTGAAAGTCTGGAAAGCATCCAAACAATAAACATCAAAAGCGAAAGCGTGCACCAAATGAGTTGAATTGGTAATATAAGAAGAGCATTTTCTTCGAGTTGGAGTATTGGTCATCATTAAAATTGAGACATAACTTATATGTAATGCATATTGAGAAGAATATTTGTGACAATGTTGTGGAAACTTTATTAAGCATCGAAGGTAAGACAAAAGACACATGTAAAGCAAGAGAGGACCTGGCTTCAATGGGGATCCGAAGGGAGTTGTGGTTACAAACTCAAGGTAATAGAGTTTATAAACCTCCTGCATCTTACACATTTACATTAGATGAAAGAAGACAATTCTGTAAGTGGCTAAAATCTATGAAGGTGCTCGATGGATATTCTTCCAATATTTCAAGGTGCATAAATGAAGGTGATGGAAAGATATCCGGCTTAAAGACACATGATTATCATGTACTACTTCAAAGATTGTTACCTATTGGCATTCAACCATTCTTGCAGAAACATGAGAGTAGTACTTTAATTGAGCTTTCTAATTTCTCCCAACAACTTTGTTCAAGAACATTGTATGTTAGGGATTTGGAGTTGTTACAAGAGCAGATTATGGTAATCTTATGTAAGCTTGAACGAATGTTCCCACCAGCATTTTTGACGTTATGGTGCACTTATCAATACATTTGCCTTACAAAGCCTTACTTGTCGGACCTGTTCAAAGTAGATGGATGTACCTTTCAAAAGGGCACTTGGTATGCATAAATAATATGTACGTAATAAGGCTCATCCGGAAGGTTCAATTGCAGAAGCTTATGTTGTCAATGAGCCTCTTACATTTTGTTCAATGTATCTTCGAGGCATAGAAACAAGATTCAATCGTCCGGAACGAAATTTTGATTTGGATAGCCATTTGGACAAGCAATTAAATATATTTGCAACTCGTTGGCGGCCTCTTGGAAAAGGAAGAATGGTGCATTTAGATGATAAAACTTTAAAACAAGTACATTGGTACCTCATCAATAATTGTCCACAGGTGCAACCATTTCTCAAGTAAGTATACTTGTAAAATTATTTCTTCATATCTCTAAATTTTCTATAGCGCTCATTAGCATAATGTTCTCTATAGCCAACACATTGATCAGCTAAATCCAACTAAACCGGAACAACTGGACCAATTACAAAAGGAATGATTTTTTGAGTGGTTTAAAAATGAAGTAAGCCCGTACATTCATTAATATTGTAAATTAATATATCATGTGTCTTTATTTCAAATAACGTTGATGTTTGTTTTATTCAGATGTTAAATAAGCATTTTGCTGGGGCATCTGAAGCTACTGATGAGCTTTATTCATTGGCTATTAATCCCAATAGTCGTGTGTGCTCGTATACTGGCTATGTGGTGAACGGTGTTAAATTTATCATTGTTAATTAGGATGTCAGCCATAAAACACAGAATAGTGGCATTTGTGTTCCCTCTACTTATCTAGGAGAAGAAATTAACTTTTATGGTATATTATTAGAGGTCCTTGAATTTCATTTTGTTAAAGATTGTAAGGCGATAATGTTCAAGTGCAAATGGTTTGAAACTGAACCAAAGCATAGGAGAATGCAACAACATTATAATATTACAAGTATAAATATTAGTTCACAATGGTACAAACATGAGCCATTCATTTTAGCATCACAAGCTGAAAAGGTTTTCTACTTGGATGATTTGAAGAACAATTCTAATTGGAAAGTGGTATAAAAGGTTAGTCATCGTCATTTGTGGGATATTCCAAAAAAAGATGATGATGTTAAGGAAGAAGTATATCAAGAAGATGATTCAGCAGTTCTTCGATTCACATGTGAGCAACTTGACATGGACTTAATAACATCTCAGCGTACGGACACTGATGCTGAAATAGTTGCAATTCAAGAAAATATTAGAGGTCAAAGTGATGTCGGTCAAGATAAGTTTATATGCGAAGACATTGAAGAGGATGACACACTAGCTGATTATGACAGTGAGGGATCTATACATAGTTCTGATATGGAGGATGATGAAGACAATGAGTATATTAGTGATGACAGTGATTAATTTGGTAGCATTCATATTTTTTTTTAGTTATTACAACTATATGTTCTTATACTTTCTTATTTATTAATTCTAGTTTGTATGGTTGTTTGTAGATGTGTTCGAGAGATACTCCTGCTACATCGAGGCCAGATGATTCTCCTTACATTCCAGCTCTGACAGAGGGGTCATCTATCGACGCATCATGTAATAACTCTACTTTAAACTTATCTTATTTGGATATATTTCTTTATGTTATTTTACACTAATTTAGTTCATTATATTTTGCAGCTACGTCATCAAAGAAGAAGGGCCGAGATCCTACTCATGGATACAAGTCCGCACATCTGATTGATATGCATCATGGACATAAGTTGCCTATTCTTCTGCCACCTAAGATTGGATGACCATTAGGAGAGTTTCGCTCTGAGTTTCTAACTGAGATAGGAGTGGTTGTACATGATATGGCACCACTTGCGGTCAGGAAGTGGAGTGAGATCACTGATGCACAGAAAGCACCTATGATCGATCGACTTTAGGTTAGTATAATTGTATTAGATTACTTTAGATTACTTTTAACATACTTAATATACCTTATAACTTTTATAATTTATATATATATTTGCAGGAGAAGTTTGATCTTGATATGAATTTAGATCATATTAAAAAAGGTATTGAGTTTCAAATGAATAAAGTATATCGAGAATTTAGATATCGGCTTCATATACACTTCATTAGTCATGGTTGGGACACAAGTGTGAGCTTAGCAAAGCCAAACCATCTCGTGTCTCACAGAGTGACTGAGATTTTCTATGTGATTACTTTTATTTAGATAAGTATAAGGTAAATACATCCATACAAATATTTTAATAGTTTATATTTTTTACAAACTCATGTAACCATTTTCATTAATTCTTTGATGTAGAAAAAATCAAAAACAAATAAATCTAATTGGGAATTGCAGCCATATGTTGCTCTCACTGGATTGAAGTCTATACTGGCTCATTCTTATGATATGGTAAGGAATACTGTGAACCTAGTGCTTTTATATTTATGTATCGTGTGGTCTGATATTGTTGTAGTGTTATGAATCTAGTGCAGCCATATTTATGAAAGATTTGGTCCAGCCAAGGCTAAGTGTGTTGAGTGCTGGATCCAAACTTAGGCTTAGTGGAAATTTAGAATTTGTTGTCATACTCTTAATTGTATGAATTAAAAAGATTAGATATGGTGTTGTAAGTAACAAGCATCTAATTAGTTGACTTGACCTTTTTGTAGATCAATAAGGTCAGTGAGCTAATTATAAATTAGCAGTTTTAGTAAATCACTTAATTTTGAATATATTGTAAATATTGTTAATATTTAATTTTGCACTATTAATTGAATGTTAATAATTATTACATTGATACATTGATACGTTGATACATTGTATTAGATTATTATATTGATACATTGATACATTGATACATTGATAATTGTATTAGATTATTACATTGATACATTGATACATTGATACATTGTATTAGATTGTTACATTGATACATTGATACATTGATACATTGATAATTGTATTAGATTATTACATTGATACATTGATACATTGATACATTGATATATTGTATTAGATTGTTACATTGATACATTGATACATAGATAATTGTATTAGATTATTACATTGATACATTGATACATTGATAATTGTGCTAGATTATTACTTTGATACATTGATACATTGATACATTGTATTAGATTATTACATTGATACATTGATAATTGTATTAGATTATTACATTGATACATTGATACATTGATACATTGATAATTGTATTAGATTATTGTCTTAAATTATTATTGTTTCTTTTTAGAGAGATTTTGTTATGGGAGAGGAGCCATCAAGACTTCATCTTTGGAATACTCTTCATTTTGACAAAAAGAAGAATCAATGGATAAATGAAAGAGCTGAAGAAACCCATATCAGTTTTATTAATTAAAAATACAATATTATCGAATGCAATGTTTTATACTAAACATATTGAATTTGTTTTCTTTTCATTGCAGGCACAGTTAGTAGAGCGACTTTCCTCATAGGATTCTACAGCAGAACCAATCAATGAGGATGTCATTTTTTAGGAGGTTTTAGGCTCAAGATCTGGTTATAAAAGGGGATGGGGTCCACTACCCTTCATCTTCTGAAAACTCACAATTAAAGGTTGAACTACATAAGTCCGAGAGCTCATCGCTCAGCAAGAGGATAAGCTTGCTCAGCAAAAGGATAAGCTCACTCAACAACAGAATGAGCTCACTCAGTAACAGAAGACCATCCATGATCTAAAGGCGACGACTGATGAGCTCACTACTTTCATGCGATAGCTAGTGCTTGGATATCGTCCTAGTGGATCCTAACAGACCTCACCTCCATAGTACATGTATTTTTTTTAATTATGTATTTTCAAAAAATATTATATATGATGATTTTATTGAAATGAATGAAAACTTTTATTAAATTTTTTGTGAAACTTTTATATTAGAAAATTATTTCTAATATCGTTGCTTTAATATTATATTATATTATTGTAACAGGTGCAAAACAAAAAATATTAAAATAAAATTTTAATATTTTTAATTTAAATAAAAACCTTATTACGACAACTTATTTTTGCTGTAATAAGTTTTCATTTAAATTATATTTTTTAAAAAATATATAACGATATGGTTTCGCCGTAATAGGGAGCTATTATGACGAAAATAAGTCGTCGTAATAAGTTATTACGATAACAAGTTATTACGATGATTTTGGAATGTATTACGATGAATTTTTTATCGTTTATTACGGTGACTTTTATACTTATTGAGACGAATTAATTTGTCTTATTTTTCTTGTAGCTCCCCTTCTTATGGCAACGTTAATCCAAGGAGAGAAAGAGACTCCCTTTCTTATGGCAACGTTAATCTAAGAGAGAGAGGAAGAGACCCCCTTCTCATGAAACATTAATCCAAAGAAGAGGAAGAGACTCTCCTTCCCATGGCAATGTTAATCCAAGGGAGAGGAAGAGACTCCCCTTCTTATGTCCTCGGCCACACCGACGGAGGCTCCACGGGTGGGGTTGCCCATCCGGGCTTTGAACGCAAGCGCGGCCCACAGGGTCGGCTTCAAATGCAGGCGTGGCCCACAGCGGTCAGTGACCCGAGCCGAGTGGCAGACCGGCTAATGCTATTCCGCATCCGACCAAGGCGCACCACCGACCCCCATGCATCAACCAAGTGTCAAAAACTCAGCCATTGAAATTAGAAGTTAGTTATCTCATAACTACATGCCCCAATCTGGACGTGTTCACCATCCTACCGTAGAGATTCATTATGCCCCATTCCATGGGCATGAATCTTTCTTCACATGGCTGAGATTTGCCATCCATATCCAAATAATCAGAGCCGTCCATCACATGGAACAAACCAAATTTGGGTATCCAATTATTTGTTCATCATATACGCAAATTATCTCTCCCTAAAATTCTTTTCTCTATGATGGATTATATTCATTATTATTTTATCTCCTTTAAATTGGATCTTACCCAATTATTTAATTTATTATCTTATCTAAATTAAATCTAATTTAATTCTTATTTTAATTCATCCAAAATTCTTCTTTATGCGTGTGACCCATTAGGCCCTTTAGCATGTTGGCAATAATCATGTCCTAATCGCTGACCCTAGGAATGATTGGACAACTCTTTATCCAAGTCAACAACATAATTATAGATCATGAGAGGACTCTAGTAAAGCATAATGACCACCCAAGTGCTAAGGTTTTTTTAACGTGACCATCAACAACACCTATCCATGAACGGTTATCGTATGATTCAATCCTTTCATCACATATCTCAGATCAATCAATGATATGGAATGTGTCAACCCTATAATTGATCTTTGTTTACTTGATCTCAGAAAAAATTGACTCGTATGAATTAAAACTTCAAAACCATTTCAAAATTTAACTCAACCTTGCAAGGATTTAACAATCAATTTAATCCATCAAGTGGCCGTAGGATATAACCTTTCTATCAAGGGAGACAAATCTTATCTTGGTCAATCATCACCTTCACGTGTTTCATGTCATACCCAACCATCGCGATATTTGCAACTCATAGCTAGAGTGACATTTGTATGATGTAAAAGTATGGCATTCTATGCATGAGGTGCAGTGAATACCTCAAGTCAAAGGATCACTCGCACAACCATCATCAGAGATCAACCATTGATAATATATAGAATATCCATATGGGATCTCTATGTGGGTCAACCAATGCATCGTTATAATAACGAGCATCCATACACCTATCCAAGTATCTTCATACTTCAGCTTGCGAGATCAGCTACTCACCACAAGGGTGAAGATATGCAATGTGTGCTAGTCTCACGGTGTTTGACGGTGTCCAGTTCCATCTACACATTGACTAAAGAAATTTAAAGAATCAAACCATAATGTGCAATTTGAATCTCACAATTTGTAATCTCTATTACAAATTTTATATACACAGTTTATATTCTTTTTAACTTTATCTCATAGACAAATATATCAAATATATAATAAAAGGCATCTGGATAGATAAAGAAATTATTTTTATTTGATTTGTATTTATAGAATGTATATATAGCATTCAATCCGATTGGATCTAGGACATACACTAACAATCTCCCAATTGCACTAGAGTCAATCACCCATGTATTTAATACCGAGTGACTTAACATGACTATCATGCTTTTGCTGTGGTAGGACTTTAGTGAGCGGATTAGCTACATTATTCTTAGTGGGGACTTGTTCTATTTTTACATCATTTCTACCTAGAATCTCTCTAATTATATGGTATCTCCTGAGTACATGTTTGGACCTCTGATTAGACCTTGGCTCCTTAGCTTGCGCAATAGCTCCATTATTGTCGCAATACAAGTATATTGGATCAGCAATGCTCGGAAGCACACCAAATTTAGTGATAAACTTTTTGATTCAAACTACTTTTTTGACTGCATCTGATGCTACGATATATTCAGCTTTGGTCATAGAGTCGGCAGTCATCTTCTACTTGGAACTCTTTCGCTGACTGCACCACCATTGAGTGTAAAGACATAGTTTGATTGAGATTTATAATTATCTTTATCAGATTGAAAACTAGAATCCGTATAACCTTGAACTATGAGTTTGGTCCTCCATAAATCAAGAACATATCCTTAGTCCTTCGTAAGTACTTAAGGATATTCTTGACGACCATCCAATGTTTCTCACCAGGGTTTGCCTGGTATCTACTAGTGTACTCAAAGCATAAGAAACATCAGGTCTCGTACATAGCATCGCATACATGATGGATCTGATTGCTGAGGCGTACAAAATCCTATTCATGTGCTCCCTCTCAACTTTGGTCTTAGGATTCCCGTCCTTAGAGAGATGCACCCCATGCGATACTAGCAGGAATCCCTTCTTGGATTCCTCCATGCTAAATCATTTTAGTACTTTATCTACGTAAGTTTATTGGAACAATCCAAGCAATCTCTTAAATCTATCTCTATAGATCTTAATACCCAGTATGTAGGCTGCTTTTTCAAATCTTTCATGAAAAACTTGCTGGACAACCAATCCTTCACTTCTTGTAGCAAGGATACATTGTTTCCTATCAATAATATGCCATATATATAATATCAAGAAAACAATAACACTCCCACTAACCTTCTTGTATACACATGGGTCATTCTTATTTTTGATGAAATCAAACTCTTTGATTGTTTCATCAAAATGGATGTTCCAGCTTCTAAAGGCTTGCTTAAGTCCATAAATGGACCTTTACAACTTGCATACTTTTTGAGAATCAATGGACTCAACCCTCAGATTGTGTCATATACACATCCTCCACTAAATCACCATTTAGGAAGGCAGACTTGACATTCATTTACCATATCTCATAATTGTAATAGGCTACAATCGCAAGCAAAATCCTTATGGATTTAAGCATGGCTATAGGGGAAAAGGTTTCATCAAAGTCAACACCTTGCCTTTGTTTGTAACCTTTTGCATCTAGTCTTGCCTTATAGGTAATCTTCTTGAAGACCCATTGCACCCAATGAGTTTTACCCCTTCAGGTGGATCAACCAAGGTCCATACCTGGTTGTCGTACATGGAGTCCATTTTAGACTTCATGGCTTCAAGCCATCCCTTGGAGTTCATGTCACATGTTGCTTCCTCGTAGTTAGTAGGCTCATCATCTTCTATAAGAAATCTATATCTCTCAAAATATGATGGTTCTACTAGACCTACGTAGCTGATGTGTACTTGGAGCTACCTGTTATGCTCCATCATTTCTGATAGAGGCTCACAAAAATGTTTCCTGAATGTGAGTTGAGTCTCCTGCTCAACTTTCACTGCATTTGGCATTTGCTCCATGTCATCTAGTCAATCTGTGTCAATTTATGGTTCTTAAGTTTCACTAAGCTCAATATTTCTCTCACTACCATTTCTTAGAAAAATCTCATTCTCTATGAATATGGCATGCCTCAGGACAATAACCTTTTGCTTGAGTGGGTGGTAGAAATAGTATCCTTTTAATTCTTTAGGATATCCCACAAAATTATACTTATCGGATCTAGCTCCAAGCTTGTCCGACTCATTACGCTTTAATAAGCATAGCAACCCCAAATCCTTAGATGACTAAGGGATGGTTTCTTTCCACACCATATCTCATAAGAAGTGGAATTGACTGACTTAGATGGAACTCGGTTTAGAGAGTGTATTTGGCTGTGTGTAGCGCATAACCCCAAAATATTTTTGGGAGATTTGCAAGGCTCATCATTGATTGTACCATATCTAATATAATGTATGATTTCTCCTTTCTGATACACCATTATGCTGTGGCGAACCAGGAGGAGTCCACTGAGAGAGAATCTCATTCTCCTTCAAATATTCTAAGAACACATGGCTTAAATATTCTAATCGAAGTATATTAATACTTTTGCCACTTTATTTTTCTTCCTCGGATCTGAATTCTTTGAACTTTTCAAAGGCTTCAAATTTATGCTTTATTAGATATACATAACCATACCTGCTATGGTCATCTATGAATGTGATGAAATAAGAAAAACCTTCTATTGTTTGAATATTGATAGGACCATATACATATGAATGTACTAATTCTAAACATTAGTCACTTGCTCACACTTTTTAGTAAAAGATGACTTAGTCATTTTTCCACGTAAGCATGACTCACATTCCTCAAATGATTCCCAATCGAATGAGCCCAAGTAGCCATCCGTATGTAACTTAGTTAACCGCATTTCATTTACATGGCCTAAATGATAGTACCATAGGTACGAGTTCTTAAAATTATTTAATTTAAATTTCTTAGTTTCTACATTGAGAACAGGGCATTGTAAATTCAAAACATAAATCCTGTTGAATATTTCAGCAGAACCAAAGAATATTTTATTTTTAAAAATTAAAATTTTTTTATTTCTAATTTCAAATGTATATCCATCATTTACAATGCATGAAATGGAAATAGTATTCTTTGTTACATTTGGAACATAGTAACAATTACTAAGCTCCATTACAAGCCCAGTGGGCAAAGACAAAGAATAAAATCTTATGGCTAAAGCAGCAACCTTTGCTTCATTTCTCATGCACAGGATCACTCCATCTTTCTCCAGCTTTCTACTGCTTCTTATCATTTGAATATTAATACAAAAATGAGATCCACAACCGGTATCCAATATCCAAGTGGAATAAGAAGTAACAGAAGAAAATATCTCAATCATAAATATACCTGATGTAGAAGCATTCGTATATTTCTTTTCTTTCAGGCTAGCCAGATAAGCCCTACCAGCTTCACTTCCAGTGCCCGTTCTTGCCACATAAGTAATACTTTTCTTTGGCTACTTTATTTTTCTTAATTCCCTTATTTGGTTTAGTCACCTTGGCCTTTTGGACCTTATTCTTCTTTGGCCACTTCTTACGAGCGCTAAAGGACTCTACGACCAAAACCTACCCCTTTTCTTTCTTAATGTTGGGCTCGACATTCGTCAGCATATTCGCGAGCTCAGGTAGAGACACCTCTAGCTTGTTCATTTTGAAATTAAGAACAAACTATGAATAGCTAGGAGGTAGTGATTGTAGAACCAAGTCAACACTCAGTTCATGATCCATCATAAAATTCAATCATGCCAACTTCTCAATCAGATTGATCATTTTTAGCACATTGGCACCCACTGATGAACCCTCAATTATTTTGCACTGAAATAGCTCTCTAGAGGTATAAAACCTTTTATAGCGAGACTGTGCACTAAACAACTCTTGCAGGTGCATCAAAATCTCTAGAGCATTCATATACTCATGTTGTTTCTAAAGATCAGGTGACATCGAGGCTAACATCAAAATGTGGCCATTTTCTCAACATCTTTATACCGGTTGTATACCACATGAACCTCAGTTAGAGCATTCGTTGGTGGGACCTCCGGTGTAACCTCATCTAGGAAAAAAAGAATTTTTTTGGATTGAAGAACGATCCTTACATTCCTTAGCCAATCAGAAAAGTTGAGTCCAGTCAATTATTGGATTCTAAAATATTCCTAAGGTTGATGTTTACACTCATGATTTCTCTTATAATCTACATAAAAAATAGAACAAGTCAATTGCTATGAATACTAATCATCGACTTGATATGATAATTTTAAGATTTTTGGTTAAGTTGGTTTCTCCCACTATTTTATCTAGGTTAATAGCCCTCTCTATTAATCTCGAGAGATTGGCATTCAATTTTCATAGTGGGCTAGTATCCTTATTTGAATTACCTTGATCTTGGCTTTGGCACAACAAATCTCGGTAAGCCAAATCTGATAGATTATCATCAATCACATCTAATATGACTCCTAGATCATTTAGAGAATATTGCCTTGTCAATCACATCCATATGTGATCACCCTAAAATTTGGCTCTAGATTAGACTCACCCTAACTTTGGCCAATTATGCCAGCTAATCTAGTTAAGTCAACCCATTGTTCCACAATCAACTCCTTATAAGTACACTAGACCTCAGCTTTGGCACGATAAATCTTATGACCTATTGATTTTGTATTATGTGAACAATGAAAGGGTAATGACTTAATATTCATGAAGGGATTTAGCGCATATAAGTCCCATCATACATGTACAATATTTGTACTATGCTAGGTTACATATCATATATGTAGATTTTAGATTAATCTTTATTAACCAAAAATTCATAAGATCAAATCTTATGATTGGAATTCCTAATCAAATTAGGATCCTGACCACTATCTAATTTAGGAACCCTAATCATGTGACCAAATCAATTGTTGCCATCCTAATTAACCTTGTTGATCTAATCAATTAAGAGCTTTCCTTAATAATGGTCATATTAGCTGATCAATGGGGTCCTATTTAGCATACCCTTCGATCCCATTGAATAGGTTTTTCCAGACAGTGAATAGATCAATTAAAAACCATGATCACACTTTTCTTAGAAACCAATGTAGATAAGCCTAATTGATTAGACCAATTTTGGGATAATAGAATCAAGCAATAATGTGGTTAATTCTAAGTTTCCTAAATCTTTATCATCTATTACACTTTATGATAAGTTAATAAACCAGAAAATCTCCCAGTAGATCTAACTTCCCTTCTCATGTCCTCGGCTGTGCTGACAGAAGCTTCGTGGGCGAGGTTGCTCGCCCGGGCTTCGGACACAGGCGCAGCCTGCAGCGGTCAGTGACCCAAGCTGAGCGGTGGACCAGCTAACGCCATTTCGTAGCCAGCCGAGGTGCACCATCAGCCCCCATGCATCAGCTAAGTATCAAAATCTCAGCCCTTGAAATTAGGAGCTATTTATCTCATAACTACATGCTCCAATCTGAACGTGTTCACCATCCTATCATAGAAATTCATTATGCCCCATCCCATGGGCATGAATCCTTCTTCACATGACTAAGATTTTTCATCTATACCCGAATAATCAGAGCCATCCATCACAAGAAACAAGCCAAATTTGGGTATCCAATATTCATCATATGCACAAATTATCTCTTCCTAAAATTTCTTCCTCTATGATGGATCATATCCATTATTATTTTATCTCTTTTAAATTAGATCTTACCCAATTATTTAATTGATCATCTTATTTAAATTAAATTAAATTAAATTTTTATTTTAATTCATTCAAAATTCTCTTTTATGCGTGTGATCTATTAGGCCCTTTAACATGTTAGCAATAATCATATCTTAATCACTAACCCTAGGAATGATTGGACAACTCTTTGTTCAAGTCAATAACATAATTATAGATCATGAGAGGCCTCTAGCAAAGTATCATGACCACCCAAGTGCTAAGGATTTTGTTGACGTGACCATCAACAATACTTGTCCATGAACGGTTACCGTATGATTCAATCCCTTCGTCACATATCCTGGATCAATCAGTGGTATGAAATGTGTTAACCCTGTAATTGATATTTATTTACTTGATCTCAGAAAAAATTGACTCATATGAATTAGAACTTTAAAACCATTTCAAATTCCAACTCAACCTTGCAAGAATTTAATAGTCAATTTAATCTATTAAGTGGCCATGGGATATAACCCTTTCTATCAAGAGAGATGAATCCTGTATTGGTCAATCACCACCTTCACGTGTTTTATGTCATACCAAACCATCACCATATTTGTAACTCATGGCTAGAGTGACGTTTGTATGATGTCAAAGTATGGCATTTCATACATGAGGTATAGTGAATACCTCAAGTCAAAGGATCACTCCCACAACCATCATCAGAGATCAACCATTGATATTATATAGAATATCCATATGGGTTATCTATGTGGGTCAATAATGCATCGTTATAATAACAAGCATCCACACACCTATCCAAGTATCTTCATACTTTAACTTACGAGATCAGCTGCTCACCATAAGGGTGAAGATATGTAATGTGTGCTAGTCTCATGGTGTTTGACGGTGTCTAGTCCCATCTACACATCAACTAGGGAAATTTAAATAATCAAACCATAACGTACAATTTAAATCTCACAATTTGTAATCTCTATTACAAATACTATATACACGGTTCACATTCTTTTGAACTTTATCGCATAGGTAAATATATCAAATAATAATAAAAGACATCTGAATAGATAAAAAAATATTTTTATTTGATTTATATTTATATATATATATAGGATTCAATCCGATTGGATCTAGGGCATACACTAACATTTAAAACTTGGACTGAAAGTGAAAGGTGACTTCATTGTAGAATGATTGTGAGTATGATTTTTACAACAGGATTGTGAATGAAGTTTAAACTACCCATAGTCTTTCAAAATAGAGTGCGAAGATCATGTTTTTATTTGAGCAGGGTAAATCAAATTGTGATGTTGTCTTGTGAATTGCATATATTGATTGAGCAGTTTAATGTTTATAAAAAGGTTGAGCATTTTGTGCATGTAACTTGTAGCAATTAGATGGGGTTCACTTGGGCTTTATGAAACTAACATAAAGACTAGCAGAACTCTACCAAATTACTATAAGTGAGCATGCATCAGAGAGGGGTCCTGACAAGTTTTGGTATCAGAGCCTAGGTTATTAGGTCTTAGAGGCATAAGCATGAGTCTAGCATAGTTGAGTATAGTTTTGAATGAATCTGATCAAATGAATTATGTTTTGTAGGATGGTTTATACCTAGACAAGAAGGGTCTCAAAGAGAGAGGTAGAGTCATAGCTCAAAGTAGATCCAAAAAGTTAAGTAGGGAAGGTCAACCTAGTAGAGCATCTTCTAGTGATCCACCATCTAATGGTGCAGAGGTGGAGGTATCTTAGGAGCATATGCATGACTCATTCGCATTCAGCTACCCCAATGCCAATGGACCAATCCAAGGCTCAAGCTTAGGGACAGAGTGTGCTAGACTTGGTGGGAATGATTACTCAGGCAGTGGTAGTAGTAGTGACCTCTAGTTCTAGTCTTTAGTTTAAAAATTTTGAAGCAGATAGAAATATATAAAGAGCTAGGAAGTTGGGAGCTCTAGAGTTCTAGGGGACCACTAACCCTATACTAGCTGATGCTTGGCTTCTAATTGAAAAAGTTAAAAATATTTTTATTAGGATTTTTGGATCCTAATTGGTTGGCCAGGATCACATACTAGCATATGTGGGCTAACCCGAGCTCCTAACTTAATCTGTTTATGTCATTTTTCTTGCTGATTGGGATAATAAATTTAAGTTAAACTTAAATTAATATTAGTCACATGTTGGGCAACCTATTTAGAGTTTAATTTGAATTTATGAGATTTTTTTTTAGATTTTTATGATGATCAAATTCGAATTGGATTCGAATTTTAGCCTGATTTGGTTAGTCTGGGTTGACCCGAGGCCATAGTCTCCTTTTGAACCATTTTATTTCAAATTTAAATGGGTTTAATTTATTAAATATTATTTAAATTTATTAATAAAATAATTAAATAATTAAATATTTAAATATGGGCTTGTAGGGGTTTGAACCCAAAACCCCCTGGCACCTCCTCGAAGAGAAGTGCTCCCATATGGGGTGCTCCTCACGTAAAGCGTCTCTCTCCCTCTTTATGCCCCTTGGATGGCACCCTTTCTCTCCATCCAATGCCTTTGGTTGCTGCCCCTTCATTTCTTTTTAAAGGGGGCGGCAGAAAGGATTATGAGAACAGAAAGAAGAAAAATAGAGAGCTCATAAGCCCTTCTTCTCCACTGTTCTTCTCCCCTTGTCTTAATATCACTATCATATTAAGACAAGGCCCTAAGTTGAGATAGAGAAAGGCTATTAGAGTGCATAGAGCCTTGTTGGAAAGCTTTTGGAAAGCTTTTGAAGAGGAGAAAGTCTAAAGAGACATTAGAAGGCTACATATGATTAAAAGGCTGTTAGGAAAGTTCTAGCAAGCAAATATGAGTGCTTTTTTGAATCAATTCTCTTGTGGATCACCTTTGGAGGGCATACACTTGTGTTCCTCTTGGAGATCATTGGATTTAGCAATTTAGGTATTTTTCTTAGTCAGTTATTTCATATTTTAGTTAATTTACTTCTTGAACTGCATAAAGGTGATCTTGGGAATTAGGGTTTTTGGTGATGTTTGTTTTCAAAATGATTAAAAGTTTTTGAAAGCATGCATCCAAGCATCCCAAAATTTCCATAAGTCGTATCAGAACATTCTTCATGCATTCAAAAAGAAATCAAATTAATCTATTATGAATGATTAAATTGATAGATCATTATATGTTTATAGCAAAATAGTAAGTTATGTTTAACCTAATTGGCATGATATGTATAATTCAATGATTTGACTATATTACATTCATAAAATGATTATTATTATAATTGGTAAAGTAAGTAAATCATTATGTTCTATTTCATAATTAGCAATATATATATATATAATTGACTATTATGCTTTATATAATGCAATGTTGTAGTAACTACTTCGGATTGGGTTAATCACCATGGCCATTAGGTCATAGGAGCCAAGTAGGTTTTTTAAAGACCCTCTCTTCCCATTCAATGGGATCTCCTATGATGTGTTGGGGTACCGATATAGTCTTATCCCATGAACAAGTGATGAGAACAGATGATTGATTTTAATCATATGCTTTTGTGATGCATATTAGGGCTAATATGCATATTAGTTGAAATGATGAGATGAAGCATGTATTGATTGATTGTATGCCACAAGATTAGGGTTTCACTATAACCCTAATCAATTTAGATATATGTTTAGAAATATTAGTTATCATTATGTTGTAAGATTAATGACACACTATGCATATAAATGGTATGTAATACTTAAAAACATAAGGATGTGCTCGAGACCGTAAAAGCCCTCCTAAAATTATATTTAGTTATAGTGTTATATTATCATGAAGCAAATCCTTTTTAGGGATTAATTGATCGATTGGTGTATAAGAAAAGTGGTTCTGAAAAGGTAAAGAGAATGTAATTTTTTAATTAGTTTCGTTACTTACTTGGCCAATTTATTGGATGTCTAAGGCAAGAACGGGGGACTTCCATACCTCTTTCACTTATCTGGCCAATTTAATTAATTTAAACCTTAGAATTGGAAATGATAATTGGTTATAAATGTACTACAAAATGTCTTCCTTCATGCTAAGCCAAAATTATATCAAAATTATAGTTGGCTTGTTGAGCAAACTCAAGGCTTACTATTAGGGTTTGATGTAAAATTTGACTTGGTGCATGTTATGCTTTATAGTATGCTTGTTAATGTTACTTTATTGAGCAAACTCAAGGGTAACATTATTCAATCATGACTATATAGAATGAAGGGTCTGACTAAACTAAGATATTATGGTTTGTTGTGCAAACACAAGGCTATAAGTATCTTAAAGGCATGTGCAATGTGGATGAAATTGAAAAGAAAATTTCCTACCTTTGAACTTATAAATGTTTGTTGAGCAAACTCAAGGCATTTATAAGGAATTGGGATCTCAACTCCAGTAAGAAAATCAGATATTAGTTTCTCATTTAACATAGTAGAGGGTTATGGTATTCGAAGAAAATAGTGGGAGACAATTAGATTCAAAATCCTTATCTAGTTGTGACTATCATTTTGAGTGATCTGCTTATGTATTACTCTTGTTTGTTTGTAGACAATTAAATGGCTTCATCATTATCACTACGGGACATTTTAGATGCAAATAAATTGATCAAACCAAATTATGTGGATTGGTTGAGGAACCTAAGGATTGTATTAGCTCAGGAAAAAAATTTCTACATTCTTGATTCTCCGGATCCAGATCCAATCGAAGAAGATGCTTTCGAGGAGGACATGGCCACATATAGTATGACTGTCAAGTACATCATGTTTGCCCCAATGAGCAATAAGCTCCAGAGGCAACATGAAAAGATGAAACCTCATTCCATACTTCTCAACTTAAAAGAGTTGTATGGAGAACATAGTAGAACTGTAAGATATGAGATATCTAAGCAGTTATTTCGTGCACATATGAGTGATGGCTCACCTATTCAGGTTTATATCCTGAAGATGATTGACTTAATTACCCAATTAGGTCAATTAGGCTTCGTCATGGATGAGCAGCTAAATTAGGATCTAATCCTGCAGTCACTCCCAGATTTCTTCTCATAATTGTTATGAACTACCACATGAACAAATTGAATCTTATATTACCAGAGCTGCTTAACATACTTAAGATAGTTGAGAGCCATTTTAAGGGAGAAAAGGCTCATCTTCTTCTAATCAATGGGAAGAAGAAAGAGATGATGAAGAAGGGTTTAAAGAGAAAATTAAACCCTAAAAGGAGCATCAAGAAGAAGAAGAAGGCAAAGAAGTCTTTGAATGATGGATCTTGCTTCTTCTATGGTAAAAAGGAACATTGAAAGAAGAATTGTAAGAAGTACCTAGCAAGTTTGAAGAAAGATACTGATAAAGCACCAAAAGGTTTGTTAATGATACAAACAAACTTATCATTGAGTTCTTCAACTTCTGATTCATGGGTATTGGATATCATTGAGTTCATTGTATTTCTTCACAGATTCACGCACATGAATGCTGGTGATGCTCGGGGGTCGCTGGAGACCGTTTTCTTCGCTGATAATGTTGCCATCGAGAAGCTCCTTGCCACCAAAAAGCTCCTCACCATCGAAAATTACCAAAATTGCCTCGGATTCCATTGAATTGAAGAAGGAAGCCATCAGCCACAGTGACGGCTTCTGATAGACAATGCCCAGGATTTCTCCTTTCTCTGATTCCATCGTTTCGACAACAATTAAGGAAGATAGTTGAAGTTAGATAGGAAGGAGAATCGTTTGCAATTTCATCATGATCTCTCTAAAATCTCTCTGCATTCGTTCGAGTGCCAATCGGGAAAGAACCTTGGATTGGAAGGAAATCAGCCCGCGTTCTCTCCATGTTCATGAAACACGCAAACAAACTGGGAGTTCTGGGTTGATTTAAGGGAGAGCAGAGGCTTGGTAGAGGGGGATGAACTCGACATCCTGGAGGAGGGAGCAGAGGAAGAAGCAGAGGATTGTTGGGAGGCGTTCGTGAGTGCTGGGAGACGCTGGCTTGGTTGAGGGAGAATAGAGAATCAGTCTTCGGATCGGTTCAACCTGTCTTCGGTTCAGTTCAGGAAGAAAGAATCCTAGGGAGTTTGGCCTGGAAGCATATCCAGAGCTATCTTCAGTGCTGTTGCCTTCTTGGTGTCAGGAAAGAAGAATTTTTATTTTTAATTTTAATATACTCTTTTGGATGTTATGAAATAAAATATTTATTCATGTTTAATTCTTATTGAATTTTCTTCAAGTAAAAGTAATCCTTGATTGGTCAATTCTAAAAAGGGACAAGCCGTGATCTATGGGTATGGGCCATGCTCTCATAAAGATAGATCATATCTTAATTATTTTTACTACCAATTATCTATTTATTTAAAATTTTGATTGCAAAAATTTATTTCAAAATAATCACTCAAAGTTTCTATGGATTTGACCCCTTACTCTCGCTACTCTACCTAAGATTAGTGAAATTAAGGTGTTTTAATCGTTACACTATGATACACATCTAATTTTGGCACTGCTGATAGAGACTTAAGTGTAGTTATTTTGAAAGAAAAAAAATTTAAAAATTTAAAAATTATAAAAAAATTTATAAAAAAATTATCATGATTTTTTCCTTAATTTTATTCTTAATTTTAATTTTTGAATAATGATTGCTCTCTTTATTTATTACTTTTTTTTAGTTACCTTAATTGTTAGATTTTCTTATTTTCTTTTAACATAAAAAAATTGCTTTCCTTCTAATCACAAATCCACTTTTAACCTAACCATTTTTTAAATTAACTTACCTTAAAGAACCTGAAAGAAAACCCTAATAAACTCTTCAAAAAATATAATTAATTTAAGAAAATAAAAAATATAAATAAATAAATAAAAATATAATATAATAAAAATAATAATTATTTTATTTCTATGCTTAGAATGACTTAAGTAAATTTATTTTCTATAAAACTCAAAATGTTTACATTGCATCTCATAATTTATTAGGAAATTAGAAACTTAATCATAAAAATCTTTTAAAAAAAAGTAATTAGATTAATTTTATTTTATAACTTCAAGAGCTTGACATCTGCTTGTTGCATAGCATTTTCATAACTAACTTTAAGGGCACAAACCCCTAATCAATATAAGGTGGGGAGTTGATCACCCTTTCTTGCCTCACAAACTATATCCTTCATTTTGCATTAACCCAAGCCTTTAACTCTAAAATTAACTAGACGTCAGTCCCTAAGGAACTCGAGCTCAATAGGACAAGACACCCAAAAGTATTGGACCGAGTCGAGATTGATTGATTAACGTACTGATGTTTGAAAAAGGGAAGGAAAGTGGTTATTTAATTAGTTCCGTTCGCTTACTTAGTAAGCAACGGAGGGACCCCACTGGCCTTACCCTTAACTGGCTAGTTGATCAGCTATTTTTTGACTTGGATGGCTCCAAGGAGATCTTGGAAGTTAGGAGCTATCTAGATCTAGGTTAAGCCTAGAGTAGAGTGTCTAATCTTTGTTAACTTGATTGCTAATACTTATTGAACCCTAACTAAATTATTCTTCATTGCTCTTAGTTCTAGGAATCTTTTAGGATATTTTCTTTAGAATCTTCTCCTTTATCTTCTATTACATTAATTTAATAATAATAATAATAAACTAAATTACTGTTTACTTTAGAGTGCATTGGTAGTGTGTATGCTTGGTTGCCGATCGTTACAACCCAACCTCATACCCTTAGATCTTGAGATAGAAAGAACATTTAGAGCAAACAGACTTAGAATTATGGATCCTAATAACAAAAATGATCCACCACGACAATTAAAGGACTATTTCACTCCTTCAAAGTATGCCTACTCTCCTTGCATTCAAGTGCCTCCAGTGGAGGCCACTCAATATGAGATAAAGTCATGCGTGATTCAAATGTTACCTTCATTTTATGGACTTGCAAATGAGAACCCTTACAAACATCTAGATGAGTTTCTCAAGATTTGTTAGACCATAAAAATTTTAAATTTTTGCTGATACTCTTAGACTTAAGTTGTTCATATTTTCTCTTAAAGACAAAGTCAAATATTAATTAAATCCATTAGATACTGTAACAATTTCAACTTGGGATTATCTTTATAGAGAGTTTCTTAAGAAATACTTTTCTATAGGAAAGACTAATTAAATTAGAAAAGCCATAACAAATTTTTTTCATATAGATGGAGAGATGTTTCACGAGACATGGAAGAGATTAAAAGAATTAATTAGAAAATATCCACATCATGCCATGCCCAAATGACAACTGGTCTAGTGCTTTTATGATGGTTTGTCAGAAAAGTACTGGCAAATGGTTAATGCTTCATGTGGGGGGACATTTATGTTGAAGAATGAACATGAAGCTTGGCAACTCTTTGAAACATTGAGTGAGAATTCATTATATCATATATTAGCTGCTCGTAGAGATCCTTCTGTAGAACCAAAAAAAGGTGGAATATATGAAATAGGTCATTCTATAGATATATATACTAAGATAGATGAATTATCCCAAAAATTTGATCGAATTCTACAAGTTGAAAACACCTTTTTTTCCCATCTATTCAATTACATAAGATTTGTATAATTTGTTTGAGTTCGACCCATTCTATAGGTGAATGTCCAGCCGCACACCAATTTTCTGAGCTTGTTCAAAAACAAGCCCACCAAGCCCAAACCCGAATGGCTCTTAGACCAGAAAATAATCTATATTCGAATGCTTACAATCCTGGATGGCAAAATCATCCAAATTTTCTTGAAAACCTCAACTTGTATCCAATTCATTATCAATTGACCTAATTATCAGGAGATCAATTTTAAAAGCATGTCATATTTACAATACCTAAGCATTTGACAACCTCCACCGAATAATCATGATCCTACTTTCGAAGACAAGGTGTTATAAGCATTGAAGGGGCTAGAAATGAATACTCAAATCCTTCACTCCCACTCACAATCCATTGCAGAACTAGAAACTTAGATAGGACAACTAGCCATATAGCATTTGGTAGAAGGAAGGAGGGTAGGTTACCTAGTCAGTCCATCGGTATCCCGAAAGGACAATTCATGGCTGAGGGTTTCTCTAGTCCTAACAAATTTTCAGAACATGCTAAATCAGTCATGACTCTAAGAAATGAAAAATGTTGAACCTGCCTAAACCAACCCATAAATTAGAAGTGGCTAAACCAAAAAAGAGAAGAAATAAAGAAGAAAAGGAATTCAATGATCAAGCACTCACACCTAAAGCCCCATTCCCTAGTGCTTTAGAATCTCCTTTGTCTTTGGACAAGAAGAATATAAAAATGAATGGGATGCTTGAGTTATTTAAGAAAATCTAAATAAACTTACCTCTTCTCAATGCTATCAAGCAAGTTCTGACTTATGACAAATTTTTGAAGGATTTATGCACACAAAAATGGAAAACCAAGACATAAATACCAAAAAAGATTCAGTTGACTAAGCAAGTAGCTCAGTTATTTAGCAGATAACCTTAACTAAACTAAAAGATCCTAGTACCCCAATATCATGTGTCATAGGGAACTTTACAATCAAGAAAGCATTACTAGATTTGGGTGCGAGTGTAAACCTTCTTCGAAATTCAGTGTTTGAGTTATTTAGATTTGAAGAATTGAAGCCCATGACGGTAACACTACAATTGGCAGATAGATCAATCAAAGTATCTCATGGAATATTGGAAGATGTATTAGTGAAGGTAGATGAATTTTACTTTCCTGTTGACTTTCTTGTGTTAGATATAGAATCTAGTGGTAATTCCAACCAAATTTTATCATTCTTGGAAAACCTTTTCTGGCTACCGCTAATGCATGTATAAATTGTAGAATGGGTGTTATGGATATATCTTTTGAAAAGAAGAAAATGAGATTGAATATTTTCAATGCTTTCCAACGACCACCTATGTATGATTTAAATGAAGTAAACATGATAGAGGAAGTTGTAGATAAGAAATTTTAAAGTTTGCTTGATTCAGATCCTTTACAAACATGTCTTATACATTTTGGAATAGATGACTTTGATATTAATGAGTACACCAAAGAGATAAACTTGCTATTAGAACCACCTAAGTTTGACACCATCTCTCCTTACACTATAAAATATGAATAACTTCCAACTAAACCAAGCCCTTTAATGCCATCCTTGGAAGCACCACCCCAACTAGAATTGAAACCTCTTCCTGCTAACTTAAAATATTCATTCCTTGGACCCAATGATACCCTTTCGATAATCATTGCATCTACCCTAACCTCTAAGCAGAAAGATAAATTGGTAGATATACTTAAAGAACATAAAGAGGCAATTAAATGGATAATAACTGATCTTATGGGAACTGACCCTTTTTGTTTGCATGCACCACATTCACAGTAAAATTGAAGCCAAACCACATAGAGACATGCAACAGAGACTAAATCCAAATATGAGAGATATTGTTAAGAAAGAAGTAGTAAAATGGCTTGATACTGGTATCATTTATCTAATTTTGGATAGTCAATGGGCCAGTCCAATCCAAGTAGTGCCTAAAAAGTCAAGTATTACCATAATTGAAAATGAAAAGGGCGAATCAATTCCTACTCGTAATTAACTAGTTGGAGAGTGTGTATAGATTATCGAAAGTTGAATGCCATGACTAGGAAAGACCACTTTCCTTTGCCTTTTATTGACCAAATTCTGGAATGGCTAGCGAGGCAAAGTTCCTTTTTTTCTTAGATGGATATTCAGGATACAATCAAGTCCTAGTGTTTCCTGCAGATCAAGAAAAAGATCACCTTCACTTGTCCCTTTGGAATATATGCCTTTAGATGCATGCCATTTGGTCTTTGTAATGCATCAGCCATTTTTTAACGATGTATATTGGCCATATTTTCTGATATGATTAGTCAAATTTTGAAAGTATTTATGGGTGACTTTTAGTTTTTGGTGCATTATTGATAGCTATCTTTAGAACTTGACTAAAGTACTGAAACGATGTATAAAAATGAATTTAGTCCTAAGTTGGGAGAAGAGTCATTTTATGGTTTATGAGGGAATTGTGCTCATGCACATTATTTTAAAGCGAGGTATTGAGGTTGATAAAGCCAAGGTTGAATTGATCTCAAATCTGCCACCCCCAACCTCAATTAAGCAAGTACAATCTTTCCTTAGCCATGCTGGTTTTTATAGATGCTTCATCAAGGATTTCAATAAAAATTTTTTGACCCTTGTGTAATTTGCTGACCAAAGATGGTTCTTTTAATTTTGATGAAGATTGTCTAATAGCCTATAACATCCTTCGAACTGCTTTAACCACTGCACCAATTATCAAGGCCCCAGATTGGACCATACCCTTCGAAATCATGTGTAATACTTTTGATTATGCTGTAGGGACAGTTCTAGGACAAAAACTCAATCGAAAACTTTATGTAATTTATTATGCTAGCAAAACTCTTTTGAATACACAAATGAACTATACTACTACTGAAAAAGAATTACTAGAAGTTGTATTTGCCCTAAAAAATTTTAGATCACATCTGTTAGGGTCTAAGGTCTTAGTTTACTTTGATAATGCAGCATTGAGGCATCTATTATCAAAGAAGGATACAAAACCCAGATTGATTAGATGGATCCTTCTACTACAAGAATTTGACCTAGAAATCTTAGATAAGAAGGGTTCCAAAAATATGTTAGTAGATTATATCTCTAGAATCTTGGTAGAATATAATAAAGAAATAATCAGAGATAGGTTTTCTGATGAGCAACTGTTCTTAATTTTTTATAGCAGTCTTCCCTGGTTTTCCTACATTGTGAATTATTTGGCAATAGAAAAAGTCTCATCTCACTGGACAAAACAAGAAAAAGATAGATTTTTCTCACAAATCAAATATTACTTCTGGAAAGATCCTAAATTATTTAAGTACTGTCTGAACTAGATGATTAGGCGATGTGTCTCTAAGAGTAAATTAAAAAGCATACTTACTTTTTGTCATTCTCTTGCATGTGGGGGGCATTTTAGTGGAAGAAAAACTGCAGCAAAGGATTGCAAAGTGGGTTTTATTGGCCAACTCTTTTTAAAGATGCACATGAATTTGGCTGTAATTGCCTTCGATGTCAACAAATAGAAAGTATTTTAAGAAAAAATGATGCCCCTAAACCCTATATTAGTTGTAGAAATTTTTGATGTATAAGGTATTGATTTCATCGGCCCATTTTCTCTCTCTTTCGGATTTGAATACATTCTAGTGGTAATTGATTATGTATCGAAATGGATTAAAGCCATGGAAACTCAAACCAATGACCATAAAGTTATAATCAAGTTTATTCAGCGTAACATACTTAGTCATTTTGGATGCCCAAGGGATAGAATTAGTAATAAGGGTACACATTTCATGAATAAACACTTTGAAGGATTAATGAAAAAAATATGGAATTACTCATAAGGTAGCTACACCTTACCATCCTCAAACTAGTGGCCAAGTTGAAATATCAAATAGATAAAGTAAACATATCCTTGAGAAAACGATGAGACCCAATAGAACATTTGGATGATGCATTATGGGCTTACTGAAATTCTTTTAAGACCCCTTTGAGAATGTCCTCTTACCATTTGGTATTTGGAAAGGCTTATCATTTACCTATAGAACTAGAACATCGTGCATTTTGGGCTATCAAGCAATTTAATTGTGATATAAAGAATGCAAGTGTCACTAGGAAACTTCAATTGAATGAGTTAGACGAGCTACGAAATGATGCATATGAGAGTTCAAAATTTTATAAAGAACGAACCAAAGCATATCATGATAAATTTATTAATAGAAAAACTTTTGAACCAAATCAAAAAGTATGGCTTTACAATTCAAGATTACATCTTTTCCCTGAAAAACTTCATTCACGATGGACCTTTTATAGTAACTCGAATATTTTCTCATGGAGCAGTAGAACTTAAAGACCCCAAGCAAGGGAATACGTTCAAAGTAAATGGCCAATGTTTGAAATCATATATAGAAAAAATTAATAATGGAGAAGTTATTGAATTAATTGATCTTGTGAATCCAACACTATCATAATGAGTAGCATAGTCTGGTTGAAGACTTTAAACTTAGCACTCTTGGGAGGTAACCCAATTTATCCATTTATTTTTTTGTTTTCTTAGTATGACCATAGAAGAGTAATAGAAGTCAATTGAGAGAAGTATATGAAACTTCCAACCTTCAAATACTCGACCAGGTAGTATCTTTCCTTAAAATTAATTTTTCTTTCATTAGGGACAATGGAAATTAAGTTGGGGGGAGGGGGAGAATAAGTAAATCCTCGAGTAAAACTATAATCAGTATTTGTGTATTAAATTTTGTCTCGATTTGAAGTTAATCAAGCATTCTAATCAATGAACGATTAATGGTTAGATTATTTTAGATATACTGAGGAACAAATTATTAAGAAAACCTAATAAAAGGTAGGGTTCAGCCTAGAAAAAAAATTGGAATAATTTTAGACCCTCTTGACCACTAATCTTAATAGCACAATCTACTTAATAAGGGTATAGGTAAAAATGTCATTAAAAAATTTTTTCTTTTAAAAGTTAATAAATTAGGTTCTTAGCAACTTTCACTAAGTAGTCGGGCCTTGTCACCTATGCAAGTGATGTTGTTCACGTAAAAAGGTAAGAATATGAAAGAACCTAAGTAAAGTCAGTCCTACCTGAAGCCTTTTTGACTCATGTCAATAAGTCCGAGGGGTGTTTTACATCTAATGCCCTAAAACCAATTGGTTTGAAAGCCATTGGCCTAAAGCTTGTTACAAGGGTTAATCAGAAAGCAAGGGGTTAGGACATTGTACTGACTTTACATGTAAATAAATAAATAAGGGGATTAAATTACAAGAAGACACTACACCCAACCCAAATTAAGTTAGAGGACTTAAATAGAGAAGTAAAAAGTTGATGAAGGAAGACTTCTATAAATTCTTATGG
The DNA here is from genome assembly GCA_900491605.1 of Calamus simplicifolius. NCBI lineage: Eukaryota > Viridiplantae > Streptophyta > Magnoliopsida > Arecales > Arecaceae > Calamus > Calamus simplicifolius. The sequence continues at coordinate 53,253 of UESW01001559.1, read as the reverse complement.
ACTGCAATCTATCACTAAATGGGTAAACTTGATAATCCGATGAAGCACCTCCCTTATGATCTAACTGGTCATACTTTTTGTTTTTGGGAAAATTGAAAAGCATATGTTCTGATTTGAGACACACAGTGTATTTGAAAAAAGGGGAAGAAATATTTTATGATACATATTTTTGAAACTTTGTCTTTGACTTTAACTTGCTAAGGAATGATAAGATCTGAAATGTTATTTATATATTATAAACTTAATGATTTTGTCATCATCAAAAGGAAAAGATTGTTGACCTCATATTGATTTTGATGAATACAAAATGATTAAGTATAGTACTAAGAATTTTGTTGAGATAGTGGTTTTAGGGAATCCATCATAAAGGAATGTGTCACTTCAAATTAAAGTATCCCATATATCAAAGGTAATACAGGTAAAGAAATATGATGGTGAATGAGTTTTCAAGGCAAAAATAATTTCAAAAAAAAAATTGTTAGTAAGTTTTTCCAATGAACTTAAATTCCAAGCTACACAAGTAATTTCATGTTTCAGATTGCTTCTATTTTTTAAAATGTACATAACTAGCTTTGGGGTAGTCTTCACGTGAATCTTGTTTTCTGAAGCATCCTTGTCTATTTGAATTTTTATTAATTTATCTTGCACTGAACTTAAATATTTTACTGAATTTTTGAGCAGACAAGCACTTGTTGGAATTTTTCTTAACACTCTTATGAAGCAAAAATCCCATTTAGAATTGGAGTTACAAAGAAAAAATCCCAAAATCACGTTGGAATTGGAGTTAGGCGCCTAACTGGGCACCCAACTCATGAGAAAAAGGTGTTAGGCACCCAATTGGGTGCCCAACATCTGGAATCTTTGGGTTAGGCGCCCAATTGGGCACCCAATGAGTGAATTTTATAACGTTAGTCACCCAATTGGGCGCCTAATGTGTCTTACACTCTCTGATTTTTTTTCGACTCTTCCTTGGAAAGAGTCTTTCCATTGCTGCTCGCCATTTCTCTCTGTTTGAAGCTTTTAATGCTACCATTTTTTTGCAACGTTGATGACTTGGAGCTTACTCATTGATTGTTATTTTTAATGCCATTGTTTTTTCTTTGATGAACGCAAAATCATTTTCAAAACTAGTTGTTCTCTGTCTGAAGACTTTATCTTCAAGTTTTCAAAATTATCATTCTTCTCTGGTGAATCAAAATCTATCTTCTATGGCTTGGGATTACTTTTTCAAACTAGCTGCCTGCTCTCTTCAAATTCTGCCATTCTTCCTTACCCTAGTAAACGGAATTTTTTTTTTTAATGGCCTGGTGATTATTTTTCAAAGCTCGCCGCTTGCTCTTTTAATGTCACCGCCTCAACAAAGATTGCAAATTTTTTCCATGGCATGGGGATGGTTTTTCAAAACTTGCTGCTTGCCTTAAATGCTTACACCGTATTTTCAATGGATGCCTTTAATGCCCTCCGAATTCTTCTATCTGTCTATTAATATCTCCAAACGGCTATATTTTGGGCTTTGCCTATAAATATCCTCTTGATGTGTGCTTTCATGACAAGATAGGAAACAACGGGATGACAATAAAAAGAGAAAAGGCAGATACAATCCCAATCAAAGAGAGTAAGAAAAAGGAGAAAATATGTAGAGTGCCATATTGAGTAAGCCACTTCAAGAGCATTCAATTCTTCATTAGTGAAAGTGATGTTAAAGCTCCAACCACGTCTTGAAGAGCATTCTAGTTTCATCAAAGGCTTCATTCATTCCTCCAAGGAAGAATCCATGGTGTGGAATGTTCTTCAAAATTTGTAAAGTATTTCTTTTGAATATCTGCTCATCTAAAAAGCTTCCTGTATACTCTTGATATTATTGTGCTTTGTGTTTAAGTTTCACGGTGATGAACTTGTAAGGATAGAGATCTACCCATGAGATTAGTGTAAGGCTTCTTTGTGCCTGAAAACAAGAGACTAGCCTGGAAGGTTAGGTGTAAGGCTCCCTTGTGCCTGTAAACAAGTTGCTAGCCAAGTTGGCTAGGGAGGTTAGTGAAAATTTCCAAGGGGTTATTGGAGAGTAGATGTAGGTGCTGGGTTTGGCACCGAACCACTATAAATTATTTGTATTTGTGTGATTTAAATTTCTATGATGCTTGGACATTCTCTTTACACTTCACGCCACTTTTATTAAATTCTGAAATTGACAAAGGGCACATATTTGCTAATTAATATTTTTAAAGAACTCAATTCCTCCCTCCTCTTGGGTTGCAATATCTGGGCAACACATACTTAGATGAATATTTTACACACTCAGATCACTATGTGTACACTTATATTTTCATGATGTATACACATAGATGAATCATATATACTCTAATATTTTCATTATGCACACATTTATATTTTTACTATGTATATATTATAAATTCTGTACATATATATTTTTCCTGCGTACACACAGATCCTATATGCACTTATATTTTTATTGTGTAGAAGCTAAGATGAATGCTATACACACATAAGGCATGTCTAGAAAGCTACGTGGCATTGGATTGGAAAATATAGGGGGTGTGGTCGGTATGGCAATCCCATACTTTTTAGTATGAGATGCCAATCAAATGGTGGGACCCATGGTTTCTCAATCCTACTTTTGTTTGCTTACATGTGGGATTAGGTTATGAATACAATGAAATCCCATCTAGTTTGTCATTCCAAACATGCCCATAGATCACCATGTACACACTTAGCCCATCCATATGCAGACATTTTCACTGTATGCACACTTAGATGTGATGTGGCTGATCACTTCCCTTGGGCGACAGCGTAACACTTTGCACAATTTCCAGAACCAGATCAGTTGATAGCTAATTTCCAGTGTCGGCCCTTGGCTTCGGCCTCAGCCTTTGGCTTCGGCCTCACCCTTGCCTTGGCCTCTGGCTTTGGCCACAACATTGCACGTTTTCCTAGTATAGCGGAGCCAATCTCAAATACCGGACCCAGGGATTTGAGGCACCAACCACCGCATATCTTGCTCATCTATTTTACCAAGATCATGCGCAATTACCAACACACCCTGCAGTTGCCGATATATGCGGCGCCCATTCAGCAACGGCTCACCTGTCCGTCGTTCACGAAGCTCATCCTAACAAAGCAGATTCGATGGTTACAACGGAACGAGGTAAACTTGACCCCCTAAACAGGTATAAGAAGAGGACCCGAGCTCAACGCGGGGGGATCTCTCTCTCTCCCTCTTTCAAGCTCTACTCACATACAACATTCCTGTTCTATAACCCACTGACTTGGGCGTCAGAGGGTCCCCACCGGAACTACCGGTCTGGGACTTTTTGCAGGCTCTCGAAGGAAGACGGTGACCTCTCTGCATCCTCGAAGGCCCGTGAAGATCTCAGCTCACCCGACGCTCATCGCAAGTGATTTGGCAGCAATAGATTGGTGTGCCAGGAAGGGGGGCCAGCAGACAAACGTTCACCTTCACGCATCTGTGACCCCTCAACTTCTGTAAGGGAGATGATGGTAACGATGCGAGCTCAGGAAGCCTCCACCAGCCATGCCAGGGAATGCCTCCCACGGGCTGAGCAATCGGAGGCCAACCTTCATGTTCCACCTCTTGCGCCACCATAGGTTAGCCAGGCCGATCGGCTTGACATCCTGACCAATCAGGTGCAAGATCTGATGACGGTGGTATGGGGACTGCAGGAACATTGCTTCACCGCCATGCCATTGCCACCTCAACCCCCTTCGCCTCATGAGGAGGGCCATGGAGCCAGTCAACCTCATCAGGGCAGGACTCCTCCTGAGGCCTCCCACCACTCACTCCCTGAACCTCGCCATCAGGAGATCTCAAAGCGACTGTGATCTCTCTCCCGCCATTCTGATTGCTCCCACCAGCGGAATGGAGAGAAGAAACCAAGGCATATGCACTCCCTGCACCGGCGGTCTTCCCCATCCTCCTCTTCTGACTCCTCTAAAGAAGACTGACAGGAAGGCCGCTCGTCGGGCCGAACGGCGGCTTGATGATTATCATCAGCGATTGGAGGAGCTTAGTTATCGGATCGCCAACCCTCATGGGATGAACTATGACCACCGTCCCTCGCTTTCTCGTCGCATCATGGAGGAGCCGGTCCCATCTCGGTTCCATCTCCCCCAGTTGGACCCATACGACGGCACGACGGATCCTCTGGACCACTTGGAGAGCTACAAGGTCCTCATGCAAGTTCAGGGGGTGATGGACTCTCTCCTGTGTGTTCCCTTTCCAGCCACACTTCGGAAGGTGGCGCGCGCATGGTATTCCTGTTTGCCACCGCGCAGCATCAATTCTTTCAGACAACTCGAGCGATCTTTCTTGGCCTACTTTGATGAATGTTGAAAGATCCCTCAAGTGGCTGATAGTTTATTCGTTGTCCAGCAAAGGAGCAACGAGACTCTGAAGGATTTTGTTGCTCGGTTCAAGAAGGCCGCGCTCAAGGTTTTTAACTTGGAGGACTCTGTAGCCACCCTAGCCCTGAAGCAAGGGCTCCATCCTTCCAGGTTCGCTTACTCCCTGGACAAAAAAACCTCTTAGCTCCTACGCCAAACTGCTAAGCCGGGCGCAGAAGTACATTCACGCCAATGAAGCAGACTCTTCTAGAAGGGAGGCCGACAAAGGTTCCAGCAAGAAGCCAATATCCATGGAACCCACTGGAGGACGATCTAGAAAGCCTGAGCCACCTCATCGCTCGGACAACCTGCCTCAAATGCTCATTCCCAAGGAGCAGTTCACCCATCTCCTCGCTCTAGTTTCTCACATCCTGTTGGAGATCGAGGACGAGCCATACTTCCAACGCCAGCCCCCCATGAAGTCGGGGGTTCCTCGTAGCAAGGAACTCTACTATCGGTACCACCGAGATTATGAGTATGACACTGAAGACTGCCACCTTTTTGAAAAATGCCATTGAAGAACTTGTCCAATAGGGTCATTTGGACAAGTTCGTTCAAAGAGGAAACCCCCCTGCTCCGGGTCCATCGGTGCCTCCTGCACCTCATATCGGCGTGGACAACACCCTGACGGAAAAGACGATAGCCATGATTTTCTGGAGGGCAGGTAACAGCTCAAAAAGATGACATGAGGGGTTAGACTCTGTAATTCCTTTCTTTAGGAATGATTTAGACGGGGTAGTTAACAAATATGACGACAACATCGTCGTGTCTATGACAATAGCCAAACACTCTGTAAAGAGAATTTTAGTAGATAGTGGAAGTTCTGTTGATGTTTTGAGCTACGAGGCTTTTGTTCGGATGAACCTGTCTAACTCCTCTCTTTAACCCGTCACCATGCCTCTAATGGGTTTTACCGGAGATTCCGTGAGCGTCGAAGGGGAGATCGCTCTCCCTGTCACAGCTGGGACTCCATCGCATCAGAGCACGGTAATCATAAACTTCCTGGTGGTCAGGGTCCCATTGGCTTACAATGCTATCTGGGATGGCCTAGCTTGAATTTACTGGATGCTATTATATCCACCAAGAGATTGCTGGTGAGGTTCCCCACCGACGAAGGGGTTGGATAAATGAAGGGAGAACAGAACCCGCTGCCATTCTGCTACCACTTAGCCCCCAGTCCGCAAGAGATGGTGTCGGCAACAACGCCTGAACCGCTCGACCCCAGAGACCTGAAAAGGATAGGGGAGCCAGCCGAGCACCTCCTATCATTACCCTTGGGGAGGACGTGATGAGGACCTTTTAGATCGGAGCACTACTTCTGGAAGAGGCGCGCAATCGGCTCCTTGCTTTCCTGCATGCCAATTCCGACATCTTCGCATGGTCGTCATCTGATATGCCAGGCATTGTTGAGGAGATAATCACTCACCGGCTTAACCTCAAGCCAGAATGTCAGCCCGTTTGACAGAAAAAGAGGAGCTTCACCCCAGATAGATAGAAGGCCATTGACGAGGAAATCCGCAAGCTCAAAGCTGTGGGCCACATCTGGAAAGTTAACTACCCCGATTGTTTGGCTAACATCATGATGGTCCGTAAGGCCAACGGGAACTGGAGGATGTGTGTAGACTTCACGAACCTCAACAAAGCATGCCCCAAGGACAGTTTTCCTTTGCCTCAGATCGACCAACTGGTGGATGCTACGTCAGGTCATGAGACCCTTAGTTTCATGGACACCTTCTCTGGGTACAACCAAATCAGGATGAACCTAGTAGATGAGGAAGCTACTTCTTTCATAACTGAGAAGGGACTATACTGTTTACAAGGTGATGCCGTTCGGACTGAAAAATGTGAGGGCCACTTACCAAAGGCTAATGAACAAAATCTTTGAGGACCAAATCGGACGCAAAATGGAGGTATATGTGGATGACATGCTGATAAAAAGCATTCGCGACACCAACCATATCGCCGACCTGCTAAAGACCTTCGGCAACCTCCGTCGATGCCTAATGAGGCTGAATCCTTGCAAGTGCACCTTTGGGGTGACAGCCAGCAAGTTCTTAGGTTTCACGGTGACCCAACGTGGAATTGAGGTGAACCCCGATAAAGTCCGAGCCATTTTGGACACGAAGTCTCCCGCCAATAAGAAGGACGTGCAACACTTGATGAGAAGGGTGGTGGCTTTGAGCCATTTTTTATCCAAGTCTGCTGAGATATGTTTGCCTTTCTTCAAGGTACTGCGTAGGATCAACGGATTCGAATGGATGAAGGGGTGCCAGGAGGCCTTCGAGGGACTGAAAGAATTTCTATCCACCCCGCCGCTGCTGTCCAAGCCGAAGGGTGGAGAAGAACTTCTTTTGTACCTCGCGGCTTCTTCCAAAGCTGTCAGTTCCGTGCTGGTTTGCATAGACGTCGACGGAACACAAAAGTTGGTGTATTACACCAGCAAGGTGCTTCACGACGCAGAGACCAGGTATTCGAGAATCGAGAAGATTATCTTCATGTTGATTATCTTCTCCCAACACCTCTGACCCTATTTTCAAGCTCATCCGATCGCAGTGGTCATGGACCAACCACTCAAGGCGATTCTCGCTCGTCCGGACACTTCAGGCTGATTGGCGAAGTGGGCACTCAAGCTGGGATAGTTTGACCTATCTTTTTGTCCTCGGTCGGCTATGAAGTCTTAGGTCCTAGCAGATTTCTTGATTGAATGCACCTGGGGCAAGGAGCAACCAGAAGAGTCCCATGCAAACCCCTCAACTCCTGGGACCGGAGAGGATGAATGGATCCTTCATGTGGACAAAGCGTCAAATTCCCAAGGGAGTGGAGCGGGCCTCATCCTGGCTAACCCGGACGGAGTTGTAACCGAGTGCGCTCTCCGCTTTCTCTTTCCAGCCACCAACAATCAGGTGGGGTATGAGGCCCTATTGTCTGGAATAAGGTTGGCCCGGGAGCTTGGGGTGTAGCACCTTAGAGAATTCACTGACTCCCAGCTAGTCACTAGCCAAATCACAAGAGAGTATGAGGTGCGGGATCCAACTATGTCCCGTTACTTGAGTATGGTGCAGTCGCAAGCCTCTCCCTTAGCCTACTTCAGCGTCAGCTACATTCCTCGAGGGGAGAACGCCCGAGCTGATGCTCTATCTCAGCTCGCTACCTCATCGATGGGACATTGAGAAAAGCTTACATAAAGCACCTGGAAGCCCCAAGTATCGAAACAACAGAAGAAGCCCTACCAATCGAGAAAGAGTCTTCTTGGATGGACGCTTATGTCTGATATCTCACCAACAGCGCCCTCCCTGAAGAGCTGGCCAAGGCCAAGCTACTCAAGTGATGGGCCCCGAAATTTCTTATAATGGAAGGAAAGCTCTACCGAAGATCATTCTCATACCCGATCCTCAAATGTGTCAGCCCCACGGAAGCAGACTACATCCTGCGAGAAATACATGAAGGCGTATGCGGGAGTCATCTAGGGGGCAGAGCTCTGGCGTGCAAAGCCTTGCGACAAGGGTACTACTGGCTGACAATGAGGGAGGATGTGTCTGAGCTCGTCAAAAGATGTGACAGTTGCCAATGCCATGCCAACGTCCAGCACCAACCGGTGTCCCAGCTGATCCCCCTTGCTGCACCTTGGCCCTTCGCCTAGTGGGGTATGGACATCCTGGAACCATTCCCTCTAGCCTCCAGTCAGTGCAAATTCCTCCTGGTAGCCATTGACCATTTCACCAAGTGGATCGAGGCCAAGGCACTTGCCAAGATCACCGAGGGCAAGGTGAGATCTTTCTTCTGGAAATCTATAGTGTGTCGGTTTGGGTTGCCGCACACCCTCCTCACTGACAACGGCCAGCAGTTTGACAACACGGCCTTTCGAGAGTTCTGCACTGAGCTAGGCATTCATCAACGATTCTCCTCTGTGGGGCATCCCCATACCAACGGTGCAGCCGAGGTGACCAACTGCACTATTCTTCAAGGACTTAGGGCCCGGCTAGACGACTGTAAAGGACGGTGGGTGGAAGAGCTCCCCAGTGTGCTGTGGGCCTACGACACAACGCCGTGAGCCCTCACCAGAGAGACTCCTTTCAGCCTAGTTTTTGGGTCCGAAGCTGTCATTCCAGTGGAGATAGGTGTCCCGAGTCCTCGGATGGAGTCATACAGCGAGAGCAACAACCCAAATTCAGTTGTGGGCCGACCTCGACCTAGTGGAGGAACTACGAGACCGAGCACAGCTCCGGATGGCGGCCTTCCGTCAGCGGGCGGCCAGGTACTATATTGCCTGAGTTCGTCCCAAGATGTTCCAATGCCTAGTGGAGGAACTACGAGACCGAGCATGGCTCCGGATGGTGGCCTTCCATCAGCAGGCGGCCAGGTACTACAATGCCCGAGTTCGTCCCAAGACGTTCCGCCCCGGAGACTTAGTCCTCCGGCGAGCTGAATTTTGAAAGCCGACGGAAGGAGGCAAGCTAGCGCCAAGATGGGAAGGACCCTACTGAGTCATGGAGGCATTTCACCATGGAGCATACAAAGTCGATGGGCTAGACGGGAAGCCTCTCCCCTGCACTTGGAACGCAGACAACCTACGCTGGTATTATCAATAGTTTGTTAATTTCCTTAGCTTGAACCTATCTACCAGGGTACTATTCGGAATATTCTCACTGACATGACTTTGAGTAATCCTACTTTTTGATCTAAGCCCGACTCCGCATCGGCACTCTAAGCCCGAGTCTCCCTTCCGCACTAAAGCTCGACTCCGCTTCGGCATTCTAAGCCCGAGTCTCCCCTCGGCACTCTAAGCCCGAGTCTCCCCTCGGCACTCAGCCTGGCTCCATGTCGGCACTTTAAGCATAAGTCTCCCCTTGGCACTCTAAGCCTGGCTCTGCATCAGCACTCTAAGCCCAGCTCCGCGACGGCACTCCAAGCTAGAGTCTCCCCTCGGTGCTCAACCCGGCTCCGCGTTGGCACTCCAAGACAGAGCCTCCCCTCGACAATCTAAGCCCAGCTCCACGTCGGCACTCTATGCCCGAGTCTCCCCTCGGCACTCTAAGCCCAGCTCCGCGTCGGCACTCTAATCCCGGCTCTGCATCGGCACTCCAAACCAGAGTCTCCCCTTGGCACTCAGCCCAGCTCTGCGTCGACACTCCAAGCCAGAGCCTCTCGTCGGCACTCTAAGCCTGACTTCACGTTGGCATCCAAGCTAGAGCCTCCCCTCGGCAATCTAAGCCCGGCTCTGCATCAGCACTCTAAGCCCGAGTCTCCCCTCGGCACTCTAAGCCCAGCTCCACGTCCGCACTCTAAACCCGGCTCCGCGTTGGCACTCCAAGCCAGAGTCTCCTCTCGGCACTTTTAGTTCAACCCCGCATCAACACTTAGCTCGACTCCGCATCGGCACTTAACCCTACTCTGCGTCAGCACTTAGCTTGATTTCATGTTGGAACATATTCGACTCCATGTCGGTACACAAAACTGATCCCACATCATCTCTCTGGCTGACTTCCTAGCTGTGTCATAGACCGAGATCGTGTTGGAGTTCTCCCTTGGCACCACTCTGGAAACATCCTGCGATGTATGGTCGAGTGGTCTAGTCATTTGAGTTCGGTTCGTTTGACTTATTCACTAGATGACCTAACTATAGTGCAAGTCGTGAGCATCATGGGTCAAAATTTCATTAATAGCAACAGTTTACAAAATTTCTGATTTAAGTCAGACTTGATACAAAGCAAGGAAAGCAAAAGAAACTATGGTTCAGCCGGAGCTAAGCCATCATCTTCGAGAACTTCGTCCAGCTCCAGCTCTTCAATTCCCTCGAGGTCGTAGAGTCTGTGTATTTTTTCCTTGCAATCTTGGATGCTGCCCTCGTATGCAAATGCGGTTGTCTTAGCCAGCTCCCTATTGAAGGCCTTGGACTTCTTAAAATCTTCTACGGCCTCCACGGCTTTCTTCTCGGCCTCAGCGGCCCTCTCCTCGGCTTCGGTGGCCCTCTTCTCGGCCTCAGCAGCCTTCTTCTCGGCCTCGGTCACCACCGCCTTCAGATGTGCTACCTTAGCGTCTCGTTGGCAAGCGATTTCCTCGGCGTTCTCGGCCTGCTCCCTGGCCACTCCGATCTCAATGGTGGCAGAGTGCAGCCAGTGCTTCAGTAGGTAAATCTCCGCTTCAGTGGCTTTCTGCTTCTCTTCGGCCACCCTCTATTTTTCCTCTGCCACCTGAGCATTATCAAGCTCATTGGCCACCTGGCGCTGGGCCACTTCCAGTGCCTCCTCCGCCTTCTCAGCCCAGGCCAGGTTACAAAATCGGGCGGCCTCAGCTTCGGCTTCGGCCTTTTGCACCCGGGCAGTCTTTGCCCAGGCCTCCTCCAAGGCTGCCTCCGCTCTGTCTGCTCTAGCCTAGACTTCTTGAATTTCCTCCACAATTGATCGAGAGCGGCCTCGGCCTAGGACTAAAGGCCCCTCATGGCGGTCATAGAATTCAATGCATGATCGAATTGTTTAGGTTAGATAAAGAAATAGTCACAAAAGTTTTGACAATGGAACAATACTTACCCAAAGATGTGCCACAGATGCCTTCCGGAAGAATGTAGATCTCCCTTGGTGTCGAAGGAACCTTTGTAGCTCGGGCACGAAAGCCTAGGCCAATGTCCACTCGGCCCAATGGCTATGGTGCGTCAGAATTGATTGAAATGAGGGATCAATGCCATCCCCCTCCACTGGCCTCATGGCTACAGGCGAGGACTCAGCCTCCGACTCAGCCCCCGCTGGCACCTTTATGGTGGAGATGCCTCGGCTGCTGCCCCTTCGGAGGATAAGGTGGCTTCCAGAGTCGGCCTTGTAGCTGAGTTGGCCGGTTCCGCTTCGGTGGCTATGAGCCGTGGTGACGGCTCTTTATTCCCCCACTTCGGAGATGTGTCGATTAAATCGATAGGGGACGGATGCAGTACTAGTGAAGGCAAATGAGGTAGATCTCTTTCCCTCACCTCGTTCCGCCCTGATGCCTCTCCAGCCTCGGCCCTTACCCTCGCTTCCTAGGGCTCTGCCGGCTTCGGCCCTTTCCGCCTCTCTCCCATTAGAGGCCTCTCTGACCTTAGCCTTTCCCTTAGTCTCACCCCTTCTAAAGGCCTCTTCGGCCTTGGTCCTCCTGGCAATCTTGGTGATGGCCCTCCTTTCAGCAAGGGCCCCATCTGCCTTGACTTTCCTTTTCCTTATGGCAGCCTTTCTTATCTCGCGAAGTGATGGTGCCATTCCTGTATCAAGGAACATGAAAGGAAGTGTTAAAAAAGAGAGAGAGAGAGAGAAAGAGAGGAGGAGAGGAGAAGGACAGAAAAAAGCAAGGTGAATAATCAGCCACTCACCACTGGGCGGAATAAGGCCGGCAAGACGGAGGTTTTCTTCAATCAAAAGCTAGTTGCATCAAGGGATGTCGGCAGTCAGAAGCTGCCCAAATGCCATTCGATCCCTCGGAAGTATGGAAGAGTCCCTATTTGCGTCAGTATTGGGTGTTCCCAGGTTCCACTCACCCCCTCAACGTCGGCAAAAAAGAATCTATCTTTCCACCCTTTGATGGATGTGGGAAGATATAGTCTAAGAATCTTGGTGGGTCTAGGGATAAAGGACCACCACCCCGCTTGCTTATGGAGGGTGTAGAAGCTACGGAATAAGGAGATGCTAGCCTCTATACCATGAAAGTGACAAAGTATCATGAAGCCGATGATGGTTCGGATGGAATTGGGAACTAACTGGGCAGGTGCCAAGGAGTATCTGTCTAGGAGGTTGAGAATAAAAGGGTGGATGGGTAACCGAAGCCCCACCTTAAAGAAAGCTCCGTACAAGGCAACCCTCCCGGAATGGGAAGATGTAACCCTGTCATTAGGAGTGGGGTAGGACAGACGCATGTTGGGAGGAAAATTATACTTGGCTCTAAGGTTCACAATATCTTGGGCCGATATGGTAGAGGCAGTCCATTCGGGGGACTCCTTGGCAGCAGTGGACGGATCGGCGATGGCCGAACGGCATCGGGGTGGGGCCCGTCCGGCGGTCGGATGAATCCCAGTTGCGGGTCGTCTGGTCACTCGCCGCCGTTCCAATGGAACGTGGTCGGAAGATGAAGATGACCAACTAAGCCCCAAGGAAGAGGAAGGCTGTGAAGGAACAGGGGAAAGATCCCCAAGATCAGAAAGAGAGCAAGAAGGTGAAGAAGCCATAAGGACTAACTTGGAGAACTTGAACTGAGATTGAGGAAGAGAGAGCTCGGGAGGTAAGCAGAAATGGGAGATGAACAGGTGCTTGCAGATTCAAGGTGAGAGATTATAACGCGAGAAAAGGTGAAAAGCAGAAGATGAGGATGATTTCCCCCTTTTATACCCCTATTCCAAATTATCCCATCGATTTTCGATTTGACCATGTGTCCACTTTCTATTGGAAATCGCCTCGGCAACCACTTGACGCAAGGAACACGAAAAACACCGCCAATAAAGAGGTAGCGGTGACCTCACCGCAATGATGATGCCTACCTTTTAACAACCCCTTGCTCGAGGAAAATCCTGCCAAATCCCAACAGCCTGAATGGGCAGAATGATGGCATAGAGATCAGCCATCTGGTGGATATTAACACCCCTTTCGCTGGCAACTATACACCCACCCATCTCAGGGGTGGGGGCACATCTGATGTGGCTTATCACTTCCCTTGGGCGGCAGCGTAACACTTTGCACAATTTTCAGAACCAGATGAGTTGATAGCTCGTTTCCAGTGTCGGCCCTTGGCTTCGGCCTCGGCCTCACCCTCGCCTCGGCCCTTGGCTTCGGCCTCAGCCTTGGCCTCTGGCTTCGACCCCACCCTCGCCTCGGCCCTTGGCTTCGGCCTCGACCTCTGGCTTCGGCCTCACCCTCACCTCGGCCCTGGCTTCGGCCTCATCCTCTGGCTTCGGCCTCAACATTGCATGTTTTCCTAGTATAGCAAAGCCAGTCTCGAATACCGGACCCAGGAATTTGAGGCACCAACCGCCGCATATCTTGCTCATCTGTTTTACCGAGATCATGGGCAATCACCAACACACCCTGCAGTTGTCGATATATGCGGTGCCCATTCAGCAATGGCTCACCTGCCTGCCATTCACGAAGCTCATCCTAACAAAGCAGATTCGATGGTTATAACATAACGAGGTAAACTTGACCCCCTGAACAGGTATAAGAAGAGGACCCAAGCTCAACATGGGGGGATCTCTCTCTCTCCCTCTTTCAAGCTCTACTCACATACAACATTCCTGTTCTACAACCCACTGACTTGGGCATCGGAGGGTCCCCACCGGAACTACCGGTCTGGGACTTTTTGCAGGCTCTCGAAGGAAGACGGTGACCTTTCTGCATCCTCGAAGGTCCATGAAGATCTCAGCTCACCAGATGCTCTTCGCAAGTGATTTGGCAGCAACAGATGTGTACATAGTTGGATCATTATGCATACACTTAACCTATTTTGTATACACATATATTTTCACTATGTAGATACTTAGATGAATCTTGTACATATTTATCTTTTCACTAAATGCATACTTAGATGAATATTTTACGCACTTATATCACATCACTGTGTACACTTATATTTCATGATATATTAGATGAGTCATGTATACACTAATATTTCATTATGCACATATTTATATTTTACTATGTATATATTATGAATTCTGTACATACATATATATATATATATACATATATATATATATATATATATATATACATATATATATATATATATATATATATATATACATATATATATATATATATACATATATATATATATATCCTGCATACACACAGATCCTATATGCACTTATATTTTTATTGTGCAGACGTTAAGATGAATGCTATACACACTTAAGGCATGTTTAGGAAGCTGCGTGGCATTGGATTGGGAAATCTAAGGGGTATGGTCGATATGGCATCCCATACTTTTGGTATGATATGCCAATCAAATGGTGGGACCCACAGTTTCTTAATCCTACTTTTGTTCGTTTAAATGTGGGATTGGATTATGAATACAATGAAATCCCACTTAGTTTATCATTCCAAATACGCCCATAGATCACCATGTACACACTTAGCCCATCCATATGCAGACATTTTCACTGTGTGCACACTTAGATGTGTACCAATTAAATCATTATGCATACACTTAACCTATTTTTGTATACACATATATTTTCACTACGTAGACACTTAGATGAATCTTGTACATATTTATATTTTCATTATGTAGATACTTAAATGAATCTTATGCATATTTATCTTTTCACTATATACATACTTAGATGAATATTTTACACACTTAGATCATGATGTGTACACTTATATTTTCACGATGAATATACTTAGATGAATCATGTTTACACTAATATTTTCATTATGCACACATTTATATTTTTACTATGTATATATTATGAATTTTGTACATATACATATTGTTGGCCCAGATGGCAACCCAAGAGGGGGGGTAAATTGGGTTCTTTAAAAAAATCTTACAATTAAAAATAATTTCATAAGATGAATGTGCACAAGTAAAGTGTAGAGAGTGTGATGCTATGAATGCTGAGCACAATATAAAAAGAGAAGAGATAAGCACGACAAACACAAGGATTTATAGTGGTTCGGTGTTAGCTACATCTACATCCACTCCCAAGCAACTCTCGGGTACACACTATAATTACCCTGATTACAGTAGAGTTGTTTTGCAAGATCACAATCCAAACTTGTTGTTTCACAATGGGATCACAACGAACCCAGCCAGTTTTCACAGGTTCACCAGTACACAACCTAACACAAGCTAATCTTAGCTTGTCCGAGGCCAACTACCTCAACTGATTCAATCCCCTGATTGAATCAGAAAGCAAACAAATCAAGTAAATGTTTACAGCAATTTAAAAGCTTCTCAAATGAGCAGATAAACAATATAAATAAAATGAGAATAGAAAAGCCTAATTGGAAGCTGTTTGATGTTGAGCTTTTCTTCTTTTCTTCTTTTTCTCTTCTCTTCTGAATGATTTTTCAAAGCTTGAACTTAGGCTCTTGAACAAAAGTTGGTGAAAAAAAAGTGAAGAACTAGGGCTCTTGCTTTTCTTCTTCTAATTGATGGAAATCCTTCGGATTTGATCTTTGAAAGCTTTTGGATTTCTCTTCTATGTCCTTTGAATAGTTAGGCTTTGAATCAGAGTTTTTCCTTTCTGAAATTTCTCTATTTTCCTCTTTTTCTTCTCTTGTGTTTGAACGGTCGGAATGCCCCTTTTTATAATCTCTCTTAATCCATGTTTTTGATGCAAAGTAGCCGTTAAGAGTACTTGTGGATTAGTTCAATACACAAAGGCAAAGAGCCATTGAAGAGTAGGTGAAGAAATATGACCGTTGGATCTTTTTCTGACAAATCTGAAAATTGCCTCTGACAGATTGGAGTCAGCTCTAATCTTTCCTGGTGTCGGCTCTAAGTTGGGTTCCCAAAATAGTAAGAAAATGTTCGTCATGGAGTCGGCTCTGGAATTCTGTGGGGTCGACACATCGTGAGCTGGAGTCGGCTCTAATTTTTTTGGGGACACTAACAATATCACAAAAAATGCAGTCTCTGTTCTCAGTTTAGAGTCGGCTCTAATTTCCTGGGTGTCGACTCTAAACCATGCCGAATGTGCCAAATAATTCCGATACGCTCCGGAGTCGGCTCTAATGCATATGGAGTCGGCTCTAAACTATGAACTTTGACACATACCACTAAAATTTGATTCAAGCCTATTTTTGCATGAATTATAAATACTTAATCTTTCTAAATTCTTGAAACATTTTTCAATCTCATTAGTATCATAGGGAATATACTCATGGTTTTGTTAATCCTCAAAATAAATAAATGGGTCAACAATCTTTCACTTTTTGATGATGACAAAAACATTGAGAATATACATAATCAATTAATGCATGATTGTCAAATAAGCAAATTCATAGTTATGCTTGAGTTTTAATAATTTTAATCAAAATTGATTCAAATGATTATCTTATGTCCTACAAATAGAATCTTCAAATATGATTTTAGCAACATAATTAAGCTCCCTCTGAGTGAGAACAACTTAATTAAGCTCCCCCTATGTATGCGCAAACAACATATCCATTTAAGTCCATTTAAGTCCATGTGCATATACACTCTTTCTCCCCCTTTTTTGTTATTAACAAAAAGGTTAAGAAGATGGGTAGACATTGCTTAAATCAAAATCAATACAGGAATTGAATAATTCAAAATTTAAAAAATGCAAGTTTCAAGATTGATTTCATATAAAATCTATTGAGTACAAAGTGTCAAACATTTAACATGTCAAGACAAGATAATCACAACAAGATACATTGTTTCTAATTACAACAAAATGATACCATTTGTCCTAGATACAAACTAGTCTTCATATGCTAAACTTAAAATCTAAAGATAGCTTGAGATAGATTGAAGTTGATTGGATTGAAGTAGAGTTGACTTGGCTTGGCTTGGAGAAAGGATCATCTCAGAATTTTCTTAAGTTCTACCAAAATCTGTCCCATTCCTTTTTCTTGAATTTTCATAAAGTTATTAAGCATTCTCTCAACTAGAGAAGCAACTGTCATGATTTTCTCTTGAAGTTCTGCATTACATCTGGAATAAGTATCAAAGTCACCTCCAATGTCCTTGATTTTGTCAAATATTAACTTTAGATCATTCTTCAAGGTATCCGAAGATGTGCTAAATGATGACTCAATTTTATTGACTTTTTCTTCCAAAGAGTAGCACAGTTTCCTCATTCCCAAAAGTTGATTTCTTACATCATCCTTAATTTTGGCTTCATGGTCTGCTAACAGAGCTTTGAGCTGCTCAATCTGCCTATTAGAAATTCAAAAAAAATTTGGACAAAGGTTGTAGCTGCTAGTGCCGCCGGGGGTGCTGAACTGCTTGGTCCAGGTGATGAGTGCCTCACAGATAGTCCAGCCTCTAAAGGACTAGGGACTGCAATATCAGCTTCAGCCACCCTTTCTTCTCCATATATCCTTTCCTTTCCATTGACCATTCACTTTCTTGAATCCCATACGGTAAAGTGTAGTACTGTTATAGTGATCCATATGTCTCAATTTCTTCATTGGCTCATTTTCCAAAAAAATTACTCCTTGACTTTGAAAAGCCAAAGTCAAAATCATTCCATAAGGCAAAGTGGATCTCTTCTTGCTACTGGCCTCAGCCATATATCCAATCATCATTCTAGCTAAATTGATAGGCTGTCACGTAACTACACAATCCATAACTACTAGGTCCCTTTCAGAAACATATTCAAATCTCCCAGTCTTTGAAAATAAAATCCTATTGCAAATGTTATGTAACAGTCTTAATTCCAAAGGTAATTGATTTGCACTTATTTCCTCAAAATCTGTCATATCTTTTCCTAATATCCTTGATAGAGCTTTCCTCTTTCACTGTGTGAAGTATCAATCATACCAACTATAGGAATCTCCAACATATTTCCTAAAATTTTAGAGGTTAGGTGAATCCGTGTTCCCTAACAGAGCTAACAACCCCATCATCTCCTCTACTAAGATTATGATAGAATTCCATCACTAAACTTGGATAGGTAGGGATGTCTAGTGAGCATACCTTTTCCCAACCCATATCCTTTAGTTGCTTCCCTAGAGTAAATCCTTCCGAGTCAAAGAAGTTGAAGTCGACCTTTCTTCCTGTGGTGATGGCTTTCCCAGCTAGGAGGTCGATCTGGGGTGAAGGTGGAGTGGAAATCAAGCTTGGAGTTGAGGAAGAAGAGGTGGAAGACGAGCTCGAAGAAGGTTGTCTTGCCGGACGCCGAGCGGTCTCCTTCCGGTGGTAACAGTCACTCCAATGGTGGATGCACGATGCTTGGGTGCCATTAGATGTCAAGAGAGGATAGATTTGAAAGATTTTAGGGTTTGGAATAAGTGGAGAGGGATTTGGAGTCGGATAGAAATGAAAAGGTGTTGACTCTGCCCTAGAAAAATGAAACGAGACCACTTAGAGTCGGCTCCCTCAAAGCGAGGTGTCGGCTCTAAATTGCTAACACAGTTAGTGCCCGAAATTGAGTCGGCTCTGCAGTAGCAGGTATCAACTCTAAAAACTTAGATAGAGAGTACAAAAATTAGAGTCGACTCCAACAAAAATGGTGTCGGCTCCAAGATAGTTTCAGTGAAAAATGAAAGTTTCAAAGAATCTAAAACTTATCAAAATGATCATCAATCTTTGGATAAATTTTTCTTAGAATGTGGTAAATCAAGAGGTTCAAATATCTTGATAAATTTTCCTTAGAATCATAAGAGGATCTTCAAGAAAATAATTGAATTCTAGATAGTCATTCCTAGGAGATTTAAAATCATTCTAATGGATCACAGACTCCTAATTCTCCTCTAAGATAACAAAATCTCTCTTCACTTAAGGGTTTTATAAATATGTCAACTAATTGTTCATTAGTACATATATAATCAAGACACATCATTATTAGCTACATGTTCTCTAATAAAATGGTGTTTTATCTCTATGTGTTTAGTTCTTGAATGTTGAATAGGATTTTTTGTCAAATTTATTGCACTAGTGTTGTCACATCTAATTGGAGTTTTATCAAGTGTTATACCATAATCCTCAAGTTGTCGCTTAATCCAAAGAATTTGAGCACATCAACTTTTAGCTGCAACATATTCGGCTTCAGCAGTTGATAATGCAACTAAATTTTGCTTTTTGCTAAACCAAGAGATTAAGTTACTGCCTAAGAATTGGCATGCACCACTTGTGCTTTTTCTATCCAATTTACAACCAGCATAATCTGAATCAGAATATGCAATCAGATTTAATGTTGAATCTCTGTACCATAATCCTACATTTTCAGTTCCATTTAAATATCTGAGAATTCATTTTATAGCAATTAAGTGAGATTCTTTATGTTCAGACTGATATCTAGCACATAAGCATACAACAGACATAATATTAGGTCTACTAGCTATTAAATAAAGTAGAAAACCAATCATACCTCTATAATATTTTTGATCTATTTGCTTACCATCTTCATCTTTATCGAGTTTGCATGAAGGACTCATAGGTATACCAAGAGGTTTAACAGATTACATACCAAACTTCTTGAGAATTTCTTTAGTGTACTTTGTTTGGTTTATGAAAATCCCTTCTCTTTCTTGTTTGATTTGAAGTCCAAGGAAGAAGTTAAGTTCTCCCATCATGCTCATTTCAAATTTCCCCTGCATTAACTTTGCAAAATCTTGACAAAGAAGATTGTTAGTAGCACCAAATACTATATCATCAATATAGATTTGTACTACCAATAAGTCCTTTTCTTTTCTTTTCAAAAATAGGGTTTTATCAACATTTTCTCTAGATAAATCATTTTTAATCAGAAATTTACTTAACCTATCGTACCAAGCTCTAGGTGCTTGTTTTAAACCATAAAGTGCTTTGTGTAGTTTAAAAACATGATTTAAAAATTATGATCTTCAAAACCAGGTGGTTGTTCAACAAAACTTTCTCATTTATAAAACCATTTAAGAATGTGCTTTTTACATCCAATTAAAATAAATTAATATTCATGTAATATGTAAATGCAAGTAACAACCCAATGGCCTCTAATCTAGCAACAGGTGCAAAGGTTTCATCAAAATCAATTCCTTCTTCCTGATTATATCCTTTTGCAACTAATTTAGCTTTATTTCTAATAACAATGCCATTTTTATCTAATTTATTTTTAAATACCCATTTGGATCCTATAACTAGATAATCTTTGGGTCTACCAATTAGGGTCCATACTTTATTCCTAGTGAATTGATTTAATTCCTCTTGCATAGTTAACATCCAATTACTGACTTTTTTGGCTTCCTCAATTGTCTTAAGTTCTATATGAGATACAAATGCAAGATGATTACTGATATTTCTCATTGATGATCTAGTTCTTACACCTTGAGATGGATCACCTATGATTAAGTCTTTTGGATGACCATAAGCATATCTTCAATCTCTAGGTAGATCTATATCATTACGAGTAGTATCAATACCATCATCCTTAGGTGAGTCATTATCCTTAGCTTCAGGTTCATGATCTGAAGATACATCGATATTTAATTTTTCAAGATCTCTTTCAAGCAAATTAGTATCTTCCTCATCGTCTATCTTTTAATAACTTGATGCTAAAGATTCATCAAACACTACATGAATTGACTCTTCTACAATCAGATACTTCTTATTAAATACTCTATAAGCTTTGCTAGAAGTGAAATATCCTAAGAATATACCTTCATCTAATTTTGCGTCAAACTTTCCAAGATTATCTTTACCATTATTATGAATGAAACATCGACAACCAAATGCATGAAAATAACCTATGTTGGGTTTCCTATTATGCCATAATTCTAGGGAGTTTTCTTAAGGATTGGTCTAATTAAAACTCTATTTAGGATGTAACATGCGGTGTTTATAGCTTTCACCCAGAAATATTTTGGGAGTTCGCTTTCACATAGCATGGAACGGGCCATGTCTTCTAAAGTTCTATTTTTTCTTTCTACAACTCCATTCTGTTGAGGTGTTTAGGTGCTGAGAAGTTATGATGAATGTCATTTTCAATGCAAAATTTTTTGAATAAATGATTTTTAAATTCAATTCCATGATCACTTCTAATAGACACTATGATGATTTTTTTTCTCATTTGTGACTTTCTTGAAGAATTTCAGAAATATTAAGAAAGTCTCATCTTTGTGAGCTAAAAATAATACCCAAGTGAATCTAGAGTAATCATCTACTATCACAAGACCATATTTCTTTCCTCCTAGACTAGTGGTTCAAGTAGGTCCAAAAAGGTCCATGTGTAGTAGCTTGAGTGGCCTAAAGGTGAAAACAATATTTTTAGATTTGAAAGAATTCCTAGTTTGTTTTTCAAATTGATATGCATCATAAATTCTATTGTTTTCAAAATCTAATTTTGGAAGACCTTTAACTAATTCCATTCAAAGCAATTTTGAAATTAAGTGTGTGCTTGCATGACCTAGTCTACGATGTCATAGCCATCCAATCTCATTTACCTTAGCATTATCAGCAATTAGGCAATGGTTACTAGTAGACAAATTATCCAAATCAATTAAGTATACATTACCATTTCTATTTATAACAAATATAATACTATTGTCAATGGGATTCGATACAGTGCAGATAGAAGCTTCAAAGGAAACTTTGAAACCTTTATCACAAAGTTGGCTAATGCTAATCAAATTATGCTTTAATCCATCTACATATAAGACATTTTCAATAAAAGTGAATGGAGTGATCTGAATTTTACCAAAGCCCATGATTTGGCCTTTACCGTTATCTCCAAATGTTACAACTGCTTCTCTTTTAGCTTTAAGGGTGATGAATTGTTATTTGTCATCCGTCATATATCTTGAGCAGCCGCTATCAAGTTACCATTTTCTTTTTAATCCTTTGGTTGCAAGACACTCCTGCAAAGCAATCATATCTTTTGTTTAGTTACTCAAGCCTTCTTGGGTTCTTCATGGTTAGTAGCAATAAACACAGTTCCTTTTGGAACCTAAATTTTCTTACCTTTATGACTTATATTCCTATGATACATTTTGTAATTACATTCATAAGATTTATATCCTTTTATGCCACAGTGGTAACAAAAAATATCATTTTTGATTGGTTTCTTTATGAAGAAATTATTAACAAATTTTTATTTTATATGTGGTCTATACCCTAAACCAGCTTTATCAAAATAGCTCTTTGGTTGTTAAAAGTAGATTAAGCTTTTCTGAGCTATTTGTAAATTTATCAACAATGTTTTTATATTTTCAATCTCTTTCTTTAAATTAAGATTTTCAGTAGAAATTGATTCTTTTTCTTTTAGTACATCTTCTGTTGGTCCAGATAGCAACCCAAGAGGGGGGGGGGTGAATTGGGTTTTTCAAAAATTAAACTCTTTTGAAAGATAACCCCCAGCGGAAATAAAAACTTAGATTCACACAAATTAAAACTGAACAACACAAATAGAGAGTTGAAGATAAAGAGACAATCACGGCAAACACAGAGATTTTATAGTGGTTCGGTGTACCTACACCTACGTCCACTCCCAAGTACCTCTTGGGTCCACACTATAATCAAACTGATTACAGCAGAGTTGTTTTGCAAGCTCACAACTCAAACTTGTTGTTTTTCCGGGTGCACAACGAACCCAGCTGGTTTTCAAGGCTCACCAGCACAAAACCTACACCACAAGCTAATGCTTGCACAAGGCTAACAGCCTCAACTGAATCAATCACCAGATTGACCCAGCAAACAATATTTGTTTTTACAAGATAAAAGCTCCTCCAATGAGCAAATATACAATAATGAAACAATAATAAGAGATAGGAATCAAAGCCTGATTCGCAGATCTTGGTGGCTTCTTCCTTCTCTTCCTTTGAATGGATCTTCCTTCAAGATGCTCTTGAGACTCAGAAGATCAGAAAACTAGGGCTTCTTTCTTCTCTTGAGATTTCTTCGAAATAGAACAGCAAAAGCTTGGAATCTCTCTCTCTTCTTTTGGGGAATCAGTATGATCTTTCCTTACAAGTTTTCCCTCTTTTCTCTTTTCTGATGGATTTCTCAGATTTTCTCTATTCTTTTCTTTTTGTCTCTCTTTCTCTTTTTTTTGGGATGCAACAAACCCTCTTCTTATAGATCCGATTAATCCATAAATAGTTTGAAACTATCCGTTAGAAACAAGTGTAAGAAGGATTAGATCCATAAATAACAATAGCCGTTGGGATTAAAAAAGATAAAGATAAAGTTTAGAGTCGTTCTGACAGTTCTGGAGCCGTGTCTGACATTCTGGAGTCGGCTCTAACTTTTCTGGAGTCGGCTCTAACTCGAAATTCTTTAATCCGCTCGATCTGGAGTCGTCTCTGACTTTTCTGGGGTCGACACAAAATTCTTCTGGAGTCGACTCTAACAGTCTGGGAGTCGACTCTAAGTCGTGGCCTGAAAAACCATCGTTCTGTCTTTTCTGTTGGAGTCGGCTCTAACAGTCCCGGAGTCGACTCTAAGTCTGTGCCATTTTTCGGAGTCGACTCTGCGATTCCATGTGTCGACTCTAATGTCTGCAATCTTACCTTGACATTAGATTCGAACCAGAACTTGATTTGACTCTTGATTTTGATTATCAAATAGACTTATAATCTGAAAAACTTAATCAAAATCATTAGTAACTTCAAATGTTATACTCAAATAGTTTTGTTAATCATCAAAATCCTCAATTGGGTCAACAATCTCCCCCTTTTTGATGATGACAAAAACTTTGAGTATATGCATTAAAAATTCATTTGAATTAAGAATTATAGACATTGTTAAAGCTTAGAGACTTCCTAACAGAGAATTTGATGCCAATATTCAAAATGAATAAAAAAACTTGAACTATGACATCAATCAAGATGATTTAACTTTTATATGGAGAAATTATTAAGCTCCCCCTGCATTGAATAACTCCCCCTATGATAAACTGAATTTTTGATTAGAATCTCAAAATTTCTCTCCCCCTTTTAGATATTTTTTCTTTTCTTTTCTTATATTTTTCATTCTTTTTCTTTATGCATATACAATTATCTCTCCCCCTTTTTTGTTATCAGCAATAAGGTGAATTTAAAAGCAATAAATGTTATCAGAGCGAGGTTGTTGGTTCAATTAATCATAAAGATAGTAAACATTCATTGAAATTCAATCAATCAATCATAGACAAATTTGAAATAAAAGTGTAATTGTATTCCAAAGCAAGATTCATTACATGTGTTTAAAATGACATATTCAAGTATGTAATTCCTAGATACATGCTAAGAAGAAAAGCAAGAAATCCTAAGATACAACCTAGGATAGGATATCAAAATCAAATATGCTTATACACAATTTTCTTTAAATGTCCAATCATTTCCATAACATCATCTTTTTGAGTCTTCTTAAAACTTTCAAGACAAGCTTCAATTTGAGAGACGGCGAGGTCGATATCTTTCTTTAGTTGACTGGTAGCATGAAGATAAGTTCCAGAACCGTCTGCAATGCCTTCCATCCTTTCAAAAATCTTATGAAGATCAGTGCTAAAGGATTCTACGGAATTGCTAATGGAAAAAGAAATCATGTCAAGTCTTGAATTGATCTCATCCTTAATTGATTGAACTCCTCTCTCAATTTACACATATCATTTGTCCTTTGACTGTCATACTCAGCCAGTAAAGCTCTGAGCTGACCAATTTGCTCCTCAGAAAATCTTTCAGATGCCAATGCTGACTGATGTGGAGGTGAGAGCTAGGTCCAGCCTCTGAGGGTCCAGCAGATGGTCCAGCAGAAGAAGGTCCAGCAGATGGATTCAGGAATGTCCTCTCCTCTGACTTCCTCAACTCTAACCTCTTCAGCTCTGGCCTCATGTCCTCTTTTTATCCAATTTCCATTTTCTTTTCTGAAGCCCATCGGTGAATTGTAGAGACACTATAGTAATCTGTATGCCTTAATTTTCTTAGTGGCTCATTGTCCATTATAAGTACACCTTGGCTTCTGAATACCAATGTAAAATCATACCATATGGCAATGTAGATCTCTTCTTAGTAGCTGCCTCTGCCATATAGCCTATCATCATACCAGCAAGATTTACAGGTCTACCAGTGAGAATGCAGTCCATCAATAAGATGTCTCGCTCCGAGACATATTCAAACCTTCCGATTTTAGGAAATAAAATCCTTCCACAGATATTGTGAAGTAATCTGAGTTCCAAATTAAGTTGATTTGCCAAGATTTCCTCAAACTCAGAAACTTCTCTCCCTAACATCCTTGATAGGGCACCTCCTCTATCTTCATGTTGATATTCAACTAAACCAACAGTAGGCATCTCCAATAGATTTCCAAGGGATTCGGCTGTGATGATTACTTTGTTCCTCTTACAACACTTACTAAGCCTCCCTCTCCTCTATAAATCATTATAAAACTCTCTTACTAGGGCAGGGTAGGTAGGGATATCCAAAGAACAGACCTTCTCCCATCCCATTTCTTTCAACAAACGCCCAATAGCAAAGCCCTCCGAAGCAAAAAAGTTCAAAATCAACTTTTCTTCCGGTAGTAATGGCCTTACCCGCTAATTGGTCGACTCGTGGAGAAGATGGTGAGGGTGGAGAGTCATCTTGAGTGGCAGATGAAGAAGATGACGAAGGTTGCCTCCGATTTGAACGGCGCTTCGTCGGAACAGTCGAACCACCAATGATAGCACGCCTTTTGGGAGCCATGGGATTCGATTGGAATGAGTAATCAAGGGATTTGAGGATTTGGAGGGTTTGGAATCAGTTTGGAACAGCTTTAGAAAGGTTTAGGAGACGATAGGTTCGTTGGGGTCGACTCCGCCCTTTTATTTTGACCTAGTTCCACTTAGAGTCGACTCCCGAAAATGAGGTGTCGGCTCCGAACCAGAGAATCTGTCAGCGCCCGAATTAGAGTCGGCTCTACAGAAGCCAGAGTCGGCTCTAATTGCCCAGACAGAACATCAAAATAGAAGGTGTCGACTCCACAAACTGCAGGTGTCGACTCCACAATAGTTTCAGAGAAAAAAAAATTTCAAGGATCTGAAACTGATCAAATTAATCATCAAACTCTAGATAAGTGTTCCTTAACAATTGGGGAAACAATGAATCAAATTTCTAGATAATTTCCTTATTGGACATAGAGGATTTTCAAGAAATTAATGAAGTCTAGATAGTTGTTGTCCTTAAGAGTTTCAGAAAATCATTCTAAAGGATCACAAACTCCTAATTCTCCTCTAAGATAGCAAAATCTTCCTCACTCAAAGGTTTGGTAAAAATATCAGCTAATTGATCATTAGTATTAACATATTCAAGACAAACATCTTTGTTAGTTACATGTTCTCTAATAAAGTGATGTCTAATTTCAATGTGTTTAGTTCTTGAATGTTGAATTGGATTTTTAGTTAGATTGATAGCACTAGTATTATCACATTTAATAGGAATTTTATCAAGTGTGATACCATAATCTTCAAGTTGTCGCTTAATCCAAAGGATTTGAGCACAGCAACTTCCAGCTGCAACATACTCTGCCTCAGCAGTGGATAATGCAACCGAATTTTGCTTCTTGCTAAACCAAGAGATTAAGTTACTTCCTAAAAGTTGGCATGCCCCACTTGTACTCTTTCTATCTAATTTACAACCAGCATAGTCAGAATCAGAATAAGCAATCAATTTTAAGGTTGAGTCTCTAGAATACCATAATCCTACATTTTTAGTTCCATTTAAGTATCTAAAGATTCTTTTAACAGCAAATAAATGTGATTCCTTAGGATTAGATTGATATCTTGCACATAAGCAAACAGAAAACATGATATCTGGCCTACTTGCAGTTAGGTAAAGAAGTGATCCAATCATACCTCTGTAATGCTTCTGATCTACTTTCTTACCTTCTTCATCCTTGTCCAGCTTGCATGAGGGACTCATTGGCGTACCAAGAGGTTTAGCAGATTCCATACCAAATTTCTTGAGTATTTCCTTTGTGTACTTTGTTTGGTTAATGAAAATTCCCGCTTTCTCTTGTTTGATTTGAAGTCCAAGGAAGAAGTTTAGTTCTCCCATCATGCTCATCTCGAATTCTCCCTGCATTAGCTTAGCAAATTCTTGACAAAGGAGATTGTTAGTAGCACCAAATATAATGTCATCAACATAAATTTGAACGATTAATAAATCCTTTTCTTTTCTTTTAAAAACAAGGTTTTATCAACATTTCCTCTAGAAAAGTCATTTTCAATTAAAAATTTACTTAATCTATCATACCAAGCTCTAGGTGCTTGCTTTAAACCATAAAGTGCTTTGTGTAGTTTGAAGACGTGGTTTGGAAATTCATGATCTTCAAAACCAGGAGGTTGTTCAACATAAACTTCCTCATTTATAAAACCATTTAGAAATGCACTTTTAACATCCATTTGAAATAAGTTGAAATTCATATGACATGCAAATGCAAGTAGTAGCCTAATGGCTTCTAATCTAGCAACAGGTGCAAAAGTTTCATCAAAATCTATACCTTCTTCTTGATTATATCCTTTTGCAACTAATCTAGCCTTATTTCTAATTACCAATCCATTTTCATCCAATTTATTTCTAAAAACCCATTTAGATCCTATTATAGGGTGGTTTTTAGGTCTATCTACTAGGGTCCAAACTTGGTTCCTAGTGAATTGGTTTAACTCTTCCTGCATTGCTAACATCCAATAACTATCTTTCTCAGCTTCCTCTATAGTTTTAGGTTCTATATGAGATACAAATGCAAGATGATTATTGATATCTCTCATTGATGATCTAGTCCTTACACCTTGAGATGGATCACCTATGATTAGGTCCTTAGGATGACCATAAGCATATCTCCAATCTCTAGGTAGATCTTTATCATTATGAGCAGTATCAATACCATCATCCTTAGGTGAGTCATCATCCTTAACTTCAGGTTCTTGATCTGAAGATACATTTAATTTTTCAATATCTCTTTCAATCAAAGATGTATCTTCCTCATCATCAATTTTATCTGAACTTGATGCTAAAGACTCATCAAACACTATATGAATGGATTCTTCTACAACTAAGCTTTTCTTATTAAATACTCTATATGCCTTGCTAGATGTAGAATATCCTAGGAAGATACCTTCATCAGACTTTGCATCAAACTTCCCAAGATTATCCTTACCATTGTTATGAATAAAACATTTACAACCAAATGCATGAAAATAACTTAAATTTGGTTTCCTATTGATGCCATAGTTCATAGGGAGTTTTCTTAAGGATAGGTCTAATTAGGGCTCTATTTAGGATGTAACATGCTGTGTTTATAGCTTCCGCCCAAAAATATTTTGGAAGTTGGCTTTCACATAGCATGGTACGGGCCATGTCTTCTAAAGTCCTATTCTTTCTTTCTACAACTCCATTTTGTTGTGGTGTTCTAGGTGCAGAAAAGTTATGATGTATGCCTTTTTCAAAACAGAATTTTTCAAATAAGTGATTTTCAAATTCAGTTCCATGATCACTTCTAATAGACACTATGGTAGTGTTTTTCTCATTAGTGACTTTCTTAACAAATTTCATGAATATTGAGAAAGTCTCATCTTTGTGAGCCAAAAACATTACCCAAGTGAATCTAGAGTAATCATCTACTATCACTAGACCATATTTCTTTCCTCCTAGACTTGTGGTTCTAGTAGGTCCAAAAAGGTCCATGTGTAGTAGCTCTAGTGGCCTAGTAGTTGAAACAACATTCTTAGATTTGAAAGAAGTTCTTGTTTGTTTTCCAAATTGACATGCATCACATATTCGATTATTTTCAAAATTTAAGCTAGGAATACCTTTAACTAAATCCATTTTCAATAATTTAGAAATTAGGTGTGTGCTTGCATGACCTAATCTACGGTGCCATAGCCAACCAATCTCATTCATCTTAGCATTATTAGCAACTAAGCAATGATTACTTGGAGATAAATTACTCAAATCAATTAAGTACACATTGCCATAACGTTTACCAACAAGAATAATGCTGTTATCAATGGGATTAGTAACAGTGCAAACAGAAGCTTCAAAGGAAACCTTGAAACCTTTGTCACACAGTTGGCTAATACTTATAGATTATGTTTAAGTCCATCAACATATAAAACATTATCAATATGAGTAGATGAGTAATTTGAATCTTACCAATACCCATGATATGGCCTTGACCATTATCACCAAAAGTAACTACTCCACCTCTTTTTGATTCAAGGGTGATGAATTGATCTTTGTCACCCGTCATGTGTCTTGAGCAACCACTATCCAGGTACCATTTTCTTTTCAGTCTGATGGCTGCAAGACACTCCTGCAAAATATTCATGTCTTAATTTTAGGTACCCAAGCCTTCTTGGGTCCTTCATGGTTAGATGCATTAAATATTGTTCCTTTGGGAACCCAAATCATCTTTCTTTTATTATGTGGAGATTTACACATATATGATTTATGTCCTTTGTTTCCACATTTAAAACAAGTAATATTTGATGATTTTTCAGCATGTACAAAAATATTCTTCAAGATTTTTGCTTTTTAAGTGGATTATATCCTAATCCAGCTTTATCAAAAATAGCTTTTGATTTCCAAAATCATATTAAGTTTGATAGAGCTTAGAGTAAATTTATCAACTATAGGCTTAAGTCTATCAACTTCATTTTTCAAACTTTCTTTTTCTTTTATCAAAAGTTCTTTATCTACAACATGCTTTTCATTTTCTAAGGATAGTTTTTGCATTTGAGTTTTCAAATCTTTGTTCTTTGAACTTAGGTTTGCAAAATCATCCATTAATTCATAAAAAGCACTATGCAATTCATCGAAAGTGAAGTCATCAAGAAAACTCGGACTTACCTCATCATTGTCCGCCATGAAGCATAGATTGGCCATTTCACTCTTTTCTTCTTCTTCGGAACTTGAGCTTTCCGAATCGCTCCATGTGGCCATCATTGCCTTCTTTTTGAACTTCCGGGTGCCTTTCTTTAGTTGAGGGCATTCAGATTTAAAGTGACCCGGCTTCTTGCATTCAAAGCAAATAACTTCTTTTTCTTTGCCCTTGTCCTCATCTTTTCTTGCAAAGGGCTTTTTCTTTTCAAACTTCTTCTTCTTCATGAATCTTTTAAATTTTCTTGTGATGAGTGCCATGTCCTCATCATCACTTTCATCTTCAGATTCATGAGGCTCTTCCATATATTCAGAAATCTTAAGAGCCATAGTCTCTTCTTCTTTGACTCATCATCATCAACATGTTGCTTAATTTGAAGCTCATGAGTCATCAAGGATCCCAATAATTCTTCTAGGGGTAGGGTACTTAGATCCTTTGCCTCTTGTATTGCAGTCACTTTAGCTTCCCAAGTCCTAGGCAAGGAACGCAAAACCTTTCTCACAAGATCAGAATTATCATAAGATTTACCAAGACTTTTTAAACCATTAACTATATCAGTAAATCTTGTAAACATATCAGCAATAGATTCACATGCATCCATTTTAAACAATTCATACTTATGAACTAGCATGTTAATCTTGGATTCCTTGACTTGATTTGTTCCCTCATGGGTAACCTCAAGTCTATCCCAGATTTCCTTAGCAGAAATGCAAATAGATATGCGATTGAATTCATTTGCATCTAATGAGCAGTATAAAACATTCATTGCTTTGGCATTGAGTT
Source organism: Calamus simplicifolius (assembly GCA_900491605.1). NCBI lineage: Eukaryota > Viridiplantae > Streptophyta > Magnoliopsida > Arecales > Arecaceae > Calamus > Calamus simplicifolius. The sequence goes on along the minus strand of UESW01001559.1, from coordinate 22,596 downwards.
GTGCCAATTTTTTATCATGTTCATCCCATTCCGTTTCCGGTTTAGGAATCTCCATGCCATTAACTCTAGCAGTGGGTGTGTGTGGTCCATTGACTATAATACTCCATAGATCATAGTCAAGTGCTTGAATGAAAATTTTCATTCTAGCCTTCCAATAACCATAGTTTGAACCATTAAATAAGGGTGGTCTATTAGTAGATTGGCCTTCGGAAAAAGATGAACCAGCTTGAGTTGCCATGTGGATCTTTGACTCTTGATCGTTAGATCAAATCAAATGAGCACTAGCTCTGATACCAATTGTTGGTCCAGATAGCAACCCAAGAGGGGGGGTGAATTGGGTTTTTCAAAAATTTAAACTCTTTTGAAAGATAACCCCCAGCGGAAATAAAAACTTAGATTCACAAATTAAAACTAAGCACAAATAGAGAGTTGAAGATAAAGAGACAATCACGGCAAACACAAGAGATTTTATAGTGGTTCGGTGTACCTACACCTACGTCCACTCCCAAGTACCTCTTGGGTCCACACTATAATCAAACTGATTACAGCAGAGTTGTTTTGCAAGCTCACAACTCGAACTTGTTGTTTTCCCGGGTGCACAACGAACCCAGCTGGTTTTCAAGGCTCACCAGCACAAAACCTATCACCACAAGCTAATGCTTGCACAAGGCTAACAGCCTCAACTGAATCAATCACCAGATTGACCCAGCAAACAATATTTATTTTTACAAGATAAACAGCTCCTCCAATGAGCAAATATACAATAATGAAACAATAATAATAGGATAGGAATCAAAGCCTGATTCGCAGATCTTGGTGGCTTCTTCCTTCTCTTCCTTTGAATGGATCTTCCTTCAAGATGCTCTTGAGACTCAGAAGATCAGAAAACTAGGGCTTCTTTCTTCTCTTGAGATTTCTTCTAAATAGAACAGCAAAAGCTTGGAATCTCTCTCTTCTTTTGGGGAATCAGTATGATCTTTCCTTACAAGTTTTCCCTCTTTTCTTTTCTGATGGATCTCAAAGATTTCTCTATTCTTTTCTTTTTGTCTCTCTTGTCTCTTTTTTTTTTTGGATGCAACAAACCCTCTTCTTATAGATCCGATTAATCCATAAATAGTTTGAAACTATCCGTTAGAAACAAGTGTAAGAAGGATTAGATCCATAAATAACAATAGCCGTTGGGATTAAAAAGATAAAGATAAAGTTTAGAGTCGTTCTGACAGTTCTGGAGCCGTGTCTGACATTCTGGAGTCGGCTCTAACTTTTCTGGAGTCGGCTCTAACTCGAAATTCTTTAATCCGCTCGATCTGGAGTCGTCTCTGACTTTTCTGGGGTCGACACAAAATTCTTCTGGAGTCGACTCTAACTGGGAGTCGACTCTAAGTCGTGGCCTGAAAAACCATCGTTCTGTCTTTTCTGTTGGAGTCGGCTCTAACAGTCCGGAGTCGACTCTAAGTCTGTGCCATTTTTCGGAGTCGACTCTGCGATTCCATGTGTCGACTCTAATGTCTGCAATCTTACCTTGACATTAGATTCGAACCAGAACTTGATTTGACTCTTGATTTTGATTATCAAATCAACTTATAACTGAAAAACTTAATCAAAATCATTAGTAACTTCAAATGTTATACTCAAATAGTTTTGTTAATTATCAAAATCCTGAATTGGGTCAACATCTTCCTTTTTAGATTTTATATTTTCAATTTTAAGAACAAGTTCATTTTTCTTTTTAAGAAGATCTAAGTTTTCAGTTTTCAAGGTTTTGTTTTTGGTTCTTAAAATCTTCAAATCGCTAAACAATTCATTGAAAGCATCATATAGTTCATCAAAGTAAAATCATCATTGGGGGTTTCAGAATTTACCTCATTTTCATTATTTGCCATGAAATACATATTGGCAACTTCTTGTTGATCATCTTCGGATGAAGATTCCTCACTGTCGCTCCAAGTTGCAATATATGCCTTCTTCTTCTTTTTGTATCCCTTTTAAAGTTGAGGACATTCGGATCTGAAATATCCCAGTTTCTTGCATTCATAACAGATCAAGGGATCTTTCTCTTTATCCTTATCCTTTTCTTTTTCACCTTCCATTTTAATACCAATTTTCTCTTGTGAAAGGGCCTCCTTCTTTGCATAAACTTTCTGAATTTCTTTGCAAGGAAAGCGGTCTCATCATCGTCTTCATCTTCTTCGCTGTTGCTCTTCTCATTTTCTGCAGCTTTGAGTGCAACAGTCCTCTTCTTTTTCACATCATTTTCTTGAAGTTGCTTCATTGTAAGCTCATGGGTTATAAGAGATCCAAGTAGCTCCTCCAAAGGAGATTGTTCAGATCTTTGGCTTCTTGGATAGCTGTCACTTTAGCTTCACATTCTCTTGGAAGAGACCTAAGAATTTTTTGCACCAATTCAGAGTTAGTATAGGTCTTACCAAGACTTTTTAATCCATTTACTATATCAGTAAATCTAGTATACATGTATGTCATAGATTCATTTTGATCCATGCTAAGGAGTTCATATTTATGCACCAAAATATTAATCTTGGATTCCTTAACTTGGTTGGTACTCTCATGAGTAACTTCCAACCTATCCCATATTTCCTTGGCTGAGATGCAAGTGGATATTCTATTGAATTCATTTGCATCCAAAGAACAGTATAGGACATTCATGGCCTTGGCATTGAGCTAAGCCATTTTCCTATCATTTTCATTCTAATCCCTTTTGGGCTTAGGAACAATGGATTCGTCTACTAAGTGTGTGAGAGTGCTAGGACCATTGATAATGACACTTCATAACTCATAGTCTCAAGCTTGAATGAAAATCCTCATTCTAGCTTTCCAATATGAATAGTTTGTACAAGGGTGGTCGGTTTGTGGATTGTCCCTGAGAAAAAGAAGAACCAGCTTGAGCTGCCATTTTGATCTTTAGCTCTTGATTGTTAGATCAAGCAAAGGTGAGCACTAGCTCTGATACCAATTGTTGGCCCAGATGGCAACCCAAGAGGGAGGGGTGAATTGGGTTCTTTAAAAAATCTTACAATTAAAATAATTTCACAAGATGAATGTGCACAAGTAAAGTGTAGAGAGTGTGATGCTATGAATGTTGAGCATAATATAAAAAGAGAAGAGATAAGCACGACAAACACAAGAATTTATAGTGGTTCAGTGTTAGCTACACCTACATCCACTCCCAAGCAACTCTCGGGTATACACTATAATCACCTTGATTACAACAGAGTTGTTTTGCAAGATCACAACCCGAACTTGTTATTTTACAATGGGATCACAATGAACTCAGCCGGTTTTCACAGGTTCACCAGCACACAACCTAACACAAGCTAATCTTAGCTTGTCCAAGGTCAACTACCTCAACTGATTCAATCCCCTGATTGAATCAGAAAGCAAACAAATCAAGTAAATATTTATAGCAATTTAAAAGCTCCTCAAATGAGCAGATAAACAATATAAATAAAATGAGAATAGAAAAGCCTGATTGGAAGCTGTTTGATGTTGATCTTTTCTTTTTTCCTCTTTTTCTCTTTTCTTCTGAACGATCTTTCAAAGCTTGAACTTAGGCTCTTGAAGAAAAGTTGGTGAAGAGAAGGATGAAGAACTAGGGCTCTTGTTTTTCTTCTTCTAATTGATGAAAATCCTTTGGATTTGATCTTTGAAAGCTTTTGGATTTCTCTTCTATCTCCTTTGAACAGTTAGGCTTTGAATCAGAATTTTTCCTTTCTGAAATTTCTCTATTTTCCTTTTTTTCTTTTCTTGTGTTTGAACGGTTCGAATGCCCCTTTTATAATCTCTATTAATCCATATTTTTGATGCAAAGTAGTCATTGAAAGTACTTATGGATTAGTTCAACACACAAAGGCAAAGAGCCGTTGAAGAGTAGGTGAAGAAATATGACCGTTGGAGCTTTTTCTGACAAATCTAAAAATTACCTCTTATAGGTTGGAGTTGGCTCTAATCTTTTCAGGTGTCGGCTCTAAGTCGGGTTTCCCAAAATAGTAAGAAAATATTCGTCATGGAGTCGGCTCTGGAATTCTGTGGTGTCGACACATCGCGAGCTGGAGTCGGCTCTAATTTCTTTGAGGTCAACACGAACAGTATCACAAAAAATGCAGTCTCTGTTCTCAGGTTAGAATCGGCTCTAATTTCTTGGGTGTCGACTCTAAATCGTGCCGAATATGCCAAACAATTCTGATACACTCTGGAGTCGGCTCTAATGCATCTGGAGTCGGCTCTAAACTCTAAACTTTGACACATACCACTAAAAATTGATTCAAGCCCATTTTTGCATGAATTATAAATACTTAATCTTTCTAAATTCTAGAAACATTTGTCAATCGCATTAGTATCATAGGGAATATACTCATGACTTTTGTTAATCATCAAAATCAATAAATGGGTTAACACATATTTTTGCTACGTACACAAAGATCCTATATGCACTTATATTTGTATTTTGCAGACGTTAAGATGAATGCTATACACACTTAAGGCATGTTTAGGAAGCTACGTGGTATTAGATTAGGAAATCTAAGAGGTGTGGTCGGTATGGCAATCCCATACTTTTTGGTATGAGATGCCAATCAAATGGTGGGACCCATGGTTTCTTAATCCTACTTTTGTTGGCTTAAATGTGGGATTGGATTATGAATACAATCAAATCCCATCTAGTTTGCCATTCCAAACATGCCCATAGATCACCATGTATACACTTAGCCCATCCATATGCAGACATTTTCACTGTGTGCACACTTAGATTTGTACACAGTTAGATCATTATGTATGACCTATTTCTGTATACACATACATTTTCACTATGTAGACACTTAGATGGATCTTGTATATATTTATATTTTCACTATATACATACTTAGATGAATAACATGCACACTTAGATCACTATGTGCGCAGTTAACCTATTCCTATATGCACATATATTTACCCTTTGTATGCACCTAGATGAATTCTCTATATACTTGTGCTTTCATTATGTATACACTTAGATAAATGTTGTACACATTTAGATCACTATGTACACATTAGTCTATTTCTGTGCATATTTATATTTTCTCTATTTACACACATAGTTAAGGAGTTGGAGGATAGGCAGAAATATCATTTTTTTTAGAATGAGATTAGAATAGTCATTTGAAGTTAGGGATGGAGAAGAGGGATCGAAAGTTGGATAAAAAGTCAACAGAGATTGCTTATTATAGTGGCAACTTTGGAGGGCCCTATCATCAAATACCCTATAATATAATGGAAAAGGAGACGATATGGTGGCCAGGGAGCGATCTAAACGAGATCAAGACTCTCAACAACGTGGCTTGTTCTTTGGTATAGGAGGTTTGTTTTTTTAAGAACAATATGAATTTTTAATTTTATTTTCATAAAAACTAAAATAATAATAAAATTAAAACTAAATTTCTAAAAAGGATAACTCCAAAATCATAGAAATCTGAAATAATTTAAAGATGTTTTCATTGTTTTCTATTAAAGAAAAGAAGAAAGTAAAAAACATAGAATAGATAATTTGTAAACATAGGAGATGACAAATATTTCCTTTAATTTTTTTTGCCTATTTTTTTAAAAGATATCATTTATAATAAAATAAAAAATAAGAAGTAATTTTTATTTTCATTTACCAAATGTACTTTTTAGATATTAGAAAATAGAAGTAAAAATTATTTTCATTCAATGAAAATGAAAAATGTCCTAGAAAATCAAATGCAACCTTAATCTTTTTGGTAAGGTCTTTTAACTTGCTTTGAAAAGTAGAAATTAACTGTAGTTGAAAAAAAATAATCATGCCACTAGTTTGCTCTTAAACCTTTAAATTCTTTCATTTTTGCTCTTTGATTTACTATATTTTTAGGACAAAATCCTCCTAAATAGAGTGCAATTGAATGCTTATCGAGATCTCCTAATGAAAACAAGCTTGAAGCCTTAATAGAATACATAACTTAAATAAAATTTCCTTTTAGTAACTATTATCACAAGGAATGCCACTGATGCTGTCCAAATCTAGAGACATCTTGGATAGCATCAGGGAGTTGATGGTGATATTGAGATTAAGAAGCAAAGTGAACTACGAGACTAATGGATAACACCATCGCAATCAAAGAGTTCTTCCAGACTAATAGCAAAGCTTGCAGGACAAGGAAAGAATGAGCAAAAAAAGACTGAGATCTAGATCTTTTGATGCTCAAGTTAGTGGAGAATTTGACTAGCTTAGTCAAGGTGTGTGCTAAGTGTTTGCTAACCTATTCAAGGTGTTGACTTTTTAATCGAGGTAGAATTAGTTGCCACGTGTCCTACTATAGGTACGTGAGAATCAACATCATCACATGCCTCCACTCTTGAAGTCAAGAATATTAGGTTGAGTGAGGGATTAGTTTGTTCAAGTTCGGACTTGATGAGCTATATTAAGCATCAAAGTAATGTTCTTCAAGTGCAAAGTTTTCATGATGAAAGATTTTGAGGCAAGCCAGGCCAGATTTAAACTCTTTGTCTGAGCTAACCTATCCAAAGAAGCGCTTAGGAGAGCTTAGTAAAGCGCAAAGGGCTCTTTATGGGTTTTGAATTTTTACACATAAACTTCAAGCTTTGATACCTTTTATTTATTGTTATAATTGCTTGTTTAACGATGATGCCTCATTAAATGCATTATCACAAGCATGATTGATCAAGTATGAAGGCAAGCATAATCTCTACCAGGCCTGTAAGGACATGATACCTGCAAAAGGGGAACTAACCACCTACCTCATTCTTGATGGTTGACATTTTTCGAATAATATGGGCCATTCATGTGCCTTTAAAAGAAGATGAGGATACGTACCTGCTCTTCTTCCTCATTCTTTCTCAGCATCCATCTTCCATCCTCATTTAGCCTTTTACTCCTTTAGCTCTTCTACGTATGCCATATCTTTTCTCCTTTTTATTTCTTTTTCTCCATGGTTCTCCATCCTTTCTCCTTTTCCACTATTGATGAGGCTTCAGAGATTCCTTAAAAGACTTTAGATGTTGTTAGGTCAACCATTAGGGTTCTACAAAAGATGCACATTAGAGCATCTTTCAAAAGGAAAGAGCTTGTAGTCCTCCTTTTGGTGCGATGTGTATCTATGTAGATACCATAAATGCTAGGCTTAGGCTCTTTGTGCCTCCTTTTGGCTTTGGAGATGCGTAAGAATTTGGGAATTTTCCTTCCCAATGTTTTCTTGGTTCCTACGATTTGCTACAATAATATACTACTCTTTTTAGAAGAGGGGGATCATGAAGAATTGCCCAAATATTTTTAGATTTTTTTTTTCTGTTTGAAACACCATCTAAGGAGTAATGGGTGGGATATCTTATCTCAAGGAAGGGCTATGAAATCTTTACTAATCTTTTTTCTTCCATTCATGGTTGGTCATGGGATAGGCTTGATAGCCTTCTCGGCATTTAGGGTGCATTTGGTGACCATTTTGGGATCACACTAGTGACCTTAGATCATTGGTAATTCTAATTCTAAAGTGATCTAATCTTTAGTGATTAAAGACATCATGTTAGCTATGGTATATATATCATAGTGATCAAGGATCATCGGTGATCTATGTTGCCCAGATGTAGCAACCCAAGAGGGGGGTGAATTGGTTATTTAAAAAATTAATCGCGTAGATATGTGCTTATCAAAATTTAATTGGCAGCGGTGTAGTGATGTGCACACAATAATATCTCAGAGACAAGGAAAAATCATACATAAGAATTTTTATAGTGGTTCAGTGCTAACCCAGCACCTACGTTCACTCCCCAAAAACCCTTTGGGAATTTTTACTCCAATCGTATCACAATGATTACAACCCCTAGCCTTCCCTAGCTAGTCCTCTTGTTTATGGCACAAGGAAGCCAAACCCCTAGCCTTATCCGGCTAGTCCTCTTATTTACGGTACAAGGAAGAAAAATTCTTTAAATAGCTGAGATTAGAGGAAGAAAAATGAGGATGAAATAGAGGAGAAAATCATGTAAGAATCTTGTTGAAAATCCTTGTGAGAAGTTAGTATTGAGCTTTCATTTGTGAATCATTACAAGAGTTATTGGAGTGTTGATTCAAGTGGTTGATAACATTTAAAGAAGAGATCCAACGCATTCAAGAGCTTACAAAGAGGAGTTTCAAATTTATTGAAGGTATCATCCAAAGCTACAACAATCAAAGAAGGCTTCGTTCATTCCTCAAAGCTTCATTCGAAAGAAGAAGCCAAAAGCTCCAAATTTGTAAAGTGATCTTTCATTGTTTTATTTGCTCATTTTAGAGTTTCTTGTACTTAAACCTTGATATTCTTGTGTTTGTTATAAGGCTTCCTTATGCCATAAACAAGAGGATTAGCCGGGTAAGGCTAGGGTTTGCTTCTTGTGCCGTGAAATAAGAGGACTAGCCGGGGAAGGCTAGGGGTTTGGCTGCCTTGTGCCGTGAAACAAGAGGAATAGCCGAGGAAGGCTAGTGGTTTGGCTGCCTTGTGTCGTGAAACAAGAGGGCTAGCCGGGAAGGCTAGAGGTTGTAATCGTTTGTTATGATTGGAGTGAAATTCCCAAAGGATTTTTGGGGAGTGGATGTAGGTGCTGGGTTTAGCACCGAACCACTATAAACCTTCTTGTGTTTGTGATTGCTTGCATAATTTTGTGATATTATTGTGTTCACATTACTACACTGCTGCCGATTAAATTCTGATTAGTGATAAGCATATCTGCGCAACTATTTTTAAAGACCCAATTCACCCCCCTCTCGGTTGCTACATCTGGGCAACAAGTGGTATCAGAGCAGCGTGCTCCTGATTTCTATTACTTTAATTAGCTTGGAGCCAAAGATCATTAGCAATCCAAATGGGTTCAGTTTTGACTGAGGGACAGTCAACTAATAGACCACCTCTATTTGATGGCACAAATTACACTTATTAGAAAGCACGTATAAAATTTTTATTCAAGCACTTGATTATGATTTATGGAGTATCATAGTCAATGGACCTCATACACCCACTATTAAATCTCATGGTTGATATTCTCAAACCAAAAATGGAATGGGATGTGCATGATAAGAAGATGGCTCAGCTAAATGTTAAAGCTATGAATGTTCTTTATTATTCTCTTGATGCAAATGAATTTAATCATATTTCTACATGCATATCTGCTAAGAAAATTTGGAATAGACTTGAAGTTACCCATGAGGGTATCAATCAAGTCAAAGAATCTAGAATAAATATGCTTGTATATGAATATTAATTGTTTAAAATGGAATCATATGAAAGCATTGGTGATATGTTTACAAGATTCACTAACATTATTAATGGCTGAAAAGCCTTGAAAAATCTTATACTAATGGTGATCTTGTTAGAAAAGTTTTGAAATCCTTGCCTAGGTCTTAGGAGGACAAAGTTACTACAATTCAAGAAGTGAAGGACCTCAACACACTATCTCTTGAAGAATTAGTTGGTTCATTAATGACTCATGAGCTTCAGCAGCAACAACATATTGATGAAGAATAGTCCAAAACGAAGAGGATGTTGGGACTAAGAGTGTAGCCCTAAATGATGAGAATGAGAGCACCTCAAGTGAAAGCGATGAAGAAAATGATCTGGCTCTCATTACAAGAAAATTGAAAAATTTATGAGAAAGAAATTTGAAAAAAAAGAGGGCATTAATGAAAGGAGAGCCAAGCAATGAAAAAGAATATGAAGTAATTTGTTACGAATGCAACAAATCGGAACACTACAAGCCAGATTGTCCATATCTAAAGAAAGGTCCCAAGAAATTTAAAAAGATGGCTATGATAGCTACATGCAGCGATAGTGATGCATCAAGCTCTGAAGAAGAAAGAAGAATGAAGAAGAAAATCTTTGTCTCATGGCGAACAATGAAGAGGTAAACCCCAACTTCTTAGATGATTTTATTTGATGAATTGCATGGTACATTTTATGAATTAATTGATGATTTGGCAAATCTCAGTTCAAAAAATAAAGATTTGAAAAATCAAGTTCAAAATCTTACTTTAGAAAAGGATAAACTATTAGAAGAAAATGAAGTTTTATTACAAGAAAACATGAATTTGAAAAATGAAGTAGATAGATTGGAACCTATTGTAGATAAGTTTACTTTGAGCTCTACTAAACTTAACATGATTCTTAAAAATCAAAGAGCTTTTTAATAAAGCTGGCCTAGGATACAGTCCTTTGAAATGATAAAAGTTTTTAAAAAATATTTATGTGCATGCTAATAATTCTACTAAAGTTACATGTTTCAAATGTGGTAAACCTGGACACAAAGTATATATATGTCACACACACAATGTTAAAAGGATATGGGTTCCAAAAGGAACCATTTTAGCTAACCCTAAAGGACCCAAGAAAGCTTGGGTACCTAGAAGCAAGACTTGATATTATGGATGCAGGTGTGTCTTGCAACCCATGTAGCAAAAAAAAAAATACTTGGATAACGGGTGCTTAAGACACTTGATGGATGATGAATCTCAATTCATCACTTTAAATGCAATTAATAGAGGAGTGGTTACCTTTGAAAATAATGGCCAAGGTAATATTGTTGGCATTGATAAAATTGGTACAACTCCCTCTACTTTTATTGATAATATCTTGCTTGCTAAGCATTAGTCAATTTTATGAAAAAGTTCTAAAATTATTTCTTGAATCATCTCCTTGCATAGTTATAAATCCTATTGATGATTGCATGAAAGCCATTGGTCATAGGCATAGTAATGTTTATATTGTTAATGACCAGATTATTGAATGTCTAGTTGTCATGAATACTAAAATTGATAAATCTAGTTATGGCATCATAGACTTGCTTATGTCAGCATGGATTTGCTTTCTAAATTATTCAAAAATGATTTGGTTAAAAGTTTGCCAAAAATTAAATTTTGAAAAAGATAAAGATTTGTGATGCATGCAAATTTTTAAAAAATTAACTAGAATTTTTTTAAGTCAAAAATATGATTTCAACTTCTAGACTTTTAGAACTTTTGCATATGGATTTATGATTATTGATGATTCTCTCAATTTACATAAGTTTTTTACTTAGTTAGCAAAAATGAAGCATCTTCAGTTTTTCTAAAAACTCCTTAGAAGAATTTCAAATGAAAAAGGTTTTCCTATTATATCCATTAGAAGTTGTTGACCCTACATTGATTTTGATGTTTACAAAACAATTAAGCAATGATTGATTCTATTTATCAAGCTTGTTGCAGGGAAGTTTAGATGCTCTACAAGTAAGTATCTTCATGCAAAATTTTATGTGAGTATATATATCTATTTTATTTTTCCACCAGATTGATATCAAATGAATATCTTTTAGCCCTGGCCATTCTTTTTGGCTTGGGAGTTAGCTATTTAGCTAGCTTGCTCTTTCATTTAGCTAGCTGGCATAACATTTAGCTAACTACCAAACTTTGTTTGTGACTTGGCCAAATGGTTGATTTTTTGAGCTAGCTAGTTAGCTAGCTTGCTGCTTCGTTAGCTAGCTGGAGTTCCATTTTAGCTAGCTGAGGTGCATGTTACAATTGCTAGCCGAGCCGTTCAATTTTTGAGCTAGCTGGCTAGCTAGCTTGCTCCTTCTTTGAATAACTAGAATTCCTTGTTAGCTAGCTTGTCATATTTGTGAGTTAGCTAGATTTCATTTTAGTTAACTATGGATTTGAATGCCTCTGTGCCAGCCGATTGCTTTGGGTATCAGTTAGCTAATTAGCTAACTTGACTTCCCTGATAGCTAGCAGGTTTGCCCTTTAGTTAACTATCATTCCCTTTTTAATTGTCTTGGCCGAGCGCCCCTCTTTTTCAGCTGACTGGTGAGCTAGCTGATGCTTCTCTTAGCTAGCTAGCATCCCCTGTTAGTTGACTGCTTTATTTTGGAGCTAATTGGTTTCTTTCTTAGCTAACTGTTATCTTTTCATAGGGAATCTAAGCCGAGCGCCATTCAATCTTAGTTAGCTGGAGAGTTAGCTGACCTTTGGTTTAGTTAACTGGAAAGCTAACTCCTCACTGGGCGTATGGCTGCCTTTTTTCATTAGTTGGCTGATGAGCTAACTCTCCTGGACGATCACTTTATTGCCTTTTGAGTTTAGTTAGCTGGGAAGCTAACTACCAGTTGCTTAGTTAGCTGAATAACTAACTCCTCACTCTCTGACATCTCTGTTTCTCCTGGACGACCAAGAGCCATTCAAATTCAGTTAGCTAGAGAGATAACTATCTGTTGGCTTAGTTAGCTAAGTAGCTAACTAATGGGATTTGACTTTTTCTCCTGAGCCGCATAGATTGCTTGCTAGTTAGCTGGGAAGCTAACTAATCATTGCTTTAGCTAGCCAAGGAGCTAGCTCCTCCTCTCATGAGCCTTTTTAACTCATGGCGTGTGATCTCTTGGAAGCTAGCTGATGAGCTAGCTAAGGACTCCTCCTTCTCTCTAGCCGTTTGTCTTCAACACTCTTAGCTGCCTGGAATTAATTCCAGTAGCTGCCTTTCTGGCCATTTTTGGGCGTGCTCCTCTCTCTCTCTACTTTATTTTGATTGCTATTTTCAGCTAGACTAACTTTCAATTTTTGAATTATGACAGAGTTCTTCCTACCTCAAATAGATTCAAGCATTCAATGCTTAAGAGAAATAATCTCAACGATTATCTTTTCTTTCCTTTTTTATTTTCATTTGTTTCAATTGTCTCTGACAGATCTTTTTGTTGTTGGATTGTTATATATAGCTGAGATTATAAGCAAAACATGTCAAATATTTGAAAAAGAAAAATACAAGAGAGATATCCAAGAAAGAAAGCTTTTATTGCATATTTTCGGAGTGGTTGAAAGCTAGTTGCTATGCATTGAAGATCATTCAGTGCTGAAAAGTCGTCCAAATCTTTTAAAGCCTTCAAGCAAATCAAGAGTCCAGCTACCATAGCTTTGTTCATTTATTGCTGAAGATTTGCTACAAATTTGTAAAGTATTCTCTGAATATTTGCTCATTATAGGAGCTACTTGTCATCATTTACTTTGAATCTTTTGTAAAAGGGTTAGTGTTAACTCTTTGGTTATTGTTGGCTTCCTTGTGCCGTTAAACAAGAGGACTAGCCTGGTAAGGCTAGGGGTTGGTTTCCTTGTGCCATTAAACAAGAGGACTAGCCAAGGAAGGCTAGGGGTTTTGGCTGCCTTGTGCCTTGTAAAACAAGAGGACTAGCTGGGGAAGGCTAGAGGTTGTAATCGTTGTGATACAATTAGTGAAATTTCCAAAGATTTTGGGGAGTGGACGTAGGTGCTGAGCTTGGCACCGAACCACTATAAAATCTCTTGTGTTTGTGGTTGTTTGATTCTCTGATTACTATCTTGTGCACTACACTACACCGCTGCAAATCAAGTTTAATTAGGGTTAAAGCACATATCTGCATAGTAATTAACTTTTTAATAACGCAATTCATCCCCCTCTTGGATTGCTACATATGGGCAACCAAGTGATTCAGCACTTTGATAAATCTTGTAATGAACATAGGACGTTAGATTCATGTTATATTTGATGAGTCTAATGATCTTCCATTAAGGAAGAGAAATGTTTTGAATGACACAGATGAATTTGAAAGTCAAGTCAAGAAGCTTACCTTGCATTCAATGATACAAACGATACATGAAGAAGAAATTCAACATGATGACCCCAAGGTAATGCTGAATTTGAAAGAGAATGAAGGTATGTCTATAATCACCTTAAAGAGCTAACATTAAGTGATCCATCTCATAATATCAGGATTAGATCATCATTTAGAAATAAATATATTAATTTTGCATTTGTTTTTCATATAGAGTCTAAATGCCATGCATGATAAACTAAATGGGTATTTAGAAACAAATTAGATGGGCATGATAATTTCATCAGAAATAAAGCAAGACTAATAGCTAAATGATATAATCAAGAGTAAGATATTGATTTTGATGAAACATATGTTCCTAGTTAATAGATTAAAGATTATTAGATTACTTCTTGCATTTCCTTGCTTTATGAATGTTAAATTGTATTGAATGGATGTTAAGAGCACTTTCCTTAATAAATATATTGTTGAACAAGTGTTTGTTGATCATCCACCCGATTTTAAAAATCTTGTGTCTTCAAACCATGTATTAAATTGAACAAAGCTTTATATAGTTTGAGACCCCGGGCATGGTTTGATAGGCTTCTTAAGTTCTTGATTAGCAATAAATTTATTAGTAAAAATGTTGATGCAACATTATGAATTAAAAGATAGAATGATGATATATTTGTTGGCCCAGATGGCAACCCAAGAAGGGGGGGGGGGGGGTGAATTGGGTTCTTAAAAAATTTAAGTCCTTTTAACTTTAGTTGTTTAGTTAGCAAGATGTGCAAGTGAGAGGCTAACCTAAATCAATACACAAGCAAATAAAGAGAGATAGAGAGAGAAAATATGGCACGACAAACACAAGATAATTTTATAGTGGTTCGGTGCAATCAACACCTACGTCCACTCCCAAGATTCACTTGGGTCCACACTATAATCTCTCTAGATTACAGCTGAGTTGTTTTCCAAGCTCACAACTCAAACTTGTTGTTTTCCCGGGTGCACAACGAACCCAGCCGGTTTTAACTCGGGCTTACCAGCACAAAACCCTACACGTTGTTTTTCACGGGCTCACAACTAACCCAACACAAGCACTCCGGCTTGCAACGAGGTATAATAACCTCCACTGATTCAATCCACTGATTGAAACAGCAAGCAATCAAAATAATCAGAGTTTAAATGTTGAAATGCTCCCCTTGAGCAAATATACAAATTAAGTATAAAAGAAAGAGTTAGAAAAGCCTGATAGTATTGCAGATGGTAGTGGCTTTGGCTTTCTTCCTTCTCCTCTTTAACTCCTCTTGAAATGTTGAATCACGCCTTAGCAAGATTCTTGACCGTTGAAGACTTTGGAGTTGAGATGAAGCTTTTTCTTCTTTTAAAAATCCTCCGATTTGACCTTTGAAATGCTTGTGGATTTTCTTTTGACTCTTGTGGATTGATGAGAAGGAGCAGACGAAACTTCCTCTTGGATTTCACTCCTTTTGAATCACTCTCCTTTGAGCTAGATGATTTTTCCAATATGCTCTGTTTTTCCCTTTTTTCAAAAGATATTCTTTTCTCTCTTTTTGATTTTCTCTGGATTGATTTGATTTGAAAAGAGCTTCTCTATTTATAGAATCTGCAAAAATATATCCGTTAGAAACAAAGAAAAATAGCCGTTATTTGAAAATCTTACCGTTGGAGCTGATATGTCATCGTGAAAAATCGCGTCCAGATTTCGTGGAGTCGGCTCGAGCTTTGTGGGAGTCGGCTCGCACAGTCCATTCCAGAAACACCTAACTTTCAGGGGTCGACTCGCGATATGCGGGGAGTCGACTCGAGAAGTGCTCAAAAATGAGCCTTTCTGGTGTCTGAGTCGAGTCGGCTCGCACAGTCTTGAGTCGGCTCGCGAAGGTTTCAGGGGTCGACTCTTGAAAACTCAAGTGTCGACTCAGGACAACATTGAAAATCAGACAATTGGGGAGTCGACTCGGAAACCCTTGAGTCGGCTCGGGAGCGATACAAAAATCAGAAAAATGTTCTGATTGACTTTAAAGCTCGTCCCAATTAAATTTAAATAATTTTAAATAATATTTTGACTTGAACACAATAAATATGACATTAAGCATGAATTCAAGACATGTTTCAAGAAATCATAGATTAAAATATATTATGTAAGAATTTCTTTTCGAAATCTCAAAATAGAGTTTGAAAACTTCTCTTTCAAATTGATTCAAAAATCAGTGAATTAAACCATTTAGAGTCCATTGGTTTCCTTTTGAATAAGCTCAAGATTTTTGATAGATAAACTCATTGTTTTCTTTAAAATACTCATGGCTTTTGGAAATCATCAAAATCAATAAAGTTGGGGCAATTATGATTCAATAATTTCTTAACAATCTCCCCTTTTTGATGATGACAAAAACATTGAGTATATGCATTATAACATTGAAAGATTTATGATACCAAAATCAACTTTTGTGTTCATGGAAAGGCTCCCCCTCAATGAGGTAGCTCCCCCTAAGAACCTCAATTTTATAATTCATTTAGAATTTTTCTTTATGAAATTCAAGTTCTTTCTTCCTTTTGTACTCTCTCCCTTATTTTCAATTAGGACAATTAAAACATATACGGTTTGATGATGATGCATATACGATTAAATCATATAAATCTCTCCCCCTTTTTTGTAATCAACAAAAAGGTTGAGATGCATCAGAGCATCAACTTGATTAATTCATTCGAATTCATTCAGCATCTAAGTTATCAATTGAGTATTGAGATATTCAAAATTATATCAAATTAAACATAAGCAATCAAGGATATTCAAAAGTGCTCATAATTGAAGTGAACATAATTTTTCTCATTACTTCAAGAGTATGTCAAATTACATCAAAATGTAACACAAGCTCATTGTAATCAAATTTAAACCAACTTAGATTCATCAAAGTTCAAATACATTCATATTAAAGCAAAATTTCCTAGATACAATCTAGGAAGGAAATCTAGAAATACAAACTAAGATAAGTATCAAATTCATTTGACACGCTTGAAAATTAAACTCTTTAAGTGTCCAATCATCTCCATGATATCATCCTTTTGAGATTTGTTAAAGTCATTCATGGTTACTTGAATTTGATCAACTGCTGCATCAATATCTCTTCTTAACTGATTGGTTCTATCAAGATACACATTGGATCCATCGGCTATCCCTTGAAGTCTTTCAAATATCTTCTTAAGCTCAGAATTGAGTGAATCCACATGAGTACTAACAGAAAATGAAAATAAGTCAAGTCTAGAGATGATTTCATCCTTTAGTTCTCTAATATCTTCTCTTAATTGACCAATTTCATCTTTCCTTTGATTATCAAACTCTGCAAACATAGATCTAAGTTGACATAACTGCTCATCTGAAAATCTCACAGAAGAAGATGAAGCCTGAGGTGGAGGAGAATAATGCATGCTAGGTCCTGCCTCAGACGGTCCAGCAACAGAAGGTCCAACCTCGACCTCAGCTCCAATGTCTTCAACTCTGTCCTCAGCTCTAACATCATCTTGACCTTTTCTTATCCAATTACCATTAACTTTCTTGAAGCCCATGCGTGAATAGTGGCCAATGAGTAGTAGTCAGTATGTCTCAAATTTTTCTTGGGCTCACTATCACTAAATTCAATTCCTTGGCTTCTGAATAACTGAGTCAAGATCATACCGTAGGGAAGACAGGATTTCCTCTTACTTCCACAATCAGCTATATACCATAATATCATGATGGGTAAGTTGATTGGCTTCCCTGAAACTACAGCATCCATGACAAAGATATCCCTCTCAGATAAGTAGTCAAACCGGCCTGTCTTAGGGAATAGAATTCTGCTGCATATGTTATGAAGCAATCTTAAGTCCAGTGGCAGCTGACTGGCAAAAACTTCTTCAAATCCCTCAAAGTTTCTATTCAATAATCTGGTGAGGGCAGGTGACCTATCCTCTGGGTCAAAGGTGGAGGGTCCTGATAGGGGTAAGTCCAATAACTTAGAGAGAATGACGGCAGTGACATTCAAACCAACTCCTCTAACAGTACTGACCAGACCATTGTCCCCTCTAGTTAAATTTCTATAAAACTCTTTTACTAGTGCTGGGTATGTAGGACAGTCTAGGGAGCATATTTTTTCAAACCCCATTTCTTCAACTGTGAACCTACAAGCAATCCCTCTCTCTCAAACAAATCGAAATCAAACTTCCTTCCTGGTAATGACCCTACTTGCAAAATGGTCTACCTGAGGAGTAGTGGCAGTAGGAGCAGGTGAATCATCCGAAGAGGAAGCAGATGAAGATTCCGGAGTCGGCTCGCGGACGGGTCGACGCACGGTCTTCTTCCTTTTCATCCCGGCACGGCTACTACTAGCACCACGGGTTTTGGGGGCCATTGATTCAAGGTGGAATGATTGTTTAAGGTTTTTGGAAGATTTTGGAAAGTTTGAAGGGTTTTGGAGGGTTTTGAGATGATTTGGAATGATTAGAATCGATCGATGGGTCGGCTCGTGCCCTAATAAAGCGATTTGGGACCACGTCGAGTCGACTCGCGCAAAGCGTAGAGGCTCGGGTAAGTCACAGAGCACAGACACGATCTCGAGTCGACTCGCTCAGAGAAGGGGTCGACTCCTGAGTTTCAGCAGAAACTCGAGTCGACTCCGATACTCTCGAGTCGGCTCCGAAACCATTTCAGAGTAAAAAATCAAAATTTTTCAGAGTGTCTGAAATGAACCCGGATTTGATCTTTGAGTATGATTAAAAATCATGGATTTTGATAGATCAAATTGATATGAGTTCTAGATAAAATTTCCTTAAGATTTTGAGAAATTGAAAGAACTCTAGATATATTTCCTTAGAGGTTTCAAAATCTATCAAAAGGGTTACAAATTCCTAACTCTCCTCTAAGATAACAAAATCTTTCTTCGCTTAAAGGTTTTGTAAAGATGTCAGCTAATTGTTCTTCAGTGTTTACATAATCTAAACAAATTTCATCATTAGCTACATGTTCTCTTATAAAATGATATCTAATTTCTATGTGTTTTGTCCTTGAGTGTTGAATTGGATTTTTAGTTAAATTGATTGCGCTTGTGTTATCACATTTTATGGGTGTTTATTAAGTGTGATACCATAGTCTTCAAGTTGTCGCTTAATCCATAGGATTTGCGCACAGCAACTTCCAGCTGCTACATATTCAGCTTCAGTAGTTGATAATGCAACTGAATTTTGCTTTTTGCTAAACCATGTGATTAAGTTACTTCCTAAGAAATGGCATGCACCACTTGTGCTTTTTCTATCTAATTTACATCCAGCATAATCAGAATCCGAATATGCAATTAGGTTTAATGTAGAGTCTCTAGAATACCATAAACCTACATTTTTAGTTCCATTTAGATATCTTAAAATTCTTTTAACAGCTATTAAATGTGATTCTTTAGGTTCAGATTGAAATCTAGCACATAAACATACTGAAAACATAATATCTGGTCTACTTGCTGTTAAATAAAGAAGGGATCCGATAATACCTCGATAGTACTTTTGATCAATCTTTTTACCTTCTTCATCTTTGTCTAGCTTGCATGAAGGACTCATTGGAGTTCCGAGGGGTTTCATTGATTCCATACCAAACTTTTTGAGTAGTTCTCTTGTGTATTTGGTTTGGTTGATAAAGATTCCCTCCTTGCATTGTTTGATTTGGAGTCCAAGGAAGAAGTTGAGTTCTCCCATCATGCTCATCTCGAATTCTCCCTGCATCAACTTTGCAAATTCTTGACAAAGAGAATCGTTAGTAGCACCAAAAATAATGTCATCTACGTATATTTGTACTACAAGCAAATCTTTACTTTTCTTTTCAAAAACAAAGTTTTATCAACATTCCTCTTGTAAAATCATTTTCTATTAAGAATTTACTTAACCTATCATACCAAGCTCTAGGTGCTTGTTTCAAACCATATAAAGCTTTGTGCAATTTAAAACGTGATTTGAAAATTCGTGATCTTCAAAACCTGGTGGTTGTTCTACATAAACTTCTTCATTTATAAATCCATTTAAAAATGCACTTTTTACATCCATTTGAAATAAGTTAAAATTCATATGACATGCAAATGCAAGTAATAGCCTAATGGCTTCTAATCTAGCTACAGGTGCAAAGGTTTCATCAAAATCAATACCTTCTCTTGATTATATCCTTTTGCAACAATCTAGCTTTGTTTCTAATTACAATGCCATTTTCATCTAGTTTATTTCGAAAACCCATTTTGATCCTATTACTGAATGATTTTTAGGTCTTTCAACTAAAGTCCAAACATTATTTCTTGTAAATTGATTTAGTTCTTCTTGCATTGCTAACATCCAATTATTATCTTTTTCAGCTTCTTCTATAGTTTTAGGTTCAATTTGTGATACAAATGCAAGATGATTACTAATATTTCTCATATATGATCTAGTTCTTATTCCTTGAGATGGATCGCCTATAATCAATTCCTTGGGATGACTATGAGCATATCTCCAGTCTCTTGGAAGATCTGTATCATTATGATCAATATTGACATCATCGTCCTTATGTGAATCATCATCTTTAGCTTCTTGCTCATGATCAGAAGATACTTCAATATTAAGTTTTTCAAGATCTTTTTCAATTATGTTTGTATCTTCCTCATCATCAATCTTTTCAGATCCAGTTGCTAAAGATTCATCAAAAACTACATGTATGGATTCTTCAACTACTAAGGTTTTCTTGTTAAAGATTCTATATGCCTTACTAGTCGTTGAATAACCTAGAAAAATTCCTTCATCAGATTTAGCATCAAATTTTCCTAAGTTGTTTTTACCATTATTATGAATGAAACATTTACATCCAAATGCATGAAAGTATTTTATATTTGGTTTTCTTTCATTCCATAATTCATAAGGTGTTTTCTTTAATATTGGTCTTATTAGGGCTCGATTTAAGATGTAGCATGCTGTGTTAATAGCTTCCGCCCAAAAGTACTTTGGTAGGTTACTTTCACATAGCATGGTACGGGCCATGTCTTCTAGAGTCCTATTTTTCCTTTCAACTACACCATTTTGCTGTGGAGTCCTAGGGGCTGAAAAATTATGATTAATTCCATTTTCAATGCAGAAACTTTCAAATTGGTGATTTTCAAATTCTGTTCCATGATCACTTCTTAGAGATACTATGGTAGTGTTTTTCTCATTTGTGACTTTCTTGAAGAATTTCAGGAATATCGAGAAAGTCTCATCTTTGTGAGCTAAAAACATTACCCAAGTATATCTAGAATAATCATCTACAATCACTAGACCATATTTCTTTCCTCCTAGACTTGTGGTTCTAGTTGGTCCGAAAAGATCCATGTGAAGTAGCTCTAGTGCCCTAGAAGTTGAAACAATGTTTTTAGATTTGAAAGAACTTCTAGTTTGTTTTCCAAATTGACATGCATCACATATTTTATTATTTTCAAAATCTAGTTTAGGTAATCCTTTAACTAAATCCATTTTAATTAGTTTTGAAATAAGGTGTGTGCTTGCATGACCTAATCTACGATGCCACAACCAACTAATTTCATTTATGTTAGCATTGTCAGCAATTAAGCAATGATCACTCAAGATAATTTTTCTAGATCAACCAAGTAAACATTGCCATGTCTATAACCAGTAAATACAATGCTATCATCAATAGAATTAGTTACAGTGCATACAGAAGATTTAAATGAAACATTAAAGTTTTTATCACATAATTGACTTATACTTATTAGATTATGCTTCAAACCATCAACATAAAGTACATTATCAATAAATGTAGATGGAGTTATACGGACTTTACCAAGGCCCATGATTTGACCTTTACCGTTATCGCCAAACGTAACAACTCCACCTTTCTTTTCTTCTAGGGTGATGAATTCATCTTTGTCACCCGTCATATGTCTTGAGCAGCCACTATCAAGGTACCACTTTTTTTTGATCTTTTGGCTACAAGACATTCCTGCAACATAATTTAAACTTTATGCTTAGGTACCCAAGCTTTCTTGGGTCCTTCATGGTTAGCAGCAACAAAAATTGTTCCTTTCGGAACCCATATTTTCTTAGCTTTAACATTTAACTTGTTGTTATTATTTAACGTTTTGCATTCAAATGATTTATGACCTTTTTCATTACATTTGAAACAAGTTATATTACTTTGGTTGGCTTTTATAAAAATATTCTTTAAAGATTTTTGTTTCCTTAATGTGTTATATCCTAAACCTGCTTTGTCAAAAAAGCTTTTTGACTATCTAAGATCATGTTAAGTTTAGTTGAACTTAAGGTGAATTTCTCAACAATGTCTTTATATTTTTTAACATCTTTCTTAAGAGAGTCATTTTCTTTAACTTGCTGTTCTTTTCTAAAGCTAAAGTTTTTAATTGATCTTCAAATCTTTTGTTGAGTTTTTAGTTTCAGATTTAACAAATCTATTTCTTGATTAAGATTATCTCTTTCTTTGCTAAGTTCTTCTTTTTCATTAGTTAAGTTCTTAACTTCTAAAGCTAATTCATTTTTACTTTTAGCTAAGCTAATATTGTCATTTTTCAAAAACTTATACTTCTTTTTCAAGGATTTAAAATCAATCATAAGTTCATTGAAAGCCTCAAACATTTCATCAAATGTAAATTCATCATTTGAGTTTTCAGAACTTACCTCATTGTCGTTGTCGTCGTCGTTGGCCATGAAACAGATATTGGCAACCTCTTTTTGTTCTTCTTCTTCGAAGAAGACTCTTCACTATCAGTCCAAGTTGCCATGTATGCTTTCTTCTTTTTCTTATAGGCCTTTTTCAGCAAAGGACAATCATATCTAAAGTGCCCTGGCTTTTTGCACTCATAACATACTAAGGGCTCTTTTTCTTTTTCTTTCTCCTTGTCCTTTCTCTTATCCTTTTCTCCATCAATTCTTGCTCCAAATTTCTTTTTATGGAAGGGCCTTTTTCTCATGAACTTTCTGAATTTTTGGCCAAGAGAGCAGTTTCCT
>UESW01001558.1:396337-421022 GCA_900491605.1 Calamus simplicifolius | reverse complement strand
GTTTTCCAAATTGACATGCATCACATATTTTATTATTTTCAAAATCTAATTTAGGTAATCCTTTAACTAAATCCATTTTAATTAGTTTTGAAATAAGGTGTGTGCTTGCATGACCTAATCTACGATGCCACAACCAACTAATTTCATTTATGTTAGCATTGTCAGCAATTAAGCAATGATCACTCAAAGATAATTTTTCTAAGTCAACTAAGTAAACATTGCCATGTCTATAACCAGTAAATACAATGCTATCATCAATAGAATTAGTTACAGTGCATAAGAAGATTTAAATGAAACATTAAAATTTTTATCACATAATTGACTTATGCTAATTAGATTATGCTTCAAACCATTAACATAAAGTACATTATCAATAACTATAGATGGAGTTATGCGAACTTTACCAAGGCCCATAATTTGACCTTTACCGTTGTCGCCAAACGTCACAACTCCACCTTTCTTTTCCTCCAGGGTGATGAATTCATCTTTGTCACCCGTCATATGTCTTGAGCAGCCACTATCAAGGTACCACTTTTTCTTTGATCTTTTGGCTACAAGACATTCCTGCAATATCATCAAACTTTATGCTTAGGTACCCAAGCTTTCTTGGGTCCTTCATGGTTAGCAGCAATAAAAATTGTTCCTTTCGGAACCCATATTTTCTTAGCTTTAATATTTAACTTGTTGTTATTTTTAACGTTTTGCATTCAAAGGATTTGTGACCTTTTTCATTACATTTAAAACAAGTTATATTACTTTGGTTGGCTTTTATAAAAATATTCTTTAGAGATTTCTGTTTCCTTAATGTGTTATATCCTAAACCAGCTTTGTCAAAAACAGCTTTTTGACTATCTAGGATCATGTTAAGTTTAGTTGAACTTAAAGTGAATTTCTCAACAATGTCTTTATATTTTTTAACATCTTTCTTAAGAGAGTCAATTTCTTTAGCTTGCTGTTCTTTATCTAAAGCTAAAGTTTCTATTGATCTTTTAAATCTTTAGTTGAGTTTTTAGTTTCAGATTTTAATAAATCTTTTCTTGATTAAGATTATCTCTTTCTTTCCTAAGTTCTTCTTTTTCATTAGTTAAGTTCTTAACTTCTAAAGCTAATTCATTTTTACTTTTAGCTAAACTAATATTGTCATTTTTCAAAAACTTATACTTTTTCTTTAAGGATTTAAAATCAATCATAAGTTCATTGAAAGCCTCAAACATTTCATCAAATGTAAAATCATCATTTGAGTTTTCAGAACTTACCTCATTGTCGTTGTCGTCGTCGTTGGCCATGAAGCAAATATTGGCAACTTCCTTTTGCTCATCTTCTTCCGACGAGGAAGATTCAGACCATGTTGCCATGTAAGCTTTCTTCTTTTTCTTGTAGGCCTTTTTCAGTAAAGGACAGTCATACTTGAAGTGCCCTGGCTTTTTGCACTCATAACATACTAAGGGCTCTTTTTCTTTTTCTTTCTCCTTGTCCTTTTTCTTATCCTTTCTCCTTCAAATCTTGCTCCAAATTTCTTTTTATGAAATGGCCTTTTTCTCATAAACCTTCTGAACTTTTTGGCCAAGAGAGCAGTTTCCTCATCATCTTCATCATTACTTTCACTGCTGCTCTCTTCCATTTCTGCAGTCTTGAGGGCAAAGTTTTCCTTCTTTTTGTTTCCTCCTCAACATGCTGCTTCATTGTTAACTCGTGGGTCATTAAGGATCCTAGAAGCTCCTCTAAAGGTAGTGCATTGAGGTCCTTTGCTTCTTGGATGGCAGTGACTTTTGCTTCCCACGATCTTGGTAGTGACCTAAGAATTTTACGCACAAGATCAGCATTAGAATAAATTCTACCAAGACTTTTCAGACCATTCACAATATCAGTAAATCTAGTGAACATGCATGTGATGGTTTCAGTTTGTTCCATTGTAAACAATTCATATTTATGAACCAAAATATTTATTTTTGATTCTTTACTTGGTTTGTTCCTTCATGAGTAATTTCCAACCTATCCCAAATTTCTTTTGCGGAATTACAAGTTGAGATTCGGTTGAATTCATTTGAATCTAAGGAACAATATAAATATTAATGGCTTTAGCATTTAGTTGTGCCATTCTCCTATCATTATCATTCCAATCCCTTTCGGGTTTAGGAACAATAGTGCCATCAATAAGGTGTGTGGGTGTACTAGGTCCATTAATTATAACACCCCAAAGCTCATAATCAGAAGCTTGAATGAATATCCTCATTCTAGCTTTCCAATAAGAATAGTTTGAGCCATTAAAAAGTGGAGGTCTATTCGTAGAATGACCTTCAGCAAAACTTGAACCAATTTGTGTTGCCATATGGATCTTTAGCCCTTGATCGTGAGATCAAATTCTAAATGAGCACTTGCTCTGATACCAATTGTTGGCCCAGATGGCAACCCAAGAGGGGGGGGTGAATTGGGTTCTTAAAAATTTAAGACTTTTTAACTTTAATTGATTAGTTAGCAAGATGTGCAAGTGAGATAACTAATAAGCAATACACAAGCAGTTAATAAAGAGAGATAGAGATAGAGAAAATTAGGCACGGCAAACACAAGATAATTTTATAGTGGTTCGGCGCAACCAGCACCTACGTCCACTCCCAAGATTCACTTGGGTCCACACTATAATCTCTCTAGATTACAGCCGAGTTGTTTTCCAAGCTCACAACTCAAACTTGTTGTTTTACCGGGTGCACAACGAACCCAGCTGGTTTTAACTCGGGCTTACCAGCACAAAACCCTACACGTTGTTTTTCTAGGGCTCACAACTAACCCAACACAAGCACTCCGGCTTGTAACGAGGTATACCAACCTCCACTGATTCAATCCACTGATTGAATCAGCAAACAAATAATAATAATAGTGTTTGAACAATAAAGTGCTCCCTTGAGCAAATATACAAATGAAGTACAAAATAATATAAGGTTAGAAAAGCCTGATTGTATTTGCAGATGGTAGATGCTTGGGCTTTCTTCCTTCTTCTCTTCAACTCCTCTAGAAGTGTTGAATCACGCCTCAGCTAGATTCTTGACCGTTGAAGACTTTGGAGTTGAGATGAAACTTTTTCCTCTTTTGAAAATCCGCCGATTTGATCTTTGAAACGCACTTGGATTTTCTTCTGACTTTTGTGGAATGATGAGAAGGAGTAGACGAAACTTTCACTTGGATTTCACTCCTTTTGAAATACTCTTCTTTGAGCTAAAATGATTTTTCCAATATGCTCTGTTTTTCCCTCTTTTCAAATGATATTCTTTTCTCTCTTTTTGATTTTCTCTGGGTTGTTTTGATTTGAAAAGAACTCCTCTATTTATAGAATCTGCAAAAATATATCCGTTAGAGACAGAGAAAAATAGCCGTTATTCAAAAATCTTACCGTTGGGGCTGATGTGTCATCGTTAAAAATCGCGCCCAGAATTCGCGGAGTCGACTCGAGCAGTGAGGGAGTCGGCTCGAGGTCGATTACCAAAAATAGAAACATTTTAAGCATTGAAGGGTCGACTCGCGAAAACAGTGTCGGCTCGCGAAAGTCGGGAGTCGACTCGAGGAAAATGGGGAGTCGACTCGAGAAGTGCTCAAAAAACATGGGTTCTGTTGTTTGAGCGGAGTCGGCTCGCACAGACAGGAGTCGGCTCGCAAGAATTCAGGGGTCGACTCTTGAAAAGCCAAGGGTCGACTCGAGAAACTCAGGCAAATTGGGGAGTCGACTCGGAAACTCTTGAGTCGGCTCGGGACCGATACAAAAATCAGAAAAATGTTCTGATTAACTTTAAAACTTGTCCCAATTAAATTTAAAATATAAATTTGACTTGAATACATTAAATATGACGTTTATCATGGATTCAAGACATGTTTCAAGCATTCATCGATTGAAATATAAAGTGTAAAATTCCTTTTTGAAATCCTTTTGAGCATACAACATGAAACTCCTTTTTCTAATAGATTCAAAACTCTTTTAATATGACCATTGATAGTTCATTCCTTTCAATTTGAATAAGCTCAAGGTTTTTGATAAATAACATATTGTATTCTTTAAGGTACTCATGGCTTTTGGAAATCATCAAAATCAATAAAGTTGGGGCAATTATGTTTCAATAATTTCTCAACATAATTGTTAGTAACAAGTAATTAAAATATGCTTAACTCTCTTCATGCTAAAACAAATTAATGATATAATTCAAATTGTAGCCATGAAAATTTCTTAAAAAATATGAAACAATAAGAATAGAATTATGTATGCTGAAAATTGAAGTCCAAATCAGCTCAAAATCTTAACAGTCAGTCTTGTGTCCCAATGGCTCAAATTGAGCTAGATCGGATCAAATCATGTTCTTGCTCGTGTTTAAATTTTTTTTTTTTTTTTGATGATCCATCTCAGGCTTAAATTTTTTTTTTTTAATATTAAACCTGAATCCAACCCAGACACAAGCACAGGTCAAGCTCAAGTCAATCTTTTAATTTTATTTATTTATTTTATATAAAAATTATATTATTAATATTGTTCGATAAAAGATAATTTTATATTACACCAGGTGACTCATATCTTTGGTGACAATAAAATTAGTTTCGAATCCTTCTATTATAAATGTAATTATATATTAAAGTAAAATAAATATTAATATTTTAATTTTTTTTAATAGTTTTTTATTCTAGTAAAATTAGTTTGCTAGTCAAGGCGCGAAGTTCACTGTAGACTGCAATGACTATTCAAGCAAGTAGTCATATTTTTAATATTATTTTTTTATAAATTAACTCTACTATATGTGTAGATTAAAGTGATTCGCTCAAGTTGTCAATTTTTTAAATATTATTTTATAAAATAATTTTACGAGTGTGATGCCCCTCCTAATAGTTTCACATTGAAAAATTAGGAATTGGTTGAGTGGTTTATAACCGGTTAAGCAAGAAGGACAAGGCACCAATTGGATCCCTTTTTGGGCTATGGTGGCCCAAGTTGGTGTTGACCTTGTCCGTCTTGCTTTCTTGTAACGAAACGGGCCCGTGGGTCCGGATCGTTACAATATGGTATTAGAGCCTCGCACCAGTCGGAAGTGCAGGAGCTAAGTGCCACACAGGGCAAAGTGCTACATCCATGGGGGATGGAAGCCACCTCTTGAACCTGTGGGGGCCACCTCTAGAATCCTGCCTGTCTGGTGGTTGTGATCAATTGCCTCTGGCGACGAGGACGTCGCCTCTATAAGGGGGGTAGATTGTGATGCCCCTCCTAATAGTCCCATATTGAAAAATTAGGAATTGGTTGAGTGGTTTATAACCGGTTAAGCAAGAAGGACAAGGCACCAATTGGATCCCTTTTTGGACTGTGGTGGCCCAAGTTGGTGTTGATCTTGTCCGTCTTGCTTTCTTGTAACGAAACGAGCCCGTGGGTCGGGTCGTTACAACGAGATTTGCATAGAATGAAATGGCTTGACCCGTCAAAAGAAGTGCCATTTTTTAATATTATTTTATAAAATGATGGTATTTGTGTAGACTGAAATGGCTTATTCAAGCAAGTCATTATTTTTTTAATATTATTTTATGAAATGACTGTACGATATTTGGATAGATTGAAATAATTCGTTCAAACATGTTGTTATTTTTTAATATTATTTATGAAATGATTTGCACGATATTTGTGTAGATTGAAATGATTCATTCAAACAAGTTGTCATTTCTTTAATATGTTTCCACTGTTAATATTGTTTTGTGTAGATTGAAATGACTCGTTTCTCCAGTGTCAATAAAATTAGTTTTCCAATCCTTCTACTATTTAGCAATGTAATTGTATATTAAAGTAAAATAAATATCAGCATTCCATTTTTTTATTTTTAATTTATTATTTCTTGATAAAAAATAAATTGAAGTAAAACAATGCAAGCATCCGTCATGCTCAAGGCGCGCACAGTCCAATGTTGACTGCAATGACTTCTTCAAATAATCATTTTTTTAATATTATTTTATCAATGTAGTTATTTTTTGATGTTATTTTAGAAAATGATATTATGATATTTGCGCAGACTGGACTCATCGAAGCAAGTCGTCATTTTTTTAAAATATTATTTTATTAAATATTTGCACGACATTTTGTTGACTAGACGTCAAGCCTGCCTTGTCTTGAAGGCATGCATCATGTTTATGCCAACCATTAATTTTCTACCACTTTTTAATTACAACAGGAGCGAAGAAAAAGAACGGGTGGAAGAAGGCCCCTAATTACATGACTCAATCAACAAATTGCCATGGAAATCAGCAACACGGCTGGAATCCGTTAAATATAAAGCAAGGATGATGATGTCCCTACATTGAAAGCCTCCAGCTATCTCCTTGTCTAAGGAATACATTCGCTATCGCTCTGCTTCGAATTTTGATAGCTTTAGCAACTGGGGTCCCTCTGCTGCTTCGGCAACAAACTGGCACACGGTCTTTATCTTTTGGGTATCCCCACCACCAGAGTTTGTTAAAATCAACTTTGATGATAGTGTTCGGAGTAGACTTGTTGGCTCAGCTTTCATAATTCGGGAATGTGACGAAGCTATGCTGGCTACTGGCAACCTTGGCCTTTTGGATTGCTCGGTCCCACTGATTGAGCTATATGCAGTCTGGGCTGGCATTGTTGCGCAGCTTCAGCCGAGATCAGATGCGTGAGAGAAGATAGAGAAGAAGAAGAATAGATGGATATAGAAGAAAAGGAGAATGTCTTTATTTTTCTGAGGTTTCGTTCTTAACTCACCAGTTACATTCAGATAGAGCATTAAATAACCATCCATCTTGGATGATAAGACTTATCCGCACCAGCCTGTAACCAACTTCCTAACAAACTACCTAAAATATGGAAGTCTTCTAGAAACCTGAGCCCAATCCTCCTGTACCCAAATCCATAACCTACGATTAGGTTATTAAACATTCTCTCAAAAAACTCCCTTCTAAGCCATGAAGAAAGCACTCAAACCCGAGCCCATGTACACCCATGACTCACATGCTCTTTATTCTTGGGTCACAAGCCGACCTAAATGACTTAGGAACCTGAGAACTTATTTAACCTAAGCTCTCAAACCTATGTGACTCTCTTGAACTTTGGATGTGCCACACCTGAAGAAGCTATCCCGAGGTAGTAACTTAGTGAGTGCATCCGCTGCGTTATCTTTGGTAAACATTTTCACAAGCTCCAACTCACCATCCTCCATAAGCTCCCTGATCCTGTGGTATCTGATGTCAATATGTTTGGTCCTAGCATGATAGATTGGATTCTGGACCAAATATAAAGCACTCTGGCTATTAAAAAATACCCTGATCACCCCTGTGCTATCCCGATCTCCAGTGCAAGACCTTTCAGCCACATAGCCTCCTTTGCAGCCTCTGAAATGCCAATATACTCTGACTCTGTAGTAGACAAAGTCATCACGGGCTGCAGACTTGACCTCCATGATATTGGACCACCATTCAACATAAAGATATACCCTGTCGTCGACCTTCTGGTGTCCAAATCACCTCCATAATCAGCATCAACAAAACTTGCTACCCGATCCTGAGCCTCCATTGTCAGTCTAGTGCCATCCTCCATGCTACTATACCCATAGCATATACCAACACTGACTATGCCAACAAGATATTTGAAGATCCCTTTCAGAGCTCTCCAATGTGCTTTACCCGGACTAGCCATGAATCTGCTAACTTGGCTAACAGCATATGCAAGGTCAAGCCTACAACACACTATAACATATATGAGGTTGCCAACTCCTGAAGCATAAGGTACTCTGGACATCTCCTCGGCCTCTATCTCAGAACTCGGTAACATAGTCTTGGAGAGCTTAATGTGACCAGCCAATGGTAATATGGCTGGCTTTGCACTTTCCATACTGTACCTGTCTAAGATCCTCCTGATATAAGTCCCTTGAGATAAATGAAGCAACCTCCTGTATATGTTCCTAAAAATTTCCATCCCCAAAATCTATGTAGTCGGACCTAAATCCTTCATTTCAAACTCAGCTGACAATACTGCCTTTAGATCCTCCATAACAACCTTACTCTTGCATGCAATTAACATAGCATCCACATACAAAAGCAAGTATAATATGGAATTATCTTCTAAAATCTAGAAATAAACACAGGGATCATACTCACATCTAGACATGCCGATGCTCCTCACAAAGGTATCAAACCGCAGATACCACTAATGTTGTGACTGCTTCAAACCATATAAGGATCGCTGCAAACGACATACCTTTCTTTCTGACCCTGGTTCTATAAACCCCTCTGGTTGCTCCATATAAATCTTCTCCTCCAAATCCCCATGAAGGAAGGTCGTCCTGACATCCATCTGCTCTAGTTCAAATTCTGCACTGCTACAATGCTCAGCAATATCCTGATAGATGTGTGTCGTACCACTGGTGAGAACACCTCATTGTAGTCAATGTCTTCTTTCTGAGAAAATCCTTTGGCCACTAACCTTGCCTTATACCTGATCTTCTCCTTCTCTATGGCTCCTTCTTTGCACTGAAATACCATTTACAACCAATGGGCTTCTTTCCACTTGGCAATGACACCAATCGCCAAGTCTGATTCTTCTGCAGGGACTGTATTTCTTCCGCCATTGCTGAACCCACCTATCTATATCCTGGCTTGTCATTGCCTCCTGATAGGTAACTGGTCCTCCACTGGCAGCCACCAATGCATATGACATGGTCTTGCCAAACCTATATCGCTCTAGTTGCCGAATGACCCTCTTTGGCTTATATAGTGCAATACCGATGCCTATCCCAAGATGTGACTCATCCTTCTGCTCATCTCTACTGTGAGCATGCATATGGCTGGTCCTCACATGTGAAGTCATATCTGGAGTTTTCTCCACCTGAATCTCATGTCCTCTTGGTGATCCTACAAAAAATAAATATCATAAGAGGTTATTTGCTCAACTGCGCCCTGCTGAGCCTCCTGCTGCCCACTCACGTCCGACTGGGCCTCCGGCTGAACCTCTACCACCTCCTGCTTCTTGAGGACTAAGTTCTCATCATAAACCACATCCCTGCTGATCATGGCCTTATGCTCCAAGGGATCTCATAGCTTGTATCCCTTGACTCCTTACGGATATCCAATGAATATCATTTTTCGGGCTTTGGCGTCCAACTTGGTCCGCTGACTGGCATCCACATGTACAAATGTTATACATCCAAAAACACTGATATGGCTAAGCT
Source organism: Calamus simplicifolius (assembly GCA_900491605.1). Lineage (NCBI taxonomy): Eukaryota > Viridiplantae > Streptophyta > Magnoliopsida > Arecales > Arecaceae > Calamus > Calamus simplicifolius. Next base: position 411,825 of record UESW01001558.1, on the reverse strand, counting down.
CCACCTGTCTACCAGACCACACATTCTCTGGTAACCTCCCATCAAGCTTGACATGAGGAGACCTGTTCACCAAATAGGCTGTTGTGTCAATTGTGTCCACCCAAAACATTTTAGGTAATCCTACTTGCAATCTCATGCATCTAGCTTATCCATGAGAGTTCGGTTCATTCTCTCAGCCACTCCATTTTGCTGAGGAGTTCTAACCACTGAAAATTTCCTTTTGATGCCTTCGTCTGTGCAAAATTTTAGAAACTCCTTACTTGTGAATTCTTCACCGTTATCAGACGGCACCACCTTTACATATCTCCCTGTCTCCTTCTCCACCTCAGCCTGCCATGCTTAAAATTTGGAGAAGATCTCTGACTTTTCCTTTAATAAATATACCCAAACCTTCCTTGAAAAATCATCAATCAGAGTCATAAAATATCTGGCCCCATTCCTGTCTGGACCCCAAACATCAATGTGTACTAGCTCCAAGGGACCTGTACTATGCGCTGAACTGGTAGAAAATTTTACCTTATGTTGTTTGCCCATCTGACATGGCTCACAGACCTCTGCAACACCCTCATCCAAAGCTGGAATCCTCATGTCTTTCATCAGCACCCTCATGCCCCGCTCTCCCATGTGACCAAGACGGTAGTGCCACATGCGGTACATATCTTGCTGACTGTGCACTGTTGCTGCTGTCTCAGAACCTCCATACATCACAGACCCAACCAGCTGATACAAATTATTTTTCAGCCTCTTCCCCCTCATCATAACCATGGCACCTTTTATGACGTTGAGTACATCATTCCCGGAACGACAACTGAAGCCAAATCCATTCCTCTCCAAGTACCCCAAGGACACTAGGTTCTTCTTCAAGTTAGGAACATGCTTCACATGAGTAAGAGTTCTCACAACCCCATCAAACATTCTGATCCTAACCGTGCCAACTCTTACCACCCTACAAGAATGCTTATCCCTTAATGTCACATTCCCTTAATGTCACATTCCCCACATCGATTTTAGTATAATCTGCAAACCAGGACCGATGCGGTGTATAATGATGTGAGAAGGCTCAATCAAGTAACCAACTGTCTGCTGTACTTTTGTGTGCATCTGAAACAACCAAGAGGTCCTCCTCGACCCCTATATCTTCAACAGTACTGACAAATTTCTTCTCTTTATTTTCTTCTTGAGATTTCTTCCAAAGAGGACAATTCCTCTTTATGTGTCCAACCCTATTACACTTGTAACACTCGAACTTGCCTTTGCCTTTCTTTGACTTGGACCTGGATCGGCCCCTATGCTTGCTTACCTCCTTGCCTCTACCGGTTCTCTCTCCTACCATGAGGCTCTCTGAGGTACAGCTTCCCCTGTTATCTTTTCCCACTGCTCATTGGATCTCAACACAGACACAATATCTTCATAAAGCAGTGTTTCTTTTCATAAAGCAGTGTAGTAACAAGAGGATCATAAGACATAGGCAATGAACATAACAAGAGAAGAGATTTATCTTCTTCCTCCATCTTAACACCAAGAGTCATCAAATCATTGCATATCCTATCATACTTCTGAATATGAAGAACAATATCCCCGCCTTTCTGCAACCGAAGACTATATAATTGTTTCTTCAACATAAGTTTATTACACATATTTTTGCCCATGTATAAGGAATGCAACTTGGCCCAAAGATCCTTCGATTTCTTCTCATCTAGGATACTGTACAAAACACTGAATCAGCAAGACACCCTCTGATCGCTACACATGCCCTCTTCTCAAGAGACAACTAATCCCCTTCTGACATCTCCTCAACATCAAGAAAATTCTGCACTAATAAATCCTCAACCCTCACCTTTCACATGGAAAAACTTCCTTTTTCATTAAATTTTTTAAACTCAACTTTGCTTCCACTACTCGTGGTTGATCAAGCCACAAACATTATTCACAGAGATGAATTAAGAAAAATACCTAGAGGTGAAATCCTGGTTGAAATCCTCTCTTGCAGCCCTTCTAAGAAGTTTTTGCTTCCTTTGGATAAGATGCTTGTTGCAATCAAACAAATTGCTGTATAGATTAGTTGCCTCATGCTTCTTTTCATTGGTTGTTGCAGGTTCAAAGCCCACCGTCCCCTTTAAGAAGTCGACTCTACGTTAAACCGAAACCTCAAAGCATTATCGAAACCTCCGCGCCATAAAATTAATGTGTAATTAATATGAGGGAAGGAAGCCTTCACAACCACGTGAGAAACTCCCATGACCTTTAAATGCTCTTCACGTCCTGAAACGCCCGCTTCCTAGGAGAGGCACTTGAGAAACACACTAGGCTTCAGTGAAGCCCCCCACGAACTCATCGTACATTTTCTTCACGCCGTGAGAACGATCTCACGCATGCCTCTTTATTTCTGTTGAATTAATGTGAGCAAAGCCAAGGAAGTTACGTACACATTGACCGGTTCTTATTGACCCTCTCCGTGAAGTCTTCTCCTCCACACGCCTGAACGTGAAACCGTGAAGTCTTCTCCTCCATGCGTCTTGACATAAAACCATGAAGCTGAGCTCTCCACAAACTCAAACTCCAGCGCAGAAATCCACAGGAGCTTTCAATGGATCTGATTTCTTTTTTCTTTCTCTTCTTGAGCGCCTTTGTGAAGCTCTGATACCACTTGTTGCGCAGCTTCAGTCAAGATCAGACGCGTGAAGGAAGATAGAGAAGAAAAGAATAAATGGATATAGAAGAAAAAAAGAATGCCTTTATTTTTCTAAGGTTTTGTTCTCAACTCACTGGTTACATTCAGATAGAGCCTTAAATAATCATCTATCTTGGATGATAAGACTTATCTGCACCAGCCTGTAACCAACTCCCTAACAAACTCCCTAAAATATAGAAGTCTATCCATAAACCTGAGCCCAATCCTCTTGGACCCAGATCCATAACCTACGATTAGGTTATTAAACATTCTCTTAAAAAACTCCTTCTAAGCCATGCAAGAAAGCACTCATACCCGAGCCCATGTACACCCATGACTCACATGCTTTCTATTCTTGGGTCACAAGCCAACCCAAATGACTTAGGAACCTGAGAACTTATGTAACCTAAGCTCTCAAACCTATGTGACTTTCCTGAACTTTGGATATACCACACCTTAGCTTACAGGCATCTCCTACGCCATTCGGACTCACAGTCTTCTCATTGAGGGGATTCCCTTACCGTTATACAATGGCTCCAACAGGATGATAATTTTTTGGCTCCACTTAACCCTCTGCTTCATGACATTCGGATCACCCTTCAGAAAGCCTGCAGAGTTTACATCAGTCATATCTATCGGGAAGCTAACTCTGCGACTGACTGGGTGCAGGATTGGTGGCTTATCGCTCTGGATTTGGACTTGGAAGCAGGGTGACTCCTACCCTTTTGTCCTTAATCAGATTTTATTTTCTGACTATCTTTCAGGTGTGCGCACAAATTTGGATATTTATTGCCGATCGAGAAGGCATAGGTGGCATGCCAAACTTTTGCAATGGCGTGCCAACCTTGTGCACGACTATTTCAGCAATCCATGGTCGTTCATTTCATTAGTAGCAGCTGTTCTGCTCATTGTATTCACAATTGTTCAAGCTGTCTATGCTGTTTTAGGTTACTCCAAAGGTAACCAGAAGCAGTCAACATTGTCCTAAAAATAGCATCGCAAAGTACTGCAGCATTTGATTTCTGTTTCTGGTAATGAAGAAGTAAAATTCCGTTCAGCTCTTCAAGGTTGTTGGCTCCGTCATGGTGTTTGATTGGGTGGTCATTATTCATCTTGTGTGATTTGTTTAGTCTTTTTTTTTTTGGGTACAAGCGGGCGATCACACTAATTCCATGCGAATCCGTCCTGATAGGTCCGAATACAAAATTTGCAGCAGTAAAGAAGGACAGGGGTCACCTGGCTTCCATATCCATGGTCCCACATGCTGAGCCACAGAACTATCCATCCAGTCCACCGCCGAATTGGCTTCACAAAAAATATAGCAGATCTGAGCGCAGTCTCACTCCCGCAGGATAGTCCAAGTATCCGAAAGCATCAGATTTACATAGCCAAGAGGACACTTCTCCTTTGAGTTATGGCTTTTGTGTTGAGTCCTTGTACCAAGCAAGCAATGCTATGGTAACTCAGAAATTAATAAAAAAATTCACTCTAGCTAGTGTCTGTCACTCACTAGACTTTATTTAGTTGCACGCTAACATGCCCATCCAGAGGGAAAAATGATCTTTGAGGAAGCAGCAAGCATCCTGCGCTGAACCTAACAAATAGTTAAATAAAATAATAAAAAATAAAACAAGCAATGTTTAACCTGGTTCGCTTGTGGGGATTTTTAAGATTATATATGTGAGATTTTAGAATATCAATATAGTAATAAAATAAATTCATTGTTATACTTTGTTTCATTATCTTTGATTTATGCAATTAATCTGAAGAAGCACTCATCGAGAATGCCTTGCCTTAAATTTTTTCTTCTTTCTTTCCTTTGAGTAATGTTTTCAATGAAAAAATTGATTACTACGAGAAAAAAGAACCCGGCCATTCATAACGAAACCCTAATAGGTCCTTCAATTATGCGACACTATTCGACTTCAAGACCATATAAACTACCAACCACATCGTCAATAAAAGTACAACTATATAGATCATATATATCAATAGTAAGCACATCCCGTTTACATTATTGGATCAAATATTATTTAGCCAATTTTACAAATTAAAATCACTAATAACCAATGGTAGCTCATGTATGAAAAATTTTCAACATTCTTCGCTTTAGTAATATTAATTGTAATTGTTTAAGTTTTAAAAATATTTCTTTATTTGAAAATGACAAGGCTAAACAACTAACTCTAATGCAAGCATAATTTTAAAAATATTTGGTCCTCTAACACAATATCTCATAAAACGATCCGATTCTATAAAAGTTATCATTATCGAATCATGGCAACCGTTATGCCTCTTATTGATATGGAATCAATCCGTGATTATAAGTCTAATAGGCCCTTCCATCACAAAACACTATTGGGTTTTAAATCCACACAAACTGCCAACCACATCATCAATAAAGGCGAACTCAAGTCCAAAAACTATATGGATCATATTTAACAACAATGGATTCATCATATTCATATCATTAGATTATACTTTTTTAGCCAGTTTTACAAAATTAAAATTAGTAACAATTAATGATAGTCAACATATGAAAAACTTTCAACATTACTTATAATCTTGGCTTCATTTAGAATGGGATGCGTAATATAAGAAACTAGTACAAAGCTACTACAAAAGTCAACTAAAAAGAAAACATATGCTCAACAACTCTTCATACTTTGATATGCTTCAGCATGATAATCAAGAGAAATACAAGAAACAGCCATCAACAAAGAATATGATTCAGATTTTAAATCCAAATCTTGTAAAAGTAGGAGATGAATGGTATGATTTCCAGCTACCACCATAAAAAACATAGCCCCATGCGCTACACTTTAGGAAAAGCAATAAGTACATTTTTTTCGCTTTGAAATCATCAATTAACTTGTAGCTCATGAGGGACATTCGAGAAATTTGGAAACATTAGCAGCTCACATTCCCTAATTGATCGCTACTTCACCCTCTATCCTTGCCTCTTCATGATGTTATGCCACCTACAAAACTTGCAGACTCGCTCATTTTTCATTTTCTTCTCCAGCAAACACCTAAGATAGACATATAAGGGAAACAAAATATGAACCAATGGTTGTCGAAGCCACCACAATTAAGTTCATGGTACCCTTGGTAAAGGGCACACATGGCTAGCAAAAGCGGTGAACTGAGCCGGACTCTACTGCATTAATGAGTAATATCCTATCACGTCCTAAACCAAAATGCTATCAAGAAATATGATAAATCTTGCATTTATACAAAGTTAAACCTTACCATATGCAAGGTAACAACATAATTGAAATAAATTCTGTAATTTTACCAAAACAACTCCACCATCTAAAGAAAAGTATCAAAATCTTTTGAATCCAAACCAATTTAAAGAATGAATCAAAGAATTATGTCCAGATGTTTAGAGATCTTATATTTCATAATAAATAGCAAGCCTATGGACCATAAGCACAAATAAATCTACAAGTATAATGCTCGCACAGTGCTCCTGTCCATGGGTGCTCGCATTCTCCCATGCACTTAAAAATTAAAATTAGAGGGGTATAATCTAATGGCTCCGTAACAATGGCATTGAATACATAAATTTAAATACTTTATAATTTTAATATATTTTTAATATAAATTCTTGTTGGATCGGTAAACAAGAACTCTGGTCAAAAAATAAAAAATAAAAATAAATTTATCATAATTTATCATAAATAGAAAGCAAAGTATATTTTCTAGCATTTTCTTATATATCACTAAACATATTGCAATTCCCATGATTCCTAACAATTCATCATAAATGTGGGGGCAAAGCATTATTTTTCAATAATTTTTTAAAAAAAACACGACTAAAATAATCCCATGAATTCTATGATTTTTAATAATTTATCATAAATACAAAAATAATTAAAAATATTAAGTTTAAATATCATGAAAAAATAGATCAGTGCAAAGTAGCAAAGGTGCTACAATTAGGCTATTAATATCTATTTTCTTATAATGAATTAAGAGAAGAAGAGAATATTATAGTTGCCACACGGAAAGAATGATGAAGTTTAGATAGCATTATGGGAGGAGAGAACCACTTGTGCTCTTAGCTAGTGGTACAAATAAGTGAGTGAATGTAGATTTATGATATGATTCAAAAAATCAAAATTAAGGGACATGGTTTGGAGAGATGGACTTAGTCCAAAGCTTTCAGTTTTGATGTCGATAAATTGAAATGGAAAAAATCTGAGGTATTAAATAGGCTAGCACGATCCAACTCAATCTGACACGCGATTGTATTGATATGGCCTACTATATCAGGAAGATCGACCTGATATGGCCCACAGATCGAGCCTTCTAGATGACTTGACCCTAAAAGTAAAGAGAAGTACAATAAATACAGAAAAGAAAGATCCTATTTATTAAGGACTGGCTAGACCTCATATGTTGCAATACCACCTTAAATTTTGTGATAACAAATTTCTTATTTCCAATTTTAAGAATTCAGGTTCTAAAGCGTGCTAGATTCTTTCATGACAGACAAATCAACTAAACTTATTAAGAATCTTTACATGCATATAAATTATTGTAGCTACTCAATTATTGGAGCTGCTGCCCTTGTGGACGAAGCGTCTCTGGCCTACACCCAGCATCTAAGCCATGGCCCGACGGCTATAAATAAAGGATGTCGCAGGCCCTTCCTTGCTACCTCCAAAGTTTCACTTCTGAGTCATCTGAAGGGTGAAACGTTAGAATGGATCAAAGAAGGCCATCAGCGGAAATCAACCAACACGTTGCATTAGAGATCGAGGCAACATGGTTGGAATCTATCAAATACAAAGCGGGTATATCAATGCATAGAAAACCCCCGGCTAATCCAACCATCTTCAGAGTGCCTTCAAGTTTGCGACAATGGAATCAGCACGACTACGAGCCAAAACTGGTCTCCATCGGCCCTTACCATCGCGGCAAGTCCATGGACCTGAAGGCCATAGAGGAGCTCAAGTGGCGGATGCTGCACCACTACCTCTCCATAGTTCCAAACGGAAGCAATAACGAGAACCTTGGAAAGATGAAGGATTTGGAAAAGCAGACCCGGAACTGCTACTCGGAGGTGATCGATTTGGACAGTGACCAGTTCATGGAGATGCTATTACTTGATGGATGCTTCCTTGTTCAAATATTCATTGCGTATGACGATGACGATGATGAGCGAACTTTGCAAGTGGAGGAGCTCAAATCGTTGCTAGTCGATAACATGTGGTTCTATGTCCTTATCTTTCGAGACTTGCTGTTGCTCGAAAATCAACTTCCGTATTTCATTGTCAAGCATCTCCTCGATACATTGAGCATGCCAAAGTGGAACAGTTTCCGCCTTCAAAAAGCTGCCATCTCTTCATTTATAGATTTTCTACCAGATAAGCCGTACATTCCACAACAAAGCAGGCAACTCGAACAAGAATTAGAGGTAGATCATTTTCTCCACTTATTACACAAATGGCTCTGTAATATTCCAAAATTAAACAACCTGGGCAACAGAAGAAGCTGCTGGCAACTACCATCAAAATTACATTGTTCTGCTTTATCTTTGACAATCAATAAGACCATGCACTGTCTCTCGAAGGTGTTGCCATGCTGTCACAGTCCCTTGCCTTCGGAGAAATCTCCGTGGACTGCCCCCCGTGACCGAATTTGTCGAGGCTGGAGTGAAGATCAAGGTGATAAAAGCAATTAGCTTTCTAAATATTCATTTGATAGGGGGGAATTGGGAATCCCAGCTATTGTCGTGATGATAACACAAACTACATTTTTGTAAATCTTATTGCTTTGGAGCAATGTTGCCGTAAACACGGGTTGGATGTCACTCATTATACCAGATTCTTGGATGACATCATCAATACGTCGAGAGATGTTCAGTTGCTCAACCAGGAAGGGATCGTTTGTCGGTTTCTCGGTGATGATGAGAGAATTGCATCGCTCTTCAACAAACTAGGTGAAGGTGTTTCAACTCGTCCTCAAGCAAGCTATCTTAAGGATGTGTACGAAGACCTGAATACTTATTGCCAGTCGAGATGCCATAGGTGGCGTGCTAACCTTGTGCGCGACTATTTCAGCAATCCATGGTCGTTCATTTCATTTGCAGCAGCTGTTCTGCTCATTGCACTCACAATTGTTCAAGCTGTCTATGCTGTTTTAGGTTATTACAAAGGTAACCTTTAGCAGTGAACATTGTCCTAAAAAATAGCATCGCTAAGTACTGCAGCATTTGATTTCTGTTTCTGGTAATGAAGAAGTAAAATTCCGTTCAGCTCTTCAAGCTGTTGTTGGCTCCGTCATGGTGTTTGATCATTGGGTGGTCATTAATTATTCTTGTGTGATTTATTTAGTCTTTGAGTTATGGCTTTTGTGTTGAGTCCTTGTACCAAGCAGAGCAATGCTATGGTAACTCAGAAATTAATAAAAAAATTCGCTCTAGTGTCCGTCACTCACTATACTTTATTTAGTTGTACGCTAACAAGCCCATCCAGAGGGACAAATGATCTCTGAGGAAGCAGCAAGCATCCTGCGTTGAAACCTAACGAATGGTTAAATAAAACAATAATAATAATAAATAAAACAAGCAAGGTTTTACCTGGTTCGCTTGTGGGGATTATTAAGATTATATGTGAGATTTTAGAATATCAATATAGTAATAAAATAAATTCATTGTTATACCTTGTTTCATTGTCTTTGATCTATGCAATTAATCTAAAGAAGCACTCATATGAGAATGCCTTGCCTTAAATTTTTTTCTTCTTTCTTTCCTTTGATTAGTGTTTTCAATGAAAAAATTGATTACTACGAGAGAAAAAAAAAGAACCCAGCCATTCATAACGAAACCCTAATAGGTCCTTTAATTATGAGTCACTATTCGACTTCAAGTCCATATCACCAACCACATCGTCAATAAAAGTACAACCATATAGATCATATATATCAATAGTAAGCACATCCAGTTTACATTATTGGATCAAATATTATTCAGCCAATTTTACAAAATTAAAATCACTAATAACCAATGGTAGCTCATATATGAAAAATTTTCAACATTCTTTCGCTTCGGTAATATTAATTGTAATTGTTTAAGTTTTAAAAATATTTATTTATTTGAAAATGACAAGGCTAAACAACTAAACTCTAATGCAAGCATAATTTTTAAAAATATTTGGTCCTCTAACACAATATCTCATAAAACGATCTGATTCTATAAAAGTTATCAATATCGAATCATGGCAACCGTTATGCCTCTTATTGATATGGAATCAATCCGTGATTATAAGTCTAATAGGCCCTTCCATCACAAAACACTATTGGGTTTTAAAGCCACACAAACTACCAACCACCATCATCAATAAAGGTGAACTCAAGTCCAAAACTATATGGATCATATTTATCAACAATGGATTCATCCTACTTGTATCATTAGATTTATTTTTAGCCAGTTTTATAAAATTAAATTAGTAACAATTAATGATAGTCAACATATGAAAAACTTTCAGCATTACTTAAAATCTTGACTTCATTTAGAATGGGATGCGTGATAAAAAACTAGTACAAAGCTGCTACAAAAGTCAACTAAATAGAAAACATATGCCCAACAACTCTTCATACTTTGATATGCTTCAGCATGATAATCAAGAGAAATACAAGAAACAGCCATCAACGAAGAATATGATTCAGAATTAAATCCAAATCTTGTAAAAGTAGGAGATGATTGGTATGATTTCCAGCTACTACCATAAAAAACATAGCCCCATGCGCTACGCTTTAGGAAAAGCAATAAGTACATATTCTTCCTCTTAATTTGAAATCATTAATTAACCTCTAGCTCATGAGGGACATTCGAGAAATTTGGAAACATCTAGCTCACATTCCTTAGTTGATTGCTACCTCTCGCCCTCTGTCCTTGCTCGCGTGCCACCCTACCAAACTCACAGACTCGCTCATTTCCCAATTTCTTCTCCAACAAACATCTGAGACAGACATATAAGGGAAACAAAATATGAACCAATGGTCATGTCGAAGCCACCACACTTGAGTTCATGGTACCCTTGGCAAAAGGGCACACATGGCTAGTAAAAGCGATGAACTGAGCCAAACTCTACTGCATTAATGAGTAATATCCTATCACGTCCCAAACCAAAATGCTATCAAGAAATATGATAAATCTTCCATTTATGCAAAGTTAAACCTTACCGTATGCAAGGTAACAATAGAATTGAAATAAATTCTTTAATTTTACCAAAACAACTCCACCATCTAAAGAGAACTATCAAAATCTTTTGAATCCAAACCAATTTAAATAATGAATCAAAGAATTATGTTCAGTTGTTCAGAGATCTAACATTTCATAATAAACAGCAAGCCTACGACCCATAAGCACAAACAAATCTACAAGTCTAATGCTCGCTCAGTGCTCCTATCCATGTGTGCCCGCATTCTCCCATGCACTTAAAAATTAAAATTAGAGGGGTATGATCTAATGGCTCCGTAACAATGACATTGAATAATAAATTTAAATACTTTATAATTTTTAATATATTTTTAATATAAATTCTTTTTGGACTAGTAAACAAGAAGTTCGATAAAATTGATGAGAAAAATAAAAAATTATATATTAATAAATAATAATTTATCATAAATAGAAAGCAAAGTATATATATTTTCTCACATTTTCTTATAATATCACTAAACATGTTGCAATTTCCATGATTCCTAACATTCATCCTAAATGTGGGGGCAAAACATTATTTTTCAATAATTTCAAAAAAAAACACAACTAAAATATATATAATCCCATGAATTCTATGATTTTTAATAAATTATCATAAATACAAAAAATAATTAAAAATAATTTAATATTATGAAGAAATAGCACAGTGCAAAGTACCAAACGATGCTACAATTAGGCTATTAATATCTATTTTTCTTACAATGAATTATGAGAAGAAGAGAATATCATGTTGCCATACAAGAAGGATGACAAAGGTTAGATAGCATTATGGGAGGAGAGAACCACTGGTTCTCTTAGCTAGTAGTACAAATAAGTGAGTGAATGTAGATTATGATATGATTCAAAAAATCAAAATTAAGGGTTACGGTTTGGAGAGATGGACTTAGTCCAAAGCTTTCAGATTTGATGTTGACGGATTGAAATGGCAAAAAATCTGAGGTGTTAAATAGGCTGGCACAATCCAACTCAATCTAATGCGATGGTATATATGGCCTACTATACCAATATGGCTCACAGATTCAGCCTTCTAGATAAGTTGACCCTGATAGCAGAGAGAAGTACAAAAAAAAAAATATGCAGAAAAGGAAGGTCCCATTTACAAGGACTTGACTAGACCTCACCTCATATGTTGCATACCACCTTAAATTTTGTGACAATAAATTTCTTATTTCCAATTTTTAAGAATCCAAGTTCTAAAGCGTGCTAAATTCTTCCTGTTAACTTTCCAAGAATCTTTATATGCATATAAATTACAAGATCCTAATCCCTTTCAAACAATCTTAGTTGGTATTTTTCCATGCGATTAATTCTTTTATATCTTCTGACATAACCCAATTTGCACGGCATTATGTTTCTTCCTAGGCCCTATGGCTTAGCTGTAAATTATAACCATAAAGAGGAAAATATATGATTAAGATGCAGGCAGAGATGTGGCAGTGAGTCATTTTGATGGTACGAGCAAATTGCGGTGGGACCTCTTAGGTAGGATGAACGTGCTCCATTTCAAAGTTCTTCGATTTCATTCTTTATGGTGCAATTATCATTAATGATTTATATGAAAGCATTTGAGATAAAATGATTATAATGCTTGATTAACTTTGTTGAAAGCGTTGCATGCATGTGCAAAGTCAGGGCTAGTTTAACTAAGCTCTTCTCGACCATCACAAACAGAAAATAGTGCCATTTATGTGAGCGCCTGGGCTTGGACCAGCCCAAAGTGGGCCGGCCCAATCCCATCCATGCGCGCATGGAATTGGCATGGAATTGGCTATGGAATTGATGGTGGAATTGGGCGATTCCGAGTATTAAAAACAAAAACAAAAATACATAAGATGGGGTGGGGGGCTTAGCGCTCCCTAGCGCCGTCAGAGAAAAAAAGAGAGAGAAGAAGAGAAAAAAGTGGAAGGTAAAGCCCTACGTCGCCAGGAAAAGGAGAGGCCAAAAGACAAAGAGATGAAAAAAAAAAAGGAAAAGAGGAACCTCTGTTCCTTTGCTTTTCTTCCGAAGAGTGCCACTGTCAGGATATCATTGGATGCTAGGAAAGAGAGGTAAGTCCTTAGCGAATCATTAAAGATGGAAAGAAATTAGGCACAGGTGATGAACGCGGTAAGGGGATTAAAAGAAAAGGAAAAGAAAAGGATGAGTACTCGGATTGCGGCACAGACCCAATGATGGATTCTGAAAGAAAAATTAATTTTTATTTATTTTATTTTTATTAAAGTTTATTTTTCAATTAAATAAAATATATGAATTGTGTCGGCTGAAGGGGACAACTAGCATGACAAGAAGGAATTAAATTTGAGTCATCAACGAGGGATTATTAGCAGAATTGCGAAGTGAGAATTCTTACATATTTTTATCAGTATTATATAATAATAATTATTGGTTTTTTTTATGATTTAGTTGGGTGAATTGTGGATTCCGTGCTGTACTCTGATTCTTGGTATAGTTTGGTTGATAAATATTGCCTAATTATGATTTACAAAATTTTTATTATCATGGTTGAGTTATGATGCATTGATATGTGGTTGAGTTGCGATGCATTGATATGCATGCCATGTGTTGGTTGTGATGCATGAGTGCATGATAGTTGATGCTCTAGCTGGCCATGTGAGAGCCTTTCCATAGGCTAGAAATGTTGTAGTGTTGCCAGGCTGGAGTGTGACAATGTGGGCCCCACCATAGACTAAAAATATGATGGTATTGCTTGTCACAAGCTGGAGTGTGACATCGTGGTTGCCCCGCCATGGACTGGAACGTGGTTATGGTAGCCTAGAGCTGAAAACCAGATGGATTTGGATCCAATGTATGATTGGTTGAGTCTGAAGTCATTAGATGTATGTTACATGATTGCATGATGGCATCTACATTTATTGGTTTAGTGGTTTGGATTTCCTTAATCATGTATTTATACCATAAAGGTTATTATTTAATTGCTATGTAAGAAGATAAATTTTATGTAGGGGATTCTTACAGGACTGTTGAGCTCATTATATCCGTTAAATTTTTTTTTACAGATTGAGGTGATTAATTTGATAGGATGGGATGAGTGACGTTGCAACTATTGTGATTAGTTAGATATATAAATTCTATTTTAATAAATTTTTATAAAGATTGTAGGAAAATAATGAACTTATATTTATGACATTAGTGGATGTCTACCTAGTTTTTTTTTTTTAAATTGTGATAATTGCTATTTCTTTAAATGATAATTTTTTATGAAATATAGTATGGATTGTTTATATCATGCCTTGCATAGTCTCTGGGGCTTGCCTTAGGATTCATGCGGACGTGTCACGTGGCTGAATCAGATGGTAGATTTGGGACACGACAAAGTGGTATCAGAGCTTAGGTTTATGATCATTTAGGATTCTAGAATTTAGGATTGAAGTGAGAGTGGGTGGGGGGAAATTTTTAAATCTTATTTGAATTGAAAGTTTTGAAATGTGAATTAATTTTGATTGATATATGAATATTAAATTGAAAACTGAACCTTGTTGCATAAAGGTTGATATGGCTTATGGTAGAGGATATGGTCGACCTAGAAGGCCAACCCGATTCGCCGATGGCACAACTGCGTAGGAGCCCTCGCAATCACAAGAAAGTGATATAGCCTCAACAGTGCGGGGTTTGTGCTAGGAAGAGCCCCCTGTGGTCCCCACCACTGAAGTTCCTAATGCCATTAGAGTGGGAACTATAGAAGTAGGGACATCAGGAGCACAAAATGCGGAGGAACCTAGGGTACAGCCCAGTGAGCATGTGACTACTGCCCAGTTACTAAATATTCCGCTATAACAACAAGCTGCATCAAGGGTAGATATGATGAAGATGATAGATCTACAACAGCAGCAACAACATCAATTTTTGCAGCAACAATTGCAGCAGCAACAACTACAACAGCAACTTTGAGATCCCAGAACTCAATCTGAGCATCGAGTTAACCTGACTAAGTTCAAGAAGTATGCACCGTCGGCTTTCAAGGGCACTACTGATCCTATGGAGGCCGAGAGTTGGTAGAAAGAGATTGAGAAGGTCTTCAAGTCTTGAAATGTCCAGAGAGGAAAAGGTCAACTTTGCGACCTTCATATTGCTTGGTGAGGCAGCTGATTGGTGGGAGACAGAGAAAGAAAAACTTAGCCCTAATGATTCACCACACACCTAGGAAAAATTTAAAAAGGTTTTCTATAAAAAATATTTTTCTCAGAGTATTAGATTCCAGAAGTTTCGAGAGTTTGATCGTCTTGACTAAGGCAGTATGATAGTGGCACAATATACTACCAAGTTTGAAAAATTATCGAGGTATGCACCCACAGTAGTGGCAAAGGAAATTTTTTGGGCTCAAAAGTATAAAATGGACTTAGGGACCCGATCCAACAATGAGTGGCGGCTTTTGAGTTGACCACCTATAAGGAGGTGGTGAACAAGGCTTTGGTGATAGAAAAGGGCTTTAGTAATATACAAGCTGCAAAGGAGAGGACTATGAAGAAAAGAGGTAGGTTTGAAAATTTTCAAGGCCAAGATAAGAGAAACCTTAATACAAAGAGGCATAACAATGCATTCCCAGGTGATGGGACATCAAATAAA
>UESW01001558.1:380551-395650 GCA_900491605.1 Calamus simplicifolius | reverse complement strand
GATGGCTCCAGCAGAATTAAGGGAGTTGAAGAAACAGTTGCAAGAGTTAAAAGATAAGAGCTTTATCAGACCAAGTGTGTCTTCTTGTGATGCTCCTGTACTATTGTGAAGAAGAAAGATAGATGTCTCCGGCTCTGTATAGATTATCAGGAGCTGATAAGATGATTGTATGAAATAAATATCCCTTACCAAGAATTAAAGATGTGTTTTATCAATTACAAGGAGCACAAATATTCTCAAAAGTTGATCTTCGATCAGGGTACCATCAATTGAAGATAAAAGCTGAGGATATATCGAAGATAGCTTTTAGGACAAGATATGGGCATTATGAGTTTTTGGTTATGCCTTTTGGTTTGACCAATGCACCAGCTGCATTTATGGATCTTATGAATCGGATATTCAAATCTTACTTGGATCGGTTTGTGGTAGTATTCATTGATGATATTCTGATCTATTCAAAAAGCTCACAAGAACATAGAAACATTTGAGATAGTATTACAAACACTTCGGGAAGAGAAGCTCTATGCAAAGTTACTAAATATAAATTCTGGTTGGACAGTGTTGCTTTTCTTGGACATGTAATCTCTAAGGAAGGTATTTCAGTGGATCCGAAGAAAGTGGAAGCTGTGGTTGCATGGAATAAGCCTTCTAATGTATCTGAGGTACGTAGTTTCTTGGGGTTGGAAGGATACTATCGAAGGTTTGTTGAAGCATTCTTCCGTATGCTATACTTCTAACTCACTTGACTCAAAAGCGAGGGAAGTTTGAATGGGCAGAGGATTGTGAGAAGAGCTTCCAAGAGTTAAAAAGATAATTAGTGACGGCCCCGATATTGGACTATTCCAGCTAAAACTGGAGGGTTTACCATCTATAGTGATGTATCACGTAGAGGACTTGGATGTGTATTAATGCAAAATGAAAAGATGATTGCTTATGCCTATGGACAATTAAAATCATATGAGCAGAACTATCCAACTCATGACTTAGAATTGGCAGTGGTAGTGTTTGCTTTAAAAATATGGAGACATTACTTGTACGAAGAACAGTGTGAGGTCTTCACTGATCACAAGAGCTTGAAGTACATCTTTACTTAGAAAGAATTGAATTTAAGGCAGAGAAGATGGTTGAAATTGTTAAAGGATTATGATTTGACCATTAACTATCATCTAGGGAAGGCTAATGTGGTGGTCGATGCTTTAAGTAGAAAATCTTCAGGTGAATTGGCAGCTCTAATAACTAATCAAAGACATATTTTATTGGATTTGAATATAGCTGGTATTGGGGTCTGGATGTATGACCCCAAGGTTCAATTTGTTGCACTTACAGTACAGCCTACCCTAATAGAGAGAATTAAGATGTCTCAGAAGGAGGACCCAGAGTTACAAAAGATTATAAAAATTATGGAGACCGATGTTCAAACAGAGTTTCAAATTCATGAGGATGGTTCACTGAGATTTGGGACAGACTTTGTGTACCAAATGATAAAAATTGAAAGAAGAGATTTTGGGTGAAGCACATAGTTCTGCCTATACTATGCATCTTGGAGGTACTAAGATATACCGTGACCTAAAGAAAAACATTTGGTAGACTGGTATGAAACAGGACATAGCTCTTCATGTTGCTCAGTTCTTAGTATGTCAGCAGGTGAAAGCTGAACATCAAAGACCCGCTGGACCATTACAGTCTCTTGATATTCCTCAGTGGAAACGGAAGCATATCACTGTGGACTTTGTGATTGACTTGCCGAAAACCCCTCAGGGTAGTAATGTTGTATGGGTGATTGTGGATCAGTTGATCAAATCAGCCCATTTCTTACCATTTAGGGTTGTATTCTCTTTGGAGAGGATGGCAGGCATATACATAGAATAAATTGTGAGGTTGCATGGGGTTCCAATGACTATTGTATCTGATCGGGATAGTAGGTTTGTATCCCAATTTTGGAAAGGCTTTCATAAAGCACTTGGCACCAAGTTGAGCTTAGTATTGTTTTTTACCCACAAACGGATGGACAATCAGAATGGATCATATAGATCTTGAAGGATATGCTAAGAGCCTGTGTTATAGATTTGGGTAATGTATGGGATAATCATCTGGCCTTGATTGAGTTTGTTTATAATAATAGTTATCAAGCAAGTATCCAAATGGCTCCTTTCTATCTCCAATTTGTTGGGATAATGTTGGTGAGCGAAAATTTTTGGGACCCGAGTTAGTGCAACAAACTATGGAGAAAATACAAGTAATTCGAGAACATCTTCGCACAGCTCAAAGCATAGAAGAGTTATGCTAATAACAAAAGGAGGAAGCTAAAATTTCAAATCGATGATCATGTATTCTTGAAGGTTTCTCCTAGCAAGTGTGTGATGAGGTTTGGACTTCAGGGTAAACTGAGTTCCAGATACATTGGTCCATTTGAGATTTTAGACAGAGTTGGGGAGGTGGCATATCGACTAGCATTACCACCAACTCTGTCAAATGTGCACAATGTATTTTATGTGTCAATGTTGAAGAAATATTTTCAGATCCAAATTATGTGGTAGAGCATGAGCCATTGCATCTTCAAAAGGATCTGACTTATAATGAATACCCAGTGATTATGGATAGAAAGGATTAGGTTTTATGCCAGCGTATTATACCTTATGTGAAGATACAATAGAGCAACCACTCAGAAAGAGAGGCCATTTGGGAATTGGAGTTAGAAGTAAAAGACAAGCATCCTTGACTCTTTGATATATCTAATAAGAAAAATTTCGATGACAAAATTTATTTTAAGGGGAGAGAACGTAAGGTCCATGGAAATTGGATTGGCCCAAAGTGGACCGGTCCAATCCCCCTAACCACTACATGCATGAAATTGGGGAGGACTTTACCCTCCCCCTAACTACCACATGCATGGAATTGGAGAGGAGTTTCTTCTCCCCGTACTTGAGACGAGTATAAAAGAAAAAAAAGGGTTGGTGGCCTATGACTCACTAGCATCGCCAGGAAAAGAGAGAGAGAGAGAAGAAGAAGAAGAAGAAGAAGAAGAAGAAGAGAGACGAGTGGAAGGTAAAGCCCTGCATGCCAGGGAAAGGAGAGGCCAAAAGGGAAAGAGAGGAAAAAAATGGAACCTCTATTCCTTTGCTCTTCTTCCTCTAGCGCCAATCTGTTGCTGCTGAAATCTGTCCTCCGGCTCAGGCGCGATCGGGATGCAGCGTGAGCTCCCTCCTGGGCGGACCTACAAGACAGTCCTCACGCTAGAGGCGCTGGGGGTGGCCCTCTGCGGAGACCCTCCGACGCCCAAGTCAGTGGAGACCAACAATCAACAAATATGGGGAGAAGGATCCCCGGGAAGAGTTCCTCCGAGCGTGGGAGCTTTCATGGCGGAGTGTGAGAATTGTGAATGAAAAATGGGCGTAGAATAGCCGTACCTGAGAGCCTTGAGGGTGGTAGTATTTATAGGCAGTCACCTGACTTCTTGGACGTGCTCTGGATGAGGTCTGAAGTTGTTGGGATTCGAAACGGATTCGAATCAGGTTGTTACAGGGCCGGTAGGATCCGTATCTGGTTAGTTTAGAGGATCGACGGCTGGGAGGCGGGGAGAGCTGGCCGATGGCTCGAGACTCAGTGGCTGCATGGTCCCTAGGCCACTATTGTAGGTCCTAGGCCACGTCTTGGCATGATTCCTTGTTTGGAATCTTATTCTGTTACAGTGAATTTGAACTCTCCCGCGCCAGATTTCGCAGAGGTCTGAAGTAGCTCGGATTGAATGGCCGAGGAATGGTCTGGCCTTGATGGCAGAAGCATAAGAATAGCTCGGGTTGCCGAGGCATAAGGTTGGCCGAACCTGCCGAAGTATAATGTGGTCGGCCAAGTCGGACTTCTGTGAAGCATGGAGTCAAGAACTCTTTGTCTCGGCTTTATGACGCCATCCTTCCTCACGCAAAAGGTGCCAAGGGGGAAACGTGGCAACCATAAATGCCTTAATGATGGAAAGAAATAAGGCATTAAATGTCTTAAAGCATGTGGATGCACATGGCCTTTATGAGGCCATTGGTGCGAGGTGGTAGAGACCGAGCTAGAGTGCCCACGTTTGTTGGCCGAAGTATATTTGCCGAGGCATGTTGGCCGAAGTATATTTGCCGAGGCATATTGGCCGAAGTATATTTGCCGAGGCATGTTGGCTTTCTCCTCTCTTTTTATTTCATTAAATGCTGGCCAAGTCATTATGACCGTTTCTGCACCATTGAATGCTCCAACTTATTGATTTGATGGATATTAATGAGGGGACCTTGGGAGAACCCAACGTGGCCCTTTTTTTCCTTTTGTTCTCTTTCTTCGTTATGAAGAGACTCTTGTTACTAGAATGTCGCGCCAACAGACCAGCTGTCAAGCAGGGCAATTGGACTGGGCGCGACCCCATCGCCGATGTGAATGGTCAACAATGCAATGACAATTTTATCCCTCATCATATATATATATATATGTAAAATTTTAATTATTCCAACAGTAATAGAGCTACGATGAAAGAGTTTATTTTTTTCAAAAGATAGCTTATCGTCATAAATATATTTTTTTCAATAGGATAATTTTATCATAAATATTTTTTTTTTTCAATGGCCTTTACTATCATCAATTTTTTTGTCAATAAAAATTTTATCAACGATTTCCAACAAACTTAAAATTCATCAAGAAATTTTTTTAATAACTTTTATTATTTTTTTAATAATGTTTTTTTATTAAAAAATATTTTTTTCCTGTAGTGACCGTCTCGCTCTCTTCCTTAATTCATGCTCGGTCATTCGAGTGGAATATCTTTATCTCGAACTCTGGCAGACGAGCACACGTTCCTTAGCATCCAAGTCTGGAACAGGTAACTTTTTCTGTTTTAAGGGGTCTAAAAATTAGGTTACCGTACCTTTCATTCATAAATTTATAAATATTGATAATTAATCATCCAGAAATTAAAAAATAAATATATGACAAGATGAAATTTCTTTATTTGAAATAGTCAAACGCTTGCTTTCTTTATCTTCTAGAATTTAATACGAACAGAGTATCCATCAAACATGTGCAAATATTTAAATAAATATGTTTAGGGTGGTCAAAAGTTAGGTATATCTAATAATATTTTGTCCTACCGTTGGAGGGTAAACGTGTAAATTATTATCCTTTAATAACCTAAAAATTAGGCCACCAACCCTTTCATTTCTAAAGTTAAAAATTATTAATAATTAACTATTGAGAAACTAAAATAAAATAGTATTTTTTAAAGGAATATAAAAGAGATACTACCATTAAAAGCTGAGCCCTTTTTTAAATAATAAGAATGATATTTCATGTGCCTCTTGTAGCATGAACGCTCGTCTTATTTATTATTAAAAAAAATTATATTATTATTATTTTTATCTATTTTGATAGGAATTCTACGATCACTTGTTAACTAATTCCTTGATTTGCGATATTCGATCTATTCTTCAGAGAGCTTATAGCGTTCTAATTCGGCACATCTATCAGAAAGCCAATTCAATGAAGACTGGATTACTGTCAGGATGGCCTATCATTTTGAATTTTGAAACTAGAAGCAGGAAGACTCATGCCCTTTTGTTCTTATCCAAATTTTATATTTAGATATATCGGGTTCGACTCACCTGAGATTGGGTATAATAAAAGGCAAAGCATATATTATATTTCATTAGATGACAAAATCTATCTATGATCAAATTTTTTTCTATATTTATTATCAAAAATAATTTTTTTAATAATTATTAATTAGGTTTAGTTTCTTATAACTTTTGAAGCAGTTTTTAATTTAGATTCGGTTGTTATGCTTTTTTTTATTTTTTAAAAAAATTAATTTTAATTCTGTCCATTCAATGCCTTCTTTAAATCTCTTTTGATTTTTGTCTAATACCTTATATACTCTTGAACGTCTTATAAATTACGGCACTACTAAAAGTATGAAAAGCCTTTCAACTTCATAAATCATATTATAATTTTAATTTATTTTGTTAGAAAACCATATTTTGATTGGATTTTCAAAACATCTTCTTCAACAAAAGAAAAAGAAAAGAAGATTTATTTTTATTCTTCAAACTTTTACTCAAATTTATTTTAATTCTTAACCTTTCAATGGTTACGATTTAATCTCTATATTTAAAAAAGAGTTACATTTTAATCCATTATATTTTTAAAAAGTTGTATTTTTGATTATTTATTATAAAAAATCAATTAAATTGATAAATAACTTATATTGACATGCCCGTATTAAAATAATATATTGACTATTCTATCAATTTTAAAATATAAGGGATTAAACTATAAGTAATAAAAGCCTTAGGATAAAATTGAATTTTAAGTAGAAGTTTGAGGATCAAAAGTTTATTTAAGCTGAAACAAAATTAAAATATATTTTTGATCCTTGAATTTTTATTTAAAATTTATTTTAATTTTTAAAATTTTAATTATTATAATTTAACTTTATATTTTTAGAATATTGTATTATTGATATTTTATTATATAATTATGCTAAAATTAATAGCATGATTATGTATCACTTATGAATTAGTGGGTAGAATGATAGATCAATTATTTTATATATTTTATTCGATCAAATGTGATATAGGTCAAGAATGTAATATTTTTTATATCATCAGAGTCTAAGTGTAACCACCGAGATATATATATATATATTTTTGCACAGAAGTTTTGGGGATGAAAAATATATTTTGAGAAAGAAAATTTCAAAACAAACGAAAAGACGCGCTTCCATAGGCTTTGGGGTGAATTAAAGGCGATGTAGGAGCTAGTGGGTCAGAAGACGCAATGCATGACCTGAGGATTCCGAGACGCTGACGGAGGTTTCCATAACCGTCTTCTCTTCTCGGACGGATGGGTCGAAGCCGTTGATTTATTTCCACGGCAGCCATGCGCAAGTTGCCGCCACCTGCACTATTTCCAAAAAGCAGTGAAGTGAAATCGACGGGCCATTTAATATTATATGAGACCAGAGGTTGACGGGTAGGCAGAACTCATGCGAATTTCCATGGAGTTGTTGCCCATCTTTTCCAACTTGGCTTAGGTTATTGTCTTATTGATGTCTGATGATGTTAAACTCAATTTAATTCATCTTATTTTTCTTAAATATATAAAATTAATTATAAAAAATTATTTAATTTTATTTTTAAATTAATTTAATTTATTAAATTTATTTTTAAAAATATTGATAAAATTTTATATTAGTTACCCGTAAATCTTTTCCTTCGTCTTGACTTAGAATTGGTTTTTACCGAGTTATTGATGGCTGGTATTTTGATTATAAATTAAATTTGGCTTTTCATCACTTTCAGAAGTTCAACGTCATTTTGCTCAAATGAAGGGTTTAGCAGCTACCAAAGAAAAATTTTGATATTGCTTTATGACATTATGGGTTTGACTCATACCCAAATGATATAATCATTGGTTACATAAAAAAAAAAAGATTAGCTGAAGCCAAGAAAGAAATATTGAATTTCTGCGATGAACCTCAAGTAAAAATCCAGCAAGTTATCAGCAAAAAAAAAAACCAAAAAAAAAAAAGAAAAGAAACCATGAGTTATGAGTATAATTAATCTACTTAAGCTGCAAGATAAAAAATTTAACATGCTGACTAAAACTTTATTCACTAGTATTATTGATATTGAATTTATGGGCTAGATTCAGCAGCACATGGACTGGAGAGTGCACCAGTTCTCCTTAGACCTCTGGATGTTAATAATTCAAATTGATGGCAATATTATACTAGGTTTTTGCAGCATCGAGCATCATTTGGTTGCAATTACGTGTCGTTTACGTCAACTTTCCATCATCCCTATCAAGAGATGAGTCTCCTCTTCTAACCATGAACCCCTGCAATTTAAATGACCTAAAGTTGTGTCTAAGAAGCCAGCTATCCAGGAGAATGGTTTTGTTGAGGGTAAAATTGTCATTTCGCAAACTGATTCACCAACCAGTAATTTTTTTAAAAAAAGAAAGAGAGAACTGACGGCCAACGTAGAAAGAAATGTGGAGATACCTTGTAACAAATATAAAATTGAAAACGTTTCAAATAACATATAGAGAAAGCTGCAGCACTTCCTCTTCTTCATTTGTATATATATTTACATAAGCAGCAGGTTTCTCTTGAAGGCTTCCGCCCAGATGGAGGCTCAGATCTGGCCATGTTCCTCTCTTTCCATTTTTCTTCTCTTCTTTCTCCTTGCTTCTCTCAACATCCAGCCATGCATAGCAGCTGATGATGGTATCTCTTCGGATCAGCCCTCTCCGGAAACCAGACCATAGTATCCAAAGAAGGCAACTTTGAGCTGGGGTTCTTCACACCAGGTAACTCTAGCAACTATTACATAGGCATTTGGTACAAAAAAATTCCAGGGCAAACCGTAATCTGGGTGGCCAACAGAGCAACACCCATCTCCAACATCTCCTCTGCCGAGTTAAAAATCTCAGAAGATGGCAAACTAGTCCTTCTCAACAATTCAAAAATCCTAGTTTGGTCATCCAATTCAACTCCATCAACCCCGAATTCCACGGTTGCTGCGCTTCTCGACACCGGAAATCTTGTTATAAGAAATGGGTCAAACAATATAATTTGGCAGAGTTTTGACCACCCTACTGACACATGGATGCCAGGAGGATGGCTTGGAGTTAATAAGCTTACAGGGGAGTATCAGAGCATCACTTCATGGGAGAATTCTGAGAACCCTGCACCCGGGCCTTTCACTCAAAGTATGGATCCTGATGGATCCAATCAGTATGTGCTGCTGTGGAATGGTTCTGAGATTTATTGGACCAGTGGATTATGGAATGGCCAGTACTTTGCTGCAGTCCCTGGTACAAGTGAAAACACTCCCTTCAACTTCAGCTTCGTCGACAACGAGCAGCGGAAGTATGCCATGTATACCATCCTGGATAGTTCTTTCATCACTCGGTGTGTAATTGATTCATCTGGGTTGTTGAGGCAATGGTATTGGCTGAATAGCACCCAGCGGTGGCAGACAATTTTTAATCAACCTTTGGCTCAATGTGACGCCTACTCTGTATGTGGAGCTTTTGGCATATGCGACCAGCAGAGCTCAAGCGTTTGTAGGTGCTCCGATGGTTTTGAACCAGCTTCAGCCAAAGACTGGGAGTTTAATGATTGGAATTCAGGGTGTGTGAGGAAAACTAGTCTGCGATGCAGTAACAAAAGCTCAGTAGGAGGAGAAGAAGATGGATTCTCAAGATGGCCAATATGAGATTGCCCGCCAATCCACATAATTTGACAGTTGGGATGCTAAAGACTGTGAACTAGCTTGCTTGAACAACTGCTCTTGCAATGCGTATGCTTTCGAGGGTGGATGCTCTATTTGGCATGGGGACCTTCGGAACCTTCGACAACTCTATGCTGGTGATAGTGGACCTGCTACTCTTTATCTTCGGCTTGCTGCTTCTGATATCCCAAGTTCAAGCAATTCACATAAGTTGGCAATTGGCGTCGCTCTTGGTGTCGTCGCAGGAATTGTTGTCACCTTGTGTGTTCTCTTCGGGCTAATCTGGGCATTTCGAAGGAGGAAACGTACTCGGACTGCAAAAAAAGTTGAGGGTTCTTTGATTCAGTTTAGTTATGGCGAATTGCAACGCATCACCAAGAACTTCTCCGAGAAGTTAGGGAGTGGAGGCTTTGGGTCTGTTTTCAAAGGAACTTTAACGACTCAACTGAGGTAGCTGTGAAGAAGCTTGAAGGCCTCAACAAGGAGAGAAACAATTTCGAGCAGAAGTGAGCACATTGGGTGCTATTCAGCACGTCAATCTAGTTCGTCTTCGCGGGCTCTGCTTGGACGGCAGCAAAAGGCTTTTAGTCTATGAGTACATGTCAGGAGGTTCCCTAAACTCTCATCTCTTTCACAACAATTCCTCATTCTAGATTGGAATTCGAGGTATCAAATTGTTCTTGGGATCGCAAGAGGATTAGCGTATCTTCATGAGAAATGTAGGGAATGCATTATACATTGCGATGTAAAGCCGGACAACATACTTCTAGACAGGGACTTCAACGCCAAAATTGCAGACTTCGGCATGGCGAAGCTTATAGGTCGCGACTTCAGCAGGGTACTGACGACCATGAGGGGAACCATCGGCTATCTCGCACCCGAGTGGATTTCAGGCCTTCCGATCACATCCAAGGTTGACGTCTACAGCTTTGGGATGATGCTTTTTGAGCTGATATCAGGAAAGCGAAACAACATGCACTCTGAGGAAGGAAGCAAAAGAGTCTATCCTTTCTGGGCTGCAACAAAGGTCATTGAAGGTGATATATTAGGCTTGTTAGACCATAGATTGAATGGTGCTGCTGACGTTGAAGAGCTAACTAGAGTCAGTAGAGTTGCTTGCTGGTGCATTCAAGACTCCGAGTCTCATAGGCCAACAATGGGGCAGTGGTGCAGATCCTAGAGGGAGTTCTGGAGGTGAACTTGCCGCCGCTTCCAAAAGCTCTTCAACATCTCATGGGAGGTTAAAGTCAAATTCCTGATCATTTGTCATGCACTAAATACAAAGATCTACTTGATCGATCTCAGATTCTAGTAAGTGTCAAGCTATGATGGGCACATATATTTTTTGTTGAGCATGTCGATAATTAGAACAATGTATACAGCATAAAGTAGAGCAGTAGCTATTGCTGTTATGCTTTTATCTTTACTTCGTGAGATGTTTCCGGCCGGCTTGAACTCAATTGCATCTGTGTCGAACTACTGTTTGGTTGTATTTTTAACTTATTGTGTCTGTGTCGCAGGTGCTATTGTACTCCTATAACCCTATTTTTCTTCAATAAATTAGGTGGTCATGGAAAACCTAGCTTTACGATACTTAAGATGATCTCTATATGAGGGCGTAATGTTCTATGTGGCCATAGTATTTATTTAGTGACATAAATGATTTTCAAATCATCACCTTCCAAGCATGAGTTATGAGATGTATTAGATGCATCAATAAGCTAGCACGGCATGATGTACCTCTTGTTAAAGATACTTTTTAAGATCTTCTATCTAATTATTTTCTAGGTATTTATTTCCCAATTTTTGAGTTTTAGGTCATCACATCGAGAATCAAACCATCTAGTCGCATACATGCTGGTGAAGTTCATAAACCAGTCAGCCACATTTGAAGATGGTATGACATTAAGCTATGCGATATATGGCATGCACGAAAAGTTTTTGTACATAGTTTCGGTGCAAGATGGCTTGCATCGGCACGATGATTACTATGCATCAATGATGCAAGATCTATAGGTGGGTCCTTCGGCATGGATCCGTGCATGGGCAAATCATCCTACTTAATATAGGCCATCTGCATCGATAATGATGTACAAAGACTTTTTCATGGCATGCATCCGATCCCCTATCTTTTTAATTCCAAGTGGACTTTGGAAATAAGGATTGAGACGTGGACAAATGATCATGACAATTCCAATAAAACAAGGCTTTGCGCAAGTTGATGCAAACAAGCCAAAGAACCCGCCCATCAATGTGAAGAGATAAAAAGCCATCAAAGCAATTACAAGTTCATAGGCCTTTGATTAAAAAGAAAAGCTAGAAAATAAAAAAGAAAGGACAACATATAATAGGAAATAAATGATACATTCAGAATATATATTAGGTTTAGGAATTGTATGGATTCCAAATATCTCATTATAAGTTGAAAAGATATTAGCGGGCATTTTGGTCTTTTCAGTTGTTCTATGCAAGAGAAGAGTCCTCTCATTGTCTTTCTCATTCCCTGCAAATGTTAAGCCAAGGAGAGGTATGTACAAGAAGTACATCTCATTTACGATAAGTGATTTTGCTTTGCAGAATATAAAATTTTTTATTTGTTTTCCATTTGAAGTGTTATTATATCCATTGATACGGCTGATCCTCTCCTCTGGATGGTGTTATAACCTTTTGCGCGATTTTCAAAAATAATGATGTGACAGTTAATCCCAAAAAGGGAATCTTGGCTCCGGCCTCCCGCTCCGGCCCTTGGCCCCGGCCTCCAGCTCCGGCCTTTGGCCCCAGCCTCCAGCTCCGACTCCCGGCCTGGCCCCGGCCTCCAGCTCCGGCCTTGGCCCTGGCCTCCAGCTCCTCTTGGCTCCGGCCGACGGCTCCGGCCTTTGGCTCCGGCCTCCAGCGACGGCTCCGACCTTTGGCTCCGGCCTCCAGCGACGGCTCCGGCCTTTGGCTCCGGCCTCCAGCGACGGCTCCGGCCTTTGGCTCGGCTCTAACTTGGTGCCTTTTCTGCATACACAATGACCCACCTCAAGTAATAGAACCCGAGATTCGAGATATGTTACCATATACCTCGCTTGCCGAAATCATGGCAGGTCAGCACGCCCGGCAGTTACCGCCACAAGCGGCCCCCATCCAGCAACGGCTTAACCACTTGCCGTTCGAAGAAGCTTATCCTAACGAGGAAGATTCGACGGTTCGAAAGAGGACGAAAAGAAAGGAACCTCCCAGACATGTATAAAGGACCCCGAGCTCAACAGAAAAGGGATCTCTCTCTCTCTCACTACGATACGCTGAGCGACAAGTTTACTAACTTGAGCATCGGAGGGTCCTCGCCGGAATACCGGCCGGGACTTCTTGCAGGTTTCGAAAAAGGAAGACGACCTCTCCACCCCATTTGGAGGTCCACCATAGATCTCAGCATGCCGGCGCTCATCACCGGTGATTTGTCCGCATCAGATTGGCGCACCAGGTAGGGGGGCAAGCATCGCATGGGGAAGACGAAAGTTCTCCCTGCGACCCCACCGATTCTGCAAGGAAGATGATGGTGACAACACGAGCGGCTTCCACCAGCCAGGCCGCGGAGCGCATTCCGCGGGCTGAGCAATCGGAGGCCAACCTCCATGTTCCGCCCCCTGCACAAATGAGCCAGCCTGACCGGCTTGAAGTTCTGGCTCACCAGGTCCAGGACCTGATGACAATGGTGCGGGGATTGCAGGAGCACTGCTTTGCCACTGCACCTCAACCCCTTCCGCCTGGTGAAGGGGTGCGGGGAATAATTCAGTCTCATCAAGGCGGGACCCCACCTGAGGTCTCCGTCACTCACCTCCTGAGCCTCGTCGCTGAGAGGCCTCAAAGCGATGCCGGTCCTCCCATCATTCTGGTCGTTCCCACCAACGGCCAGACGAGAGAGAATCCAGACGGGTGCGCTCCTTACGCCGAAGGTCTTCTTTGGCTTCCTCTTCTGACTCATTTAAAGACGGCCCTCAGGAAGACTACCCGTCGGGCCAAACAACGGTTCGATGAGTATCATCGATGGTTGGAGGAGCTTAGCCGCCGGATCGCTGACCCTCACGGACGGACTATGAGCACCGCCCCCGCTTTCCAGGCGCATCATGGAGGAACCGGTCCCGCCCCATTTCCGTCTCCCCCAGTTGGATCGTACGATGGCACGATGGACCCACTGGACCACCTGGAGAGCTACAAGGTCCTCATGCAGGTCCAGGGAGCGACAGACTCCCTTCTATGTGTCGCCTTTCGGCCACCCTTCGCAAGGTGCACGTGCATGGTATTTTTGCTGCCGCCGCGCAGCATCAATTCATTCCGACAGCTCGAGCGATCTTTCTGGCCCACTTTGATGCATGCCGGAAGATCCCACGAGTGGCTGATAGCTTATTCGCTGTCCAGCAAAGGAGTGGCGAGACTCTAAAGGACTTTGTCGCTGGTTCAAAGAGGCAGCATTGGAGGTATACAACCTAGATGATTCTGTAGCCACTTTGGCATTAAAGCGAGGACTTCGTCCCTCTAGGTTTGCCTATTCCCTAGACAAGAAGCCTCCGAGTTCTTATGCCGAGCTTCTGAGCCGGGGCAGAAATACATCCGTGCTGACGAGGCGGATTCTTCCAGGAGGGAAGCTGATAAGAACCCCAGCAAGAAACCACCGCCTACTGAGCATGCCGGAGCACGACCCCGGAAGCCTGAGCCTCCTTACCCCCAGATCGCCGGCCACATACGTTATTCCTAAGGAGCAATTTACTCCCCTCATGGCTCCGATATCTCACATCCTACTAGAGATCGAGGAGGAACCTTATTTCAAGCGTCCGACTCCCTTGAAGTCGGGGACCCCCCGTAACAAGGAACTTTACTGCCGGTACCACCGAGACTATGGTCATGACACAGGATTGCCGCCATCTGAAGAAGGCTATTGAGGAGCTTGTCCAGCAGGGCCACTTGGGCAAATTTGTTCGAAGGGGAAACCTTCCTACTCCAGGTCCATCGGTGCCTCCGACACTTCAGACCGGTGTGGACAATGCTCCTACGGAGAAGACCATAGCTATGATTTTCTGGGGGGCAGGTAGTGGTTCAAAAAGACAGCGAGAGGGAATAACTCTGTAATTTTCTTTGGAAGGGACCTAGATGGGGTAGTTAATAAGCACGACGACAGCGTCGTTGTGTCCATGACTATAGCCAAACATCCTGTAAAAGAATTTTAGTTGATAGTGGAGTTCGGTGGATTTTGAGCTACAAAGCTTTTGTTCGGATGAACCTTTGAAGTCTTCCCTCCGACCCATCGCCACACCTCTAATGGGCTTTACTGGGGACTCCGTGAGCGTTGAAGGGAGATTGCCCTCCCTGTCACGGCTGGAACCCCCCTGTCAAAGCACGGTGGTCATAAATTTTCTGGTGGTCCGGATCCCGCTAGCTTATAACGCTATCTTGGGGAGACCAGGATTGAATTTGCTAGATGTCGTGATCTCCACTAAGAGATTATTGGTAAGGTTCCCCACCGACGAAGGAGTCGGAGAAATGAAAGGAGAGCAAAGCCCACCACCGCTTTGCTATCACTTGTCTCCCAGTCCACTGGAGGCGGCATCGGCAATAACCTCTGAGCCGCTTGACCCCCGAGAGCTGGGAAGGAGGGGAGAACCAGCCGAGCACCTCCTGACCCTCCCCTTGGGGATGATCCGGCCAGGACCGTCCAGATTGGGGCGTTACTTCGGAGGAGGCACGCGGTCGACTTCTTACTTTCCTGCGTGCCAACACCGACGTCTTTGCATGGTCGTCCTCAGACATGCCGGGCATCCCTGAGGAGGTGATCACACATCGGCTCAACCTCAGGCCAGAG
>UESW01001558.1:309802-379750 GCA_900491605.1 Calamus simplicifolius | reverse complement strand
AATCATTCTTTGCGTCTAGGCCTCATAATTTTCCCAAGCTAAAATTTAACCTAATTTTTTAATCACAATTTCTCCTTATAATTATAATACTACAAGAAAATTAAAATATAGCGACGCTAAAATGCGTCGCTAAACAAGCTATAGCGACGCAATAAAAGCGTCGCTAAAATGGTCCTCGTAATTTCAATTTGTCGCAATTGCGTTGCTAAACAGCAACTCTCTACGATGCCCTAAATACATCGCAATATATTGCGACACCCCTAAATGCGTCGCAATATTGTGACGCAGCCTAAATGCGTCGCTACTTTAAAAATAATTTTTTAAAAAATATTTGCGACGAAAAATCTCATCACAATTGCATCGCTAATTAATTAATTTATTTTAAAAAAAAAAATAAAATAATTTTTAATATTTTTAAAATTAATTACGATGAAAAATAGCGTAACTAATTAATTTATTTATTTTTTAAAAAATAAAATAAATTAATTTTAATTTTTAAAAATAATTGCGACGCCCCTAAATGCGTCGCAATATTGTGACGCATACTAATGCGTCACTACTTTAAAAATAATTTTTAAAATATTTGCGACAAAAAATCTTATCCCAATTGTGTTGCTAATTAATTATTTATTTTTTTAAAAAAAATAAAATAAAATAATTTTTAATTTTTTTAAATTAATTACGATGGAAAATAGCATCGTTAATTAATTAATGTATTTTTTAAAAATAAAGTAATTAATTTTTAATTTTTAAAGTAAATTAATTTATTTAAAAAATAAAATAAAATAAATAAAATTCCTAATACAATGTAATTGCTAATACAATTGACCAAAACAATCATTACAAAATTTTTAAAAATAGATAAAAATTTATTTTATTAATTATTTAAAATTTTTATATACAAAATAGAAAAAATAAAAAATACATCAAGTAGTGAAAAAAAACATCATGTATCTGCAACGGCTGTGGAGGCTGTGGAGGCTACGGAGGCTGGAATGGACCCTGCGACATGAGACGAACTAAATCCTGCATCTGACACATCTGCTCTCTCATCTCTGCAAGCTCCTCCCGAACCTCCTGGTGAACTTCCTCCGTGATAGATCTTCGGATGTCGTCTAACTGCTCGGGAGGAATATTGCCAGAACCATGCGAACTGGAGCCCTGATGGAAAAACATTACAAGAAAATTTAAATATAGCGACACCCAAATGCAT
This sequence comes from Calamus simplicifolius, assembly GCA_900491605.1. NCBI lineage: Eukaryota > Viridiplantae > Streptophyta > Magnoliopsida > Arecales > Arecaceae > Calamus > Calamus simplicifolius. Next base: position 378,537 of record UESW01001558.1, on the reverse strand, counting down.
CATTAATGCACCACTAAACAAGCTATAGCGATCGCAATTTCAATTTGTCGCAAAATTTCGTGCAATTTCAATTTCGCAATTACGTCGCTTAACAGCGACTCTCTGCGATGCCCTAAATGCGTCGCAATATATTGCACGCCGCGTCGCAATATTGTGACGCAGCCTAAATGCATCGCTTAAAAATATTTTGCGATAAAAAATCGTTGCAATTGCATCGCTAATTAATTATTTATTTTTAAAAAAATTAAATAAAATATTTTTTAATTTTTTAAATTAATTGCGACAAAAAATAGCATCGCTAATTAATTTATTTATTTTTTTAAAAAATAAATAAAATAATTTTTAATTTTTAAAAATAATTGTGACGCCCCTAAATGCGTCGCGACTTTAAAAATAATTTTTTAAAATATTTGTGACAAAAAATCTTATCGCAATTGCGTCGCTAATTAATTAATTTATTTAAAAAAATTAAAAATAACATAATTTTTAATTTTTTTAAATTAATTGTGATGAAAAATAGCGTCGCTAATTAATTATTTATTTTTAAAAAATAAAGTAAATTAATTTTTAATTTTTAAAGTAAATTAATTTATTTATTTAAAAAATAAAATAATATAAAATAAACTTGCTAATATATGTAATTGCTAATACAATTGACCAAAACAATCATTACAAAATTTTCAAAAATAGATAAAAATTTATTTTATTAATTATTTAAAATTTTCATATACAAAATAAAAAAATAAAAAAAATACATCAAGTAGTGAAAAAAAAATATCATGTATCTGCAGGTGGCTATGGAGGCTGCGAAGGCTGGAATGAACCCTGCGACAGGAGACGAACTAAATCCTGCATCTGACGCATCTGGTCTCTCATCTCTGCAAGCTCCTTCCGAACCTCCTAGCGAACTTCCTCCTTGATAGATCTCCGGATGTCGTCTATCTGCTCGGAAGGAATATCGCCAGAACCATGCGAACTAGAGCCATGATGGAAAAAATATCTGGAAGCTCTGGTGCCCAAACCATAGACCCTACGGTCTCGCGGCTGGGCACCAACAGCCTCCAAAAACACACGTCGACTCTCCTCTGGTGAGAGTTCGATGGGCAGCCCCCCATCAGTGAAGTCGACCTGCAAAGCCTGAGACTGAAGCTCCTCGACTCGTGCCTTTGAGTTATAAAAAATGATAAAAGAATCAATATATAAAGCTGAATAAAATATTAAAAAATAAACAAATAAAATATAAATCTAATTTCTTACCCCAACCTCCCATGATCGTGTATCGACCTAGGAACCGTCCTTCCTGGTGTGTGTCGCCCTGAATAGACGAAACTCACCAGGATCTCTGCCCTCCTGCTTGGACTACAAAAGCAGAAGAAAGAATATAAATGCAAGTATTTGTAAATGATTAAATTTGTATTTAACTTGTTTATGTTTTCTTACCATACGGCGCATGTGCTCCTGAATAGAAATGGAACCCGCAGTGTGACAGGAGAGGCCCATGCCACGACCGCCCTTCTTAGATCGACGGTTCATGCTGTCTGATGTAGACCTCCTCATCCATGCCTCGGACTGCCACGCCTACTGCCAGCTGGCCCAAATACCCTCTGGCACATGCCCTGGACGGTCACCCGAACTCCTCCAACGATAAAGCATGTCAGAGTATCGGCGTGCCGTAATAGCATTCCATGCTGCCCTAATGGTATCATGGATGGTAGGGTCCCACGTAAACTTTTTCTTCATTGAAATAAATAGTTAGTTTTAGAATATATTAAGATTAAAAAAATTTATATCGGTTATAAAATGTATTTAAAAGTTTACCTGAAACTCTGAAAAAATAAAACTCCCTCGTGGCCGTAGATACATGGTGTCAATCGTAGCCACTGGGATTAGCACGGCTTTGAAATATAGAGCTGATCCGGCTCGATACAGTATGCTGCTCAATAAAGCTATTAAAAAAATAATTAAAATAAGTAATTAACTTAAAAACATAAACATATAGTTACAATTAGTATATACTTATAGCCCATCGGCATCCAATCGAAGTATGGTGCGACCGACCAAAGAAGAACTCTCAGAGGTCTGTCCCGATCGGGTAGAGGAAAATACAGGATGAGCGTCGACGCCTGGAGAGGCGGAAGTCCGTGCGTCAAGGCTGGTAGTGGGATGTGACGCAGCAGGGCTATGTCCGTCAGGGATAGATCAATCTCGGTCCGTCATACTGTAAATACTAAAGATTAATGCAATGCAATATAATTACGGATAATTAATAAACATACAAAAATTTAACACTTATAAAAATAAATCAAAATTGAATGAACCTATGTCTTTAATCAGTGTCATTTGTTTCATGAAATGTTAGTTCAACATCCGATGCCGTATCGGACTGTGATTCAGTTTCATTATCATCGAAAGGAAACCAAACATTTGCATCCTCAATTTCTTGGACATCACCATTTGGATCTCTAAATGATGTTTCAGGAGCCCTTGTGTCGTCCTCAATTGCATGCATTTCCATCTCATCCTCTTGAAATGCAGGGCACTCAATTGATTGACTTGATGAACTCTCATCTAATATGATTGTTGATCATGAAACGATTTTAGAAATAGCCCACCAATCTCGCTTGTCGTTGCGCAAACTTGAATATCCGCAGTAAAACACTTGCTGAGCTTGGGATGCAAGAATGAATGGTTCATATTTATGCAATCTTCGTCGATGGTTTACTTCAGCTAGATTATAGTCGTTATGAACCCTTTTACCGACAGGAATTGTCGGATCAAACCAATCACAACGAAACAATACAGTTCGTTTCATAGGCCAACCGAGTTATTCAACTTCGACCACCTCTACTAACTTTCCATAATAATCCTGCATATTTGCTCCAGCACTTTCTCCTTTAACACATACGCCCAATTCTGCGTCCCTCTTGAAGATGCTAGTCGTTCAATTTGAAATTTGTATCCATTAACAAAATAGCCAGTATAGGTAGTTACGGTCTTCAATGGCCACTGCGCTAGACATTTAATGAAAATATTGTCGGTTGTGAACCATGGACCGTTTACCTATAAATTAATAAGCTATTCACAATCAATTCAAAAAATAAAAGCCATTATTGTAATTGATTGAGTGATAGTACTCACAAATTCATAAAACCAATAAGCGAACTCCATTTCTAACTTCTGCCCAATGGCAATTTGACTGATGCTGGGATCCATCTGTCGTTGTCTATCACAATACATCCTTAAGGGATTATAATAATTAAAACTTCTGTTAGCAATTAAATAGTATGGTATTTTACAATTTAAAGTAGAATTTCTAATTAAGCAATTAATGAAGTGTACATATACTTACTCAATGTATGGGTCGACTTCTCTACAGTTCATTAGGATGTAATAATGTGCTGCATTATACTCCACATCGCTTAATTGTCTTGATTCTGCCAACGGCCGATACTTTTAAATATTGATATTCTACCGTCAGTAGGTTCTCCTTCGTCCACACATGTCATCGTTACGATCAAGATTGCGGGTCCTCGTATGAACGTGACCCTCAAAGTAATGCGAAGCAAAAGCTGAAACTTCTTCAACCAAGTGTGCATTGCATATAGAACCTTCAACCCTTGCCTTATTCCGCACATATTACACCATCTCAGCTCTGAGACTTCACCCCAATATATCATACAATTGTTCAAGCAACAATCGATCTTATTAACTGGGAGCCCAAGGCCACGCAATAACTTCTTCGTTGAGTAGAAACTGTCTGTACAACATTATGATTTGGCAAAACTTCCTTCATTAACCCAGCTACAACATTGAATGCCTTTTCTAATAATCGATGTTCCGCCTTAATATTCAACAACCGAGCAGCCATAGACAATTGGAAATGACTCTCACAACCAGGATACAATTCTTGATTTGCAAACATAACATATCATAAAATTATTGTGCATCTGGATTTGGTTCTTCGATAAATGTATTCTGATTGAATTCGTTACCCGATGCATTCATCACCATTTCTTCGTATGTGTTTAAATTCACAAATGGTTCATCAATGGGATTTGATACTTCTTGGCTAGTGACAGCTGCAAACATTTCCTCAGTTTCAACATGACAGTTCCAAACATCGTACCCAGGAACAAACCCCTTTTTACACAAGTGCACCTTCACACTTCAACATCTCTATAGGCTTTATTCTGACACTTGCGTAAGTTGCAGGGGCACCTGATCCTAGGCCCATCCATCCATTCGGGTTGACTACATGCAAATGCTATAAATTCTTCCAATCCATTCAGAAAATCTGGATTAAGCAACCCATCTTTTAACCTTACATACATCCACGAGCGAGCCCCGCTAATTTTGACCAACTTATACAATTCCTGGTAAACCATTAAAGGAGACAATAATTTAATTTTGCATTAGTCATTATAGCAATAGATTAATTCTTTTACACATCTAAGGTAAATAACAAATATGTGCCTCTTTAATTATACCGATAAATCAAGGTCGGGCCATGGCTACGATCCTTGACGTGCTATCCAGGACCGAGGCAGACCGGGGTCCGTTCAATTAGTAGACTTCACAAGTAAGCAAGTGTCCTAAATGAATTCCACTTTCACTCCACTAGGACTTAGGTAAGGCCCTATCCCATTCAAGATTATTTTATGCGATATGTTATTCTGCTAGAAATTATCATCGTTTACGTTGAAATTTTGGCAGCAATTCCCCTTATGTTCTCCTAAATGTGTGGCTTATATGCCACACTAGGAGAACGTATGAGGATATACAAACTGCAAGCTCAACTAACGATGACGAATAGCACACAACATATTGCAAAAAATAATCTCAAACTGTCCACTAGGACAATTTGAGAATTTGCAAGACTAAGTCTTACAAAGTCTCAAACGGGTCTAAAGGTTATAGTGCTGTGAGAAATAATATGAAAAATCAAAGAACGAACTTGACATAGTATGTATGTCATATGGATTTACTTTAGATAAGTAAAAATGGATTCAACCTGGCCTAAACTAAATCCGATTTAATCTAATAACTCAAATCACATAAAAGCTATGCTCTTATCTCAAATTCTTTTTATTAGGAGGAGTTATATTCTTTTAGTACTTGAATCTGAGTTCACTATATGAAATTTAATATTCTTGCATTTAATTTAGTTCTAAATGAGCTATATCATTTTTCCTTCATGATATCGAATTTATTTTGATTGGTTGGTTTAGAATTTGAGGAATTATATCAAATTATGGTTTGCTATATCAAATTTCTTTCAATTGAAGAACATAATATTCTAATTTTTTTCTAATTTGCTAAGAAAATGATTGTGACAATATTTAAAAACTAAATATTTAAAATTTGCTAAGCCAAAATATAACAGGTAATAAAGAAATATAATTTATAAAATTTAATCATCTAAACTATCAAAACCATATAAATTGCATGATAAGCATTCTAATAATAATATATCATGAACAATATTTCAAAAATAAACAGATTCGATAACACAAGATATTTATAAATCTAAATATATAAATTTTAAATATATCAAATATTATGCAAATATCAAATTATGCATTACAAGATTATAGATTACATGCAAATTTCTCTAATATTTCATGTAAAATTTAGTTCCTAAACATAAATAAATTAAACAAAAAAAAATTTCATAATGAATGAAAAAAACCCCACCCTCTGAGACTACGGTCACGGTCGCGGTCGTGGCCGAAAACGGTAGGGGTGGGGAAAAACCCCACCCCGGCCCTTTTTTTTTAAAAAAAAATGGCCTGGCTACCGCCGTGGCTGTGGCCTCAGGGGTGGGGGAAAACCCCACCCGATAATTTTTTTTTTAAAAACGGTGGCCTGGCCACCATGGCCAGGCCACCGCCGGCCACGCCCGCGGCCGTGGCTGAAGACGGCAGGGGTGGGGGAAAAACCTCATGCTGGCCCTTTTTTTTTAAAAAAAATGGTGGCCTGGACACCGTGGCCTCAGGGGTGGGGGAGAAACCCCATCCCGATAGTTTTTTTAAAAAAAAACTTTGGCCTGGCCACCGTGGCCAGGCCATCGCGGCCATGGCCGAAAACGGGAGGGGGAGGGGGGGGGGGGAGGGGGGAGAGGGCTTACCTCGCTTAAATCGGGGACGCCGCAGGGGGTTCCTTGCGCAGGGGGGGTGGCCACCACCGGTGGGTTCCTACCGCCAGGGGAGGGGGCGGGGGGAGCCGGGGGAGGGGCGGCGGGTTAGGGCAAGAAGAGGACGAAGAAGAGGCCGGGGGGGGGGGGGGGCGGGCGCGAACTCAGGTTATATATTAGGGATTAGCGATTTTGCGTCGCTAATCCCTCGATTGGCGAGGGATTAGTGACGCAAAATTAGCAAGGGATTAGCGATGCAAATAATTGCATCGCTAATGCGTCGCTAATTTGGCGGCAATGACCGGCAAGAAATTTTTTTTTTTCTAAAAAAATCCATCGCTAATGCATCGCAATATTTTTATTTTATAATTAAATTTTATAAAAATTAATTTTTCTGAAAATAATTGCGATGCACCTGTTGCATCGCAATGTTTTATTTTTAATTTTTTATAACATTTATTGTTTTAGAACAAATTGCGATGCAAAACTTGCATTCACAAATTGTGATGCAAAACTTGCATCGCTAATTAAAATTATTTTTTTTTTTTTTGTTTATTGCATCGCTAATGCGTCGCTATTTAACATAATTTATTTTTAAAAAAATGCGACACACTTATTTACGTCGCAATATTTTTATTTGATAATTATATTTTATAAAAATTAATTTTTTTGAAAATAATTGCGACACACCTCGTTGCATCACAATGTTTTATTTTTAATTTTTTTATAACATTTATTTTTAAAAAAAAATTGCGACGCAATACTTGCATCGCTAAATTAAAAATTAATTTTTTTAATTTTTCAATTTATTGCATCGCTAATGCATCACTATTTAACATAATTTATTTTAAAAAAAATTGTGACGCACTGATTTGCGTCGCAATATTTTTATTTCATAATTATATTTTATAAAAATTAATTTTTTAAAAATAATTGTGATGCACCTGGTTGAGTCACAATGTTTTATTTTTAATTTTTTTATAATATTTATTTTTTAAAAAAAATTACGATGCAATACTTGCGTCGCTAAATTAAAAATTAATTTTTTTTAATTTTTATTTATTGCATCGCTAATGCGTCGCTATTTAACATAATTAATTTTTTTTAAAATTGACACACTGAATTGCGTCGCAATATTTTTATTTTATAAAAATTAATTTTTCTTCAAAAAATTGTGACGCACCTTGCAGCGTCGCAATGTAGCGAAGCGACGCATTTCAATGTGTCGCAATGTTTTATTTTTAATTTTTTTATAAAATTTATTTTTTTAAAAAAATTACGATGCAATACTTGCGTTGCTAAATTAAAAATTAATTTTTTTTAATTTTCTAGTTTATTGCGTCACTAATGCGTCGCTATTTAACATAATTAATTTTTTTAAAAAAATTACGCACTGAATTGCATCGCAATATTTTTATTTCATAATTATATTTTATAAAAATTAATTTTTTAAAAAAAATTGCGACGCACCTAGTTTCGTCGCAATGTAGCGACTCATTTTTTAAGCGTCGTTAAATGGCGATGCATCTAGTGACGTCGCTAAATGGCGATGCATCTAGTGGCGTCGTAATTTTTAATTTTTTTTTTTATATTTTAATTATATTTTATGAAACTTAATTTTTTAAAAAATTTGCGACGTATTACTTGCATCGCTAAATTAAAAATTAATTTTTTTCAATTATCTGGTTTATTGCATCGGTATTTAACATAATTAATTTTTTAAAAAAATTACGATGCACTGAATTGCATCGCAATATTTTTATTTCATAATTATATTTTATAAAAAATAATTTTTCTTAAAATAATTGCGATGCACCTAGTTGCGTCGCAATGTAGCGACTCATTTTTTATACGTCGCTAAATTGCGACGCATCTAGTGGAGTCATAATTTTTTTTTTATTTTTTTATATTTTAATTATATTTTATAAAATTTAATTTTTTAAAAAAATTTTGACGCATCACTTGCGTCGTTAAATTAAAAATTAATTTTTTTAATTATCTGTTTATTGCGTCGCTATTTAGCAACACAAATATTTGCATCGCTAAATAGCGACGCACTATTTGTGTCGCTAAATTAAAATTTAATATTTTTTAATTTTTTGAGCTATGCGTCGCTATTTAGCGACGCAACAGTTGCGTTGCTAAATTAATATTTTTTTAATTTTTTAGTTTTTTGCGTCGCTATTGAGTCGCTAAATAGCGACGCAGGTTTCTAGGATTGCTAATTGCATCGCTATTTTTTGTTGTCGCTGAGGCATCACAATTTGGTCGCAATTTAGCGACGCATTTTGCGTCGCTAAATTTGCATCGTTTTTAATATTTTCTTATTGTGTAATTAAAATAATATTATTTAGTTATAATATGGGGATTAAAGTAGTTGTTACCTTATTAATTAATTAAGAGACTAGCTACCATCACTTGTTTCTAAAGATCGGCAAATGGAATAGCAAGCTGTGATTTGAGGCCCGGTGCTTTGAGAATCATGCACGTGGTTCCCTGGTTCATCTCTTTGCCTTGCTTTAAGATTTGTGCTCCGGCTATCTTCCTCCTTGATCTCCGGCGATCTTCGTCGTCTGGGTGCGTGACTTTCCTCTGGCCGTCGTCCTGCCTTCCTCCGTCTCCCTATGGCTCCCGATTCGGCTGAGGAGGTTCGGATTCACCGGAGAAAGGCTCAGGAATCTGGATTCAAATGGGTGTCTTCTTCTCCCTCTCCGTTGGAGGTGGTGAGGCTGGAATCCATATTCCCGGATGTTGTTCGGGTCTCGGTTCCTTTGCTGGAAGAGGAGGCGGCGGGTGGCAGCAGTATGCTGTTATGGCCCGTTCTTTCTCTAAATGGGTGCCGGCTGAAGCCTACATCCGGGAGTTCAGACGTGCCAGAATCTCTGGAGTCATCGTCCCGGTTTCCCTGGCGTTCCGCTGCCACTTATTTCGATTTGAAGACCCGAAGGCAGTTGATTTGGTCCTCAATCGCCGTGGGTGATCAATGGACAGATTATCGGAACCGAAGCCTGGCGACAGGAATTCTTTCCGGCCGAGCAGTCCATCTCCTCTGCGCTGGTCTGGATGAGGATGCCTAGCCTCCCAATGGAGTTCTGGAAGGAGGAAATCCTCAGGCTATCTCGGAGCAAGCAGGGTCCTTTTGCTGTGCGGATGCTGCGACGTCGTCAAGGACCAGGGGAGGTTTTACTAGGGTGGCGGTCCGTGTCAACCTGTGCGCCCCCTCTATCCTGGGACCAGGGTTCAGGGGCTGCGTGGACCATTCTGGCAGCCGTTCGTCTACGAATCCTTGGAAGGCTTCTGCCCGAAATGTGGGTCTTTGCATTTGGAGGGTCTCTGTGTGCCTGAGGCCATGGCTGAATCGGAGGTCTCTGATAGCAGCTTCCTTTTCGGGCCGTGGTTGGCTGCGGTTCGTCAACGGAGGCGTGTAGAGGATCCCCTGCTTCAGACAAAGCCGACTTCCTCTGTTCCCAGCTCTGCTCCTTTGCCAGGTGCATCGGATTCGAGTCTGAAGGATGGCTGGAAGATCCCGTCGAAGGTGGGACGAAGACGGCCGCCTGGGTCAGTGAACTTTGCTTCAGTTAGCTGCGAGCCAGGAGGGAAGAAGGAAAGCCATGTTTCAGCCTCTGAGGCAGTGACGATTCCCTTGGTGGCAGATGGTTCGAATGACATAGATAATAGGAAGCAGATGTTGGCCAAGGTGGGAGGGAAGAAGGATTCACATTCACTGGTGGCCATGCCGGTTTTCCACAGTGTGCCGTTTCTAATGGTTCAGTTAAGGAAAAGCTGAAAGTGGATCACATTGGGTTTTCTGAATCTGGTTCTGCCCAATCCCTGGTCTCAGCTAACCCTTTTGCATCCTTGGCTTTGGCTCCCTCTGTTGATGGCCAGGTGGAAAATAGGGTAATGGGTTCGGGGCCTCTCAAGCGGGCGTGACCTATTGAGTGCATGCCCCCCAATCTATCTCTAAAACGGATAAGAGAAAAGGGAAAGGCAAGGGCAATATGGCCAAATGCAGAGTGGATATCATTCCTTGTCCACAAAACTTGCCCCAGTCTCTTTGCTGCCTGGAATCGAATCAGGAGGTGCAGCGGATTAACCCTGATAGGCCTGCAGACCAGGAGTGTCAGGATACTGCTGTAGATCTTATGGGCCAGGGTTCATGTCTCATTGATGCAGATTCAGATGTCCTGCATGACTGCTCTCTTCAGAATGCTGATAGTGTGATGGTAGAGGACCAGGAGGAGGTCCTAGCTATTTCCAGTTAATCTATGAAGATCTTAATTTGGAATGTTAGAGGCGCTAATAAGCCCTCATTCCGTTCCTCCTTTGGTAGATTGATTCAGATACATAATTTTGATATATGTGTCCTTTTAGAAACCAGGCTATCAGGAGATAGTTTGGTGCGGTTTCAGAGGCAGATTGCCCGGTCCTGGTCTTCATATGCGGTGGAGGCTGTTGGGCAGTCTGGAGGCATTTTGGCTATTTGGCGTGACTCTGCCATCACGATTGATGCATTCCATCAAAGTAATCAGCAGATAGGTCTTGCTGTCTCTGAAGGGACTTCTGACCCCTGGATCTTATCGGCGGTCTACGCCAGTACGGACTACCGTGAGCGACGGGCTCTTTGGTCCGAGTTGACTTCCCTCCTAGCTCAAGGGATTCCTTCCATTATTGCTGGTGATTTCAACTGCATTACTGATGCCAGTGAGAAGAGAGGGGGTAGGCCAGTCACCAACTCTGCTGATATTATTGAATTTAGATCATTCATTGGATCTACTGGGCTGATGGATTTGGGGTATTCGGGGCCCCAATTTACTTGGTGCAATAACCGGCAGGGGACAGCTCGTGTCTGGGAGAGAATTGATAGAGCTTTGGCTACAGCTCAGTGGCTCCAAAAATACCCTGCTGTCACTGTTACTCACCTTCCTAGGATCGCCTCGGATCACTATCCTATTCTGATTTCCTTGGAGGCTGATCTACATCTGAGGAAACAGTTTAGATTTGAACGGTTCTGGACGGTCCACTCTGCTGCTCGGGCTATCATTTCTCAGATCTGGCACCTTCCTATCAGGGGTAATGCAGCCTATCGGATATCCCGCCGTCTTATGTTGGCCAGTCGCAGACTTTCCAGATGGAATAGACTGGAGGTTGGGGATCTGGTTAGGCAAGTGGAGCAGGCTGAAGCTTTTATATGTGCCATTCAGTCGAAGGAGGACCAGGACGGTTTTCTATTGGACTCTGATCTCTCCTTGTTGCGAGAGAATCTTGCTCGTCATCACTCCCTTCTTCGACAGCAAGAGTTATATTGGAGGCAGAGATCCAGGGTTCAGTGGATCCGTGAAGGGGATCGTAATACCAGATTCTTCCACCAGGCTACACTGAAGCGGCGGGCAGCCAACAGGATCCGCGGTTAGTGGATGCTGAGGGGAATTATCAGGAGGATATTCATCCTATTCATTCTCATCTTCTTCATTTCTTCCAATCCAGATGGTCTGAAGCTTTTGGTGATGGGGTTCCGGTTACTCAGGTTTCTGATACCAGGAAGGTATCCTCTTTGGATAACGCCTTGCTTGTCAGCCTATTTATGCGGAGGAGGTTCGTCGGGCTCTTTGGGAGCTTGGTCCGGATAAGGCTCCTGGGCCGGATGGGTTCCCGCCCTTCTTTTTCCGTCATTATTGGGATATCGTTGGGCAGGAAATGGTTCAGGCTATCCAAAATGTTTTCCAATCTAAGCATATTCCTGAGGATTGGAATCGGACACTTATTACTCTTGTGCCTAAACGCTCGGATGCTTCTCTACCATAGCATTTTAGGCCGATTAGCCTATGTACTACTATGTACAAGGTTTGTGCCCGTCTCTTAGCTTCTTGCCTCCGTGCTGTGATCCCCCGTATTATTTCTGAGGAACAAGGGGCGTTTATCAGAGGGCGGTCTATCTCGGATAATGTCCTCATCACTCAGGAGTTTATGCATGATCTACATAGAGCCCCTGCCAGACGGTGTCTTATGGCCATTAAGCTTGATATGGAGAGAGCTTATGATAGACTGAGCTGGAACTTCTTGTATCGTTCTCTTCAGGAGTTCGGTTTTGATGAGAGGTTTATTGAGTGGGTTATGGCCTGCATCCAGAGGCCTTCCTTCTCCTTGATCATCAATGGGAGCCCGACTGAGTTTTTCCACTCTTCGGTTGGATTACGTCAGGGATGCCCTTTATCTCCCCTTCTGTTCATCTTGGCTGCGGATGATCTCTCTCGAGCTCTCCATCAGGCTCAGTACAATCAGAGGATTGTCCCTTTTATGGTGGGGGATGCGGGTCTTTCCATCTCTCATCTTTTGTTTGCTGATGATTGTATCCTTCTGGATCAGGCCTCTATTGAAAATGCGGCTTCCTTTGATTCCATTATTCAGCGCTATTGTCAGGCTTCGGGCCAGAAGGTCAACCTTCAGAAGTCTTCTATCTGCTTTAGCCCGAAGACTCCCAGACCCACCAGTGAAGCTATCATTAATCGGTTGGGTATCACTACTCAGACTGACCGATTTATGTATCTGGGATCCCCATGACTGGCAGACGTCCTCGCTGTTCCGATTTTGTGGACCTAGAGAGGCGGGTCCGTCAGCGTATCGAGGGTTGGCATGTCACTGATCTATCTATGATGGCTCGGATAACCATTATTCGGTCGGTTCTTTCTTCCCTTCCGCTCTATATGTTGTCGAATGCGGCCATCCCGACTACTTGCTTGAGGAGGATTGAGAGATGTTTTAGAGATTTTTTATGGGCTTCTATGCAAGACGGGCAGGGTATTCATCTTCTATCTTGGGACATGATCTGTATGCCTATTCATGAAGGGGGTCTTGGGATCCAATCCTTGTTGGTAAGGCGTCAAGCTTTATTGGCCAGACATGCTTCTCGCTTCCTTCTGGAGCTGCACTGTCTCTGGAGCTCTGTCATGCGTGCAAGATATGGTGATTGGAAGCCAGGAGAGTTCATTTCGCCGCCCAGGGGAAGTTCCTCCTTTTGGAAGGAGGTGTGCCAGGTTGGGGACTCTATTAGGAAGAATATCTCTTGGATGGTTGGTGATGGTCACTCTATTGATGCTATTCAGGATTCGTGGATTTCTGAGCTTCCTCTGTCTCGGTGGCCCTCATTTATTAGCACTGATATTCCCACTGATATGAGGGTTAAGGATTTGATCTCATTAGACCCCCCTCATGGAATACCCCCATGGTGACTAGTCTATTTGGTGAGGAACTCTCTCAGCGGATTCTATCGATTCCTCTTATCTCTGGTCCCTCCGCTGATGTGAGGCTATGGCAGAGATCCTCCCTCTCTAGGGCCCCTCTCAGGGATCTTATGAAGATCTTTAGGCCTCAGTCTCAAGAAACGAAGGATGCTGCGTGGATATGGTTGCTTCCCACTCTTCCTAGGGTTCAGCTTTTTATCTGGAAGCTTCTTTGGGACTGCCTACCGACGAGTGCCCTGCTCTCCCGTAGGGGCCTGTCTATCCAGCCGACCTGCCCCTTGTGTGGTATGGAGGATGAGACTACAGATCATGCTATATTCAAATGCCCTAGAGCTAGATGGATTTGGCACTTGCTGGGCTATGAGTATAGAGTGGATGTCTACGGTTCTCCACGTCCTATCTTTCTCCAGGATCTCGGATGGCTCCTCAGCATATACGTGGTCTCTGGGCGGTCACGGCTTACCAGATTTGGCTATCGAGGAATCAGATTATTTTCTCGGAGGACTGTATTTCTTCACATCAGCTTATGAGGAAAATTAGATCTTTGTCCGTGGATTGTGCCCGTGCTATTCATTCTGTTGGTTATGACACCTCTGGCCTCTGGGGTTCCCCTGCTGCTTCGGCAGCGAACCGTCGTACTGTATTCATTTCCTGGGAGCCCCCTCCAGGGTTTGTCAAAATCAACTTTGATGGGAGTGTCCGCGGCAGACTAGCTGGTTCGGCCTTCATCATTCGCGGACCACAGGGCGATATGCTGGCGGCTGGCAGATTTGGTTCCTTGGACTCCTCTGTCCCTATGTCCGAGCTTTACGCTGCATGGGCTGGTATTTCTTATGCTTTTCAGACTCTTCGAGCTCAGAGGCTTGTGATTGAGGGAGACTCTATGATTGTCATACAGTGGATGCGGAAAGAGAGTGCTCCTGATGTATCCACCAATCCGATTCTTAGAGATATTTGGACCATGCTTCAGGAGGTGGATACTACCAGATTCGTCATGTATTCGTGAAGCCAATATGGCAGCTGACTGGGCAGCGGCGGCCGTGGCTCGCATGTAGGCTATAGGATATGGACGATGGGTGACCCATGTCCCCTGTGTTGTTACAAATTTTGCATTCGGATGTATCTGGGCTGACCCACACTAGACTAGTGTGATCGCCCATCTGTATCAAAAAAAAAAAGATCGGCAATGGGTGGAGTGAGGCAAAGGATGTCAGTAAGATAAGGATTTTTTTATTTTTTTAAATTATTACAATGCAGCTATTTTAATACATAGTAAAATATAGGTGCATGACAACCTCCACATGATTAACATGGATTTAAATAAAATAATATGTGTCTTATTAGATTCTGTCAAGAAAATAAAATTTTCGTTTCAAGATCCCATTGAAAGTCATATAAAATCTTCACAATCTCTCCCTTTTGCAACATAAAATGTCCCTATAACACTTCATAATTACAAAGCTTTCATAAATTCATACACATAATATTATAGATATTGTCATTATAATTACACTATATTTGTATAGTATTATAAATTTATATTTATAACATTATATTATAATAATATAATATTATTAGTATCATAATATTATAGCTATACTATTCTAATGTAATAATATTATTATAGTATAATCTTATAATATTAAATTATATTCTATTTATATAAAATAATATTAAGTACTTTTTATATGATGATGGGTATTTTAGTTTTTAAATCTCGTCAAAATCACCGTCCATGGACGATCCTCATGGGAAAGGTATGCATTCATTAGTTTGATCCATAATTTTAAAGATTGAGATGACCTAAGAGGCTAAAAGATGATCATCAAGTAAAATCATGGAGATGTAACTAGCTATTATGCTCGCATGAATCACCGCCCTGGATGTGGATGGTCACCGCATGCCAAGCGTCCCCACGAGGGCATGCCATCAGTGTTACCAATCACTTATATAGCAATGAAGATACCGTGGATTGCAGTACCCCACGCCAGGTAAACCAGTACTTGGCGAAGGCCTTGTTAGCTAGCTGGCTAACTAAAAAAACAATATAGCCCCCGGTATCCGGGAAACCGTGGAGAGCCCAAAACCAGCAGCATCATCTCATCGCTGCTTTGTTCCGTCGCCATCTTTGAGCCTGCTGCTATATTATATATTCACTCTCCATCCAGCGCTTCTCATCAAGCTCATCGAAACAAATAGCTTTCTTCCATTCAAATCTTTCTAAAATTCAGAATATTACTTGGAGAGAGAAAGAGAGAAAGGGATGAATTCTGCAAGCAAGGCTTCGTTTATCGTGGCAGCGAGCATGGGGGCAGTCGAAGCGCTCAAGGATCAAGCAGGGCTGTGCCGTTGGAACTATGTCATGAGATCTCTCAACCAGCAGGCCAAGAACAGCATGGCTTCCTTCTCTCAGGCCAGGAGGATGTCTTCTTCCTCTTCTTCCAACATTGAGAGGAGGAAAGGAAGGGAGGGGGCTGATGACAAGGCCAAGCGATCGGAGGAGTCGCTGAGAAAAGTTATGTACTTGAGCTGTTGGGGTCCTAATTAGGGTTTCAGAAGCATGGAGGATGCAAGAATCTAACACTCTCTCTGAGGGTTTCTCCATCCTGTTATTTGAGAATCTTGTAAATATCGCTCTTGAGATATACTACCATTTTTGAGAATTGTTTTGGTTTTCTCTGAGTTTTTTTTTTTTTTTTTTCTGTTTGTTTATGCGATCGAATTGAGGCTAATGAGCCCAATTAAATGGAATGGTTGATTCATCCTCTCTGGGAAGCGGTGGATGGAAGGAAGTCAATTAACGGGTAAAATTGAATGCATTGGATTAATGGCTAAGGGTTTCGAACAAAACAAAAAGAAGTTATCGATTTCTTTTATACATATTCATCAGTAGATAGAATAATATTTATAAGATTGCTAGTCACTTTTGCAGTTAATAATAATCTTAAAATTTATTAAATGAATGTTAAAACTGCTTTTCTGAATGATAAATTAGATAAAAAATATACATAAAATAGTTTGAGGAATTTATTATTTCTGGATAAGAAAAATTATGTAGACTTGTTAAATCCTTATATGGATTAAAATAAGTACCTAAAATATGGCATATAAAATTTGATAATATAATGTTATTAAATGAATTTAAAATAAATGAATGTGAGAAATGTATATATGTCAAAACTCTACCGGAAGGGTATGTGATAATCTGCTTATATGTAGATGATCTGTTAATCATTGATAGCAATACTGAAATGATTAAACAGACAAATAAAATATTAATCAAACATTTTGATATGAAAATATAGGTATGGCAGATGTTATACTAGGGATTCGAATCACTAGAATATTTGAAGAAATAATATTATCTCAATCTTATTATATTAAGAAAATATTAAATAAGTTCAAAAAGTATTATACTAGCCCGATGAAACACCTGTAGGTGTTAATAGTCTACATTTGGCTAAGTATATTGAAGAACCTATATCTCAATTGAAATATTCACGTATAATTGGCAATTTAATGTATGTCATGAATTGCACTCGTTCTGATATAACATATGCTGTCAATAAGTTGAGCATATTTACAAATAATCCAGGTCCAAATCATTGGACAGCTCTAATAAGGGTATTAAGATATCTGTGATATACTCTAAGTTATGGATTACATTATTCAAGATATCCAGTTGTACTAGAAGGATACAGTAAAATTTCTTTTCTAAATTAATTATTCAGATTTTAGCCCAATACATTAGAGACAATCTTGAATTTTTTCTCTTACTTTAAGAGTGATAGATCCTATTTTGGATATCTATTAATCTGTATGTATCATATTTATAGTCTAACATATTCATATATAACTTTCAATCAGGTATCAATAGTTGACAATATCAAAGTTATATAAAATCAATATAAGATTTAGCAATACCCTCAAGTTGATAAGGATTTTCTGTAACTATGATTAAAACAACTCTTTTGTAATAATGATTGATCCAAGAGTATTCCTATTGATCCAATCAATGTTTGTCACCTTACAAATACCCATGTCATTTATGTGATAACCATAATAGAATATGTTATCCCTTTATATTTTAATATTATGATTAACTTTTAGATTATAAGGAACTTGGAGTACCATTATCCTCTATTAATAATCTCTATTATTAATATGATCTCCATGCAATACAATCTAAGGACAAAAATATTATCTAATCAATATATTAATTACAATGTAACCATGTTGATAAAACTGATTTTACTATAATGAATATTAGCTTTGTAGAGAAGATAAGTCTTTGAGAGGGTATATTTTCTGTCCTCGTCATGCTATCCAACCCCACCCCACATTCCTACCCCGATCCCTAAATAGGGATTGATTTTTTCTCCTATCTCTGTCCCCGCAATTCCTCATTACCCTCCATGTGGAATCTACAAATCCTCATTTTCTTTGATTTTATAGGGAAAATGCTTTTAGGATTAGGGCGAGGATAGTAAAATCATTTTATATTGCAAACTATTTTAGCAAGAATTAATTATTATATATAAAAGAATAGTAAAGTCATTTTAGAAGTAATATTAATCTTAAAACTTTTAGTGTAAGGAACAATACTAAAACAGGTTACCAAAAAATCTTTTAATTGGAAAACCTACAAAATAAACTCATCAAATATAGGCCTCATCTTCATTTGATCACATTGGGTAAAAGTTCGAGTATAGAAGCATGGGGTACAAAATCAAATACTCTATCTTATTTCACAAGAAAATTAATCTGGTTTTAGGTTTGGGTTCGGAAATGGAGGCCTTAATCTCTATCTTCTAATCTAAATCCTGTTAGAAAAAATGTTTTGTTTTTTAAAAAACCTTTTTAGAAATTGCTAGAATAATTAATCTAAAATTTAAATTTAAAATTTAAATTAAAGTTAAAAAGAATCAAACTGATCGAGACGTGTTAGGCACTACCCTAAGGATAAGTTTTTGCCCCCTCGTGCGGGTTGTTGGTGATTTATCCCCAAGGTACAATGACCCGGCTCGATCCGATCCTCCTACCGCGAGTACGATCGGGTGGAGGTGCAAACCCAATGATTCTTCAGATGCCCAAATAAAAATAATAAAATTAAATTATTAGATAAACCTGTTATCACTAATAACTTTCACCAGTAGGTTGAGACAGACTTCCTTTTGAGACTTCCTTTTGAAACAGATTCCACTTGCAGCAGATAGACTCCAACTCCAAGAACAACTCCAACTCCAAGAACAACTCCAAGGAGCAATAGGATCGTCAACAAAATGAATAAATCTTTTAGGATTTAAATTTTCTTTTTCTTCCCTTTTTTCCTTTAGTCTATACATATATTTATATAAAATATTTTTTAGTCGTTAGGCCTTATTACTGTTCCTCCCAAAACGAAAGAAAGAGCGAAAATCATGGAACGGAAGGAGGACGCTCGCCGAGCGTTCGCGAGCGTTACGCAGAACGCTCGCGCTTGCTGGCGAGCTTCCTGACTCCACGCGAGCATTTAATGCTCGCGTGGGGTCTTATTACTTTCCTATTTTTATTTTTAAAACTTTTCCAACAATCTTCCATAAAAGTTAAAAAAAATAAAAAAAAATTAATATTAAAAATTAATATACAAAAAATTTTAGGGCATCTTATACTGCGCAATAGGTGAGGTATCCTGTGGACTTGAACCTCACTTAGTGTTGATTGTATACATCTGAAGGAACCATAGTAGATTAGACCTTAAACTAGTTCCTTGACTCAGACTTCTACTAATCACACACACAGCATGAATCAATTGGGTTTAAGCGGTCAGTACATATTAAAGGCCTTGCGCTTAGTACCTTAATTTTTCATGAGAATTCTTTAAGATTAGCCCAAACCTTTAGTCACGGCCTAATATGACGATTCTCATATAGGTGAATCCTCCAAGGGTATTTGTGACAATACCCTGCAGATAACCTACCTCGGATCCATTAAGAGTATGACTCAACCTTACACGAATTTACTTTGTCACTTTATAAGAGCACTCATCATAGGGATGGGATGAAAAATTTTTCAAAGATTTGTGCTCTAACATGATTACTCAATTAGCTTCATTTCTACCACATTGAACCTCATTCATGGGATCACAGAGGTTGGGTATCCACTGCTGGTGACCAAATAATGGGCTTAAGCCACATCCTCCTCGATGAATCTAGGACTCCATTCCTAGATAACTCCTTGGTTAATTAGTCTGTCAAAATCTTCTCGGCAAATTCCAAAGAGATAATATTATTTTTGGACTAGTCCTCAAATAAGTAAATCAGGCAAAGATATATTAGAATTGAATATCCAAATATAAGGTAAATAATAAGTTGGACATTCCAATAGTCATGAGATTATTTAGTAAATTATAAAAAGCTTTTATTAAATCTTATGGCAATAAATTTCAAGAGACTCAAAATAGAGCATTTATATAACATACCTTGTCACAGACGTTCATCCATTCTTTACCATTTGGTAACATAAAAGATTCACAATAGTATGTAAGCAATAAGTATTTATCCAATGCTGTCACTTTTGTCAAGCAACGAACAACACAACAAGGAGATATTAAATATTGATCACTATACCAGAAAATATTGATCATTATACCAGAAAACACTTATCTGGAACAGAAAAACTTTTGTATTTATGTAAGAATGCGAATATATATATTAGTGGCTGCATTTGAAAGTTAAATAATAAGATGATATAAAAATATATCTATATACAAGCACGCATATATCATGTGCACAAGTGCAAGCATGTATTTTTTCAATAAGGCTTTGTTTGCATGCTGAATGATTAACCACCTATTTGATGACTTCACAAGAAACTAATAGATTACATGCACCAATAAAGGTTGTCATATACTGAATAAGTTATTCTTGATCTTTCATCATTATTATGGCTATTGATGATAGCTTCGCTTTGAAAAGGCTCAGAAGTAACTTGTAAAGGTCACGTCCTTCTAGAAGATGCACCACTAGCTTGTATATAGTAGAAGACAAGCTAGGCTATGGCCACGCCTTCCCAATCATGGGTCTAGCCTGAGCTCAAATTGAAAATATGGGTTATTCCAGCTTGGCCCAATCCCATTTAAGGCACAGCCATGTTAAAGACAAACTTGAATTTGCATGACAGCAGTTCAAAAATCATGTTGACATGCATCACAAAGTCAACAATTGTCGAGCACTTCAGATATATAGAGACCATCAGACAGCAGATTTAAGTATCAGGCTCAACATGAAGTTAAAAAGACTTGGCCCATTATCCATCCATTCAGTGAACAAAGTAATTCACTATCTGATTAGTACTTGCTTAACCCACTATTAATGCAACCATTACTAAACCAACGATTATCTGGTTAAGGGCATTTTTTTTCACTTTCATGGACAAGAATGCCCTCATGCTATGTATAAAGAAGATGGCTCAGCACCTCTCTGTATAAATATATTAACACTCAAGAAAGCCCTCATAGCATTGTTTTTGGTCATGTAACATTGAAATTTCCTCCCATGTATCACATCTATCCACATTTTATTAGTACAGAACAATAAGTGAAAAAATAGCGACTTGTATAGGCATGAAAATTAGGTTTATCATTGAGATACAACACACGTGTCCATTAATTGACCCTATGGCCATGCCAAGCATGCACCCCTATTGACCACCAGATTGTCATTGTCATGTAAATAATAAAATAACATCAAACCTGATAGATATAAAATAGAAAAAATTATAATTTCAACTTAGGTCCCGTTTGGTAGAGTTGTTGACAGTAAAATTTTTGGAAAAATACTACATGCTGTTAGCAGTAAAATTATAACTTCAATTGTACATATTTGGATGACCCATTCACATGTCCACAAATCCATTGGAAATTCTGTCAAGCAACCAATCCTGATATTTTGGTGATAGGCTGTCCCATCTAAAAGGTAATTTTTTTTATTCCCAGAAATCAAAACATGGCGATTAAAAGGCTTTACCATCCCTCTGACTCTCTCTTTCTCACTTCTTCTCGAAAAGAAAGACCTGTACATGCGCAGGCAATTAGCATAAAAGGACCCTGGGCATCCAAACATTCCCTCATGAATCTCAGATGCGTAGCTACCCTAACATTAGGGATGTCTTGTACATGAGAAGAAAAAACAACAATAATATGTATGGCTGAGAATGTAAGATGCATGAATGATGGAGGGATGAGATTGACCACATTTCACATAATGTCACAATTTTCATTGCAGTGCAAACTACCTTCTAAATTGATAGTAGTTTCCCATATAAGATATGGTTGGTTATGTGGTGCCAGTTACCATGTCCAAGTCTCCAATTTACCATTAAGGCAAAAAGCATCTCATTTAGCAATAAGATTTCTATAGGGTTTTGAGGAGTAGTGGTGCAATGAAGAGAAATATTAATAATGATGGGAAACTTTGGTTCATAACAGTCTACATAAGGAAAACCACATTCATATTGGAGAAAATATGATATAAACTAATAACATTCCAAGTAAATTTACTATCATCAGTCTTAGCAATATATTTGTGGAGTGACCCTCCTAGTCAAGCAGCATGTATAACATTAGAAAAGAAATGGTATAAACATTAAGTCAAATAAAAAATTAGATAAAATTATTTGGAGTCAAGACATAGATAAAATTTACTGTCAACATTATATAGCAAGCAGTATTTCAAGAGATAATGATGAATGATCATAATTTAGCATAGCAACATTTGCACCATTAATGCACAGGCATTTCAGGGTGGCATGAAAACTTTATATGTTGAGCAAACTCATGCAAAAGCAGAATAAGTAGATGGAATGAAAATTCTAACAATTTTTAGAAAAGAAGAAAACTTGTCCTTAGCTGTTAGAAAAATCATTTTATTTTTTGAAAAAACCTTTTTAGAAATTGCTAGAATAATTAATCTAAAATTTAAATATAAAATTTAAATTAAAGTTAAAAGGAATCAAACTGATCGAGGCGTGTTAGACACTGCCCTAAGGACAAGTTTTTACCCCCTCGTACGGGTTGTTGGTGATTTGTCCCCAAGGTACAACGACCCGGCTCGATCCGATCCTCCTACCGCGAGCACGATCGGGTGGAGGTGCAAACCCAATGATTCTTCAGATGCCCAAATAAAAATAATAAAATTAAATTGTTAGATAAACCTTTTACCACCAATAACTTTCACCAGTATGTTGAGATAGACTTCCTTTTGAGACTTCCTTTTGAAACAGATTCCACTTGCAGCAGATAGACTCCAACTCTAAGAACAACTCCAACTCCAAGAACAACTCCAAGGAGCAATAGGGTCTTCATAAAATAAATAAATCTTTTAGGATTTGAATTTTCTTTTTCTTTCCTTTTTTTCTTTAGTTTATACATATATTTATATAAAATATTTTTTAGCTGTTAGGCCTTGTTACCGTTCCTTCCAAAACGAAAAGAAAGAGCGGAAATCATGGAACGAAAATAATGGAACGAAAGGAGGACGCTCGCCGAGCGTTCACGAGCGTTACGCGCAACGCTCGCGCTTGCTTGCGAGCTTCCTGACTTCACACGAGCATTTAATGCTCGCATGGGGTCTTATTACTTTCTTATTTTTATTTTTTAAAACTTTTCCAATAAATCCAACATATTTTTAAAAGTTTCTTCATTCCTATTCCTATCCCTATCCCTATCCCCATCGGAGCGGTTCTCATTGGGATTGTATTTCTTCGTCCCCGTTGCCATCCCTACTCGTTTCCTATATAAGCACAAAAGCATAATTAAAATGTTTATGCAAAAAGTAATACGTGCTAAAGAAAAATTAGAGTAAAAGACATACTAAAAGAGAGAATAGAAGTACACCTGAATCATTGAGAGACTCAAAAAAGGGGTGTGGCCGACTGTCAGACTTATCATTGATACTGTGAAAGGACCCTACTGCCCATTAAATAGACATTTTTGTAGAGAAGTTGACGAACATGCTAATAGCTATCCTTAGCCCTTGTTGCAACATGGTAACAAGGAAAAATATGAAGAGGGAGAGAAATCCTCTATCAGCCATCGCAAGTCATTAGTAGCGACCAAGGAATGTGAGGTTCTTGATGTCTAATGAAGGCTTGGATGGTGGTTCATGGGGATAGTTGTGCTACGTGAAGTTCCATAGATGTTGAGCAAGGTTGAGGCAATAGCTTTACTATCAAGTTGACGACAATTAATCAAAGGTAAAGGAGGAAGAGGATGAATGTAGAAAGATTTATGGACTCAAAGTAGATGTCTTGTCATTCTATCAGTGAAATAGAAAAAGAGCATGAAGGGAGAGACATTTGGTTGCCAAAATGGGATTAGCTTCAATTTAGGGAACTTGATGGAGAGAGAGAGGGAGATTGAGGGATGAAAGGGGGTCATAACCTCCAAGTTGTCAGCTAGTTAGTGCATGATTGATGGACAAATAATAGGATGACAAATTTTACCTACCTATTTGGTACCTAATCCTACCCAATTATAACCAAACCAATTTTAATTGATTCATTTAAAATTAGAGACAAATATAGATATTAAAAATTAAACTAAACGAGGGTTTAGGGTGGAGTAAGTAATGACATATCCATCCCAAATTCAATCCGATATAATAAAAGCCTAAAATACCCTTAGTATATAAGTCTGAAGGTTTGACCAGTCCAATAAACTCAAATAGGATTATCATAATAATTTAGACCATTAGTGATTCTTATATTAAGATAATTAGATCCTTTGTAATTTAAGAATATCATATATATTTAGTATGATGAATATATATTGATTAAAGATCTCCGATGGTTTAAGATCATTAGGATCCTAAATCATCAATCATAAAATATCAAAATTACCTTTAACCAGTTAATGTCTCTTTACCTTAAAAATGATTACCCTACTACATTTGCAAACATCAAAATAATTTATTATTATGGCATATTATTTATTGCTATAATGTTTTGATTAGATTATAATATCATAGATATTGTCATTATAATTACACTATATTTATAATATTATAAATTTATATTTATAACATTATATTATAATAATATATTATTATAAGTATCATAATATTATAGCTATAGTATTCTAATGTAATAATATTATTATAGTATAATCTTATAATATTAAATTATATTATATTTATATAAAAATAATATTAAGCATCTTTTTATATGATGATGGGTATTTTAGTTTTTAAATCTCATCAAAATCACCATCTATGGACGATCCTCATGGGAAAGGTATGCATTCATTAGTTTGATCCATAATTTTAAACACTACAAGAAAATAAAAATATAGCGACGCCCAAATGCATCGCAAATGTATCGCTATAGGTTGTTTAGCGATGCAATTAAGGCATCGCTAAAATGGTTGACGCAATATTAATTTATCGCAGTTGCGTCGCTTAACAGCGACTCTCTGCGACACGCTAAATGCATCGCAATATGCGACTCATACTGAATGCGTCGCCAATTAAAAAATATTTTTTAAAAAAAAGTTGCGACGGACAATCTCGTCGCAATTGAATCACTAATTAATAAATATATTTTTTAAAAAAATTTAAAAAATATATATTTTATTTTTTTAAAATAAATTGCAACAAAAAATAGCATCGCTAATTAATAAATTTATATTTAAAAAAAAAATTAAATTAATTTTTTTTTAAAAAAAATTGCGATGCATACTAATGCGTCGCTACATTAAAAAAAATTTTTTAAAAATATTTGCGACATAAAATCTTGTCACAATTGCATCGCTAACTAGTTAATTTATTTTTAAAAAAATTAAAATAACATATTTATTAATTTTTTAAAATTAATTGCGATAAAAATAGCATCGCTAATTAATTTATTTATTTTTTAAAAAAGCAAAATAAATTAATTTTTAATTTTTAAAGAAAATTAATATATTAATTTTAAAAACTTAAATATTATAAATTAAATTTGCTAATACAATGTAATTGCTAATACAATTGACCAAAACAACCATTACAAAATTTTAAAAATAGATAAAAATTTATTTTATTAATTATTTAAAATTTTCATATACAAATAGAAAAAATAAAAAAATACATCAAGTAGTGAAAAAAAAATACATCATGTGTCTGCAGGCGGCTGTGGAGGCGGAGGCTGGGATGAACCCTGCAACAGGTGACAAACTAAATTCTGCAACTGACGCATCTGCTGTCTCATCTCTGAGAGCTCCTCCCGAACCTCCTCGCGAACTTCCTCCTTGATAGATCTCCAGATGTCGTCTATCTACTCGGAAGGAATATCGCCAAAACCACGCGAACTGGAGCCCTAATGGGAAAAATATCTGGAAGCTCTGGTGCCCAAACCATAGGCCCTACGGTCTCGCGGCTGGGCACCAACAGCCTCCAAAAATACACGTCGACTCTCTTCTGATGAGAGTTCGACGGACGGCCCCCCATCAGTAGAGTCAACCTGCGAAGCCTGAGACTGCAGCTCCTCGACTCGTGCCTTTGAGTTATAAAATCAATAACAAATGAATCAATATATAAAGCTGAATAAAATATTAAAAATTAAATAAATAAAATATAAATCTAATTTCTTACCCTAATCTCCTGTGATCGTGTATCAACCCAGGAACCGTCCTTCCTGGTGTGTGTCGCCCTGAATAGACGAAACTCACTAGGATCTCTATCCTCCTGCTTGGACTACAAAAGCAGAAGAAAGAATATAAATGCAAGTATTTGTTAATGACTAAATTAGTATTTAAATTGTTTATGGTTTCTTACCATACGACGCATATGCTCCTGAATAGAAATGGAACCAGCAGTGTGACACGAGAGGCCCGTGCCACGACCGCCCTTCTCAGATCGGCAGTTCATGCTGGCTGATGCGGACCTCCTGATCCATGCCTCGGACTGCCATGCCAGCTGCCAGCTGGCCCAAATACCCTGGGACATGCCTGGATGGTCACCCGAACTCCTCCAACGATAAAGCATGTCATAGTATAGGCGTGCCGCAAGAGCATTCCATGCTGCCCTTATGGCATCATGGATAGTAGGGTCCCATGTAAACTTCTTCTGCATTGAAATAAACAGTTAGTTTCAGAATATATTAAGATTAGAAAATTTTATATAAGTTATAAAATGTATTTAAAAAGTTTACCCGAAACTCTGAAAAATAAAACTCCCTCGTGGCCGCAGATACATGGTGCCAATCGTAGCCACTGGGATCAGCACGGCTCTGAAATATAGAGCTGATCTGGCTCGATACAGTATGCTGCTCAATAAAGCTGTTAAAAAAACTAATTAAAATAAGTAATTAACTTAAAAACATAAACATATAGTTACAATTAGTATATACTTACATCCCATCGGTATCCAATCGAAGTACGGTGCGACCGACCATAGAAGAACTCTCAGAGGTCTACGCTGATCGAGTAGAGGAAAATACAGGGTGAGCGTCGATGCCTGGAGAGGCGGAAGTCCGTGCGTCAGGCCTGGTAGTGGGATGTGACGCAGCAGGGCTATGACCGTCAAGGCTAGATCTACCTCGGTCCGTCATACTGTAAATACTAAAGATTAATGCAATGCAATATAATTATGAATAATTAATAAACATACAAAAATTAAACACTTATAAAAATAAATCGAAATTGAATGAACCTATATCTTTAATCAGTGTCATTTGTTTCGTGAAATGTTGGTTCAACATCCGATGCTGTATCGGATTGTGATTCAGTTTCATTATCATCGAAAGAAAACCGAATGTTTGCATCCTCAATTTTTTGGACATCACCATTTGGATCTCTAAGTGATGTTTCAGGAGCCCTTGTGTCGTCCTCAATTGCATGCATTTCTATCTCATCATCTTGAAATGCGGGGCACTCAGTTGATTGACTTGATGAACTCTCATCTAATATGATTGTAGAACGTGAATGATTTTAGAAACAGCCCACCAATCTCGCTTGTCGTTGCGCAAACTTGATATCCGCAGTAAAACACTTGCTAAGCTTGGGATGCAAAAATGAATGGTTCATATTTTTGCAATCTTCATCGATGGTTTACTTCAACTAGATTGTAGTCGTTATGAACCCTTTTACCGACAGAAATTATCGGATCAAACCAATCACAACGAAACAATACACTTCATTTCATAGGCCAACTGGGATATTCAACTTCGACCACCTCTACTAACTTTCTGTAATAATCCTGCATATTTGCTCCAGCACTTTCTCCTTTAACACATACACCCCAATTCTGCATCCCTCTTGAAGATGCTAGTCGTTCAATTTGAAATTTGTATCATTCTTCAATGGCCACTGTGCTAGGAATTTAATGAAAATATTATTGGTTGTGAATCATGGACCGTTTACCTATAAATTAATAAGCTATTAACAATAAATTCAAAAAATAAAAGCCATTATTGTAATTGATTGAGTAATAGTACTCACAAATTCATAAAACCAATAAGCGAACTCCGTTTCTAACTTTTGCCCAATGCAATTTGACTGATGCTGGGATCCATTTGTCGTTGTCTATCACAATACATCCTTAAAGGATTATAACAATTAAAACTTCTGTTAGCAATTAAATAGTATGGTATTTTATAATTTAAAGTAGAAGTTCTAATTAAGCAATTAATGAACTGTACATATACTTACTCAATATATGGGTCGACTTCTCTACCATTCATTAGAATATAATAATGTGCTGCATTATACTCCATATCGCTTACTTGTCTTAACTTCTGCCTCCCAAATGAACGGCCGATACTTTTAAATATTGATATTCTACCGTCAGTAGGTTCTCATGTCATCGTTACGATCAAGATTGCGGGTCCTCATATGAACGTGACCCTCAAAGTAATGCGAGGCAAAAGCTGAAACTTCTTCAATCAAGTGTGCATTGCATATAGAACCTTCAACCCTTGCCTTATTCCAAACATTATTTTTTAACTTCTTAAGATACCTATATGTAAAGTTAAAATATAAATAAACCAACTTCTCGCATAAATAAAATAATATTTAAAATGTCAACATGTATTACTGATTTGGGTGTTTATCTCTCGAAAGGATACATCCAGCGATACTGCACGGGACCAGCTATACGTGCTTCGTATGGCAAGTGAACTGGCAAATGCTCCATTGAGTCAAAAAAAACTTGGAGGAAATATTCCCTCCAGCTTGCATAAAATAATTGGAATTTCCTCCTCAAGCCTTTCCATGGATGCAGAAGTAATGACTGCGGCAGATAACTCCTTAAAGAACAAGCTGAGCTCTGTCAATGCCTTCCACACATGTTGCGGAAGCAACTCACGAAAAGCTATGGGCAATAACCGTTGCATGAAAATATGACAGTCATGACTCTTTATGCCAAACAACTTGAGCTTATGCATGTCCACACACCTATCGATATTTGAAGCATAACCATCAGGAAATTTTAATCCTCTAATCCAGTTACATAAAACTTCTCGTAGATTTTTGTCAAGAGTGTAACAGGCTTTAGGATAGGTCCCGTCAGCATTCCTTCTCAAATCACCTCTTCTGCAATACTGATTAAGTTCTTCTCTCGACTTTGCAGTGTCTTTGGTTTTTCCTGGGATGTTTAGTACCGTATTAAATATGTTATCAAAGAAATTTTTCTCAATATGCATAACATCCAAGTTGTGCCGGATGAGATTTGTGCTCCAATACGGCAAATCCCAAATAATGCTCCGCTTCTTTCAGTTATGTTCTTTACATATATGGCCATTTATTCTATCTGCATCTGGTTCCCAAGCATACCTCAACCCCAAATGCTCTATAGTATCAAATATATCTGTGCCAGGCCTAACCGGTTCGGTGAATTTTGTGACTGCTTTGTTCTTTCGGAAGGCGATCAAATTCCGCCTATAAGGATGATTCGAAGGCAAGAACTTTCTATGATTATCAAACCATGATTGCTTACCACTCTTCTGCAATGTAAATGCATCTGAATCATACATGCAATGAGGGCATGCCAGACGCCTAGAAGTGCTCCAATCGGACAACATTGCATATGCCGGAAAGTCACTGATTGTCCGCATCAAAGCAACTCTCATGATGAAATTTTATTTTATAGAAATGTCGTAGGCTATGACTCATGTTTCCCACAACATTTTCAATTCGGCTACCAGTGGTTGTAAGAAGACATCAATCTTCTCTTTTGGATTTGATGGTCCTGGAACCAAAACTATCAAAAACATTGCAATATCTTTCATGCACTTCCACGGTGGAAGATTATATGCAGTCAGTATTACATGCCAACATGAATATTGTTGCCCCGCTTGACCAAACGGTTGGAAGCCATCGGTACAAAGACTTAATCTAACATTCCTTATTTATTCTACGAAATCAGGATGATTTTCATTGAAATGCTTCCAAGCTTTTGAATCTGATAGATGTCGCATTTCATCTTCTTTATATTCATATTCTCCATGCCATCTCATATCAGCAGCTGTAGCCTCAGATCTGTATAATCTCTGGAGGCGTGGAGTAAGAGGGAAGTAATGCATCCTCTTATAAGGCACACTTTTCCTCCTACTTGTACTAGCTCCCCCTTCGCCATTTTTGTACCTCGATTGCCCGCAAATCTTACAACATCTCAACCCTGAGTCTTCACCCCAATATATCATACAATTGTTCAAGCAACAATCGATCTTATTAACTGGGAGCACAAGGCCACACAATAACTTCTTTATTGAGTAGAAACTGTCTGCTACAACATTATGATTTGGCAAAACTTCCTTCATTAACCTAGCTACAACATTGAATGCCTTTTCTGATAATCGATGTTCCGCCTTAATATTCAACAATCGAGTAGCCATAGACAATTGGGAATGACTCTCACAACCAGGATACAATTCTTGATTTGCAGAACACAACATATCATAAAATTGTTGTGCATCTGGATTTGGTTCTTCCATAAATATATTCTGGTTGAATTCGTTACCTGATGCATTCATCACCATTTCTTCGTATGTGTTTAAATTCACAAATGGTTCATCAATGGGATTTGACACTTCTTGGCTAGTGACAGCTGCAAACATTTCCTCAGTTTTACCATGACAGTTCCAAACATCGTACCCAGGAACAAACCCCTTTTTACATAAGTGCACCTTCATAGT
Organism: Calamus simplicifolius; assembly: GCA_900491605.1. Taxonomy (NCBI): domain Eukaryota; kingdom Viridiplantae; phylum Streptophyta; class Magnoliopsida; order Arecales; family Arecaceae; genus Calamus; species Calamus simplicifolius. The sequence continues at coordinate 348,018 of UESW01001558.1, read as the reverse complement.
TTCAACATCTCTATAGGCTTTATTCTGACACTTGCGTAAGTTGTAGGGGCACCTGATCCTGGGCTCATCCATCCATTCGGATTGACTACATGCAAATGCTATAAATTCTTCCAATCCATTCAGAAAATCTGGATTAAGCAACCCATCTTTTAACCTTACATACATCCACGAGCGAGCCCTGCTCATTTTTGACCAAGTTATACAATTCCTGGTAAACCATTAAAGGAGACAACAGTATAATTTTGCATTAGTCATTATAGCAATAGATTAATTCTTTTACAGATCTAAGCTAAATAACAAATATTTTGCCTCTTTAATTATACCGATAAATCAAGGCCGAGCATTGGCTACGATCCTTGACGTGCTATTCAGGACCGAGGCCCAGTACCGGGGCCAGTTCAATCATTAGACTTTACAAGTAAGCAAGTGTCTTAAATGAATTCCACTTTTACTCCACTAGAACTTAGGTAAGGCTCTATCACATTCAAGATTATTTTATGCGATATGTTATTCTACTAGAAATTATCATCGATTACGTTGAAATTTCGGCAGCAATTCCCCATATGTTCTCCCAAATGTGTGGCTTATATGCCACACTAGGAGAACGTAGGAGGATATACAAATTGCTAGCTCAACTAATGATGAATAGCAGACAAACATATCATAAAAAATAATCTCAAACTGTTCACTAGGACAATTTGAGACTTTGCAAGACTAAGTCTTATAAAGTCTCAAACGGGTCTAAAGGTTATAGTGCTGTGAGAAATAGTATGAAAAATCAAAGAACGAACTTGACATAGCATGAAACTCAAATCACATTCAATATAAATTCTTTCAGTACTTGATTCTGAGTTCACTATATCAAATTTAATATTCCTGCATTAAATTTAGAACGTTCTAAATGGGCTATATCATTTTTCGTCCATGATATCGAATTTATTTGATTGGTTGGTTTAGAATTTGAGGAATTATATCAAATTATGGTTTGCTATATCAAATTTCTTTCAATTGAAGAACATGAATATTATAAAAAAAAATTCTAATTTGCTAAGAAAATGATTGTGGCAATATTCAAAAACTAAATATTTAAAATTTGCTAAGCTAAAATATAACAGATAATAAAGAAATATAAAGTCATTAAAAATTTAATCATCTAAACTATCAAAAACAAATAAATTGCATGATAAGCATTTTAATAATAATATATCATGAATAATATTTTAAGAAATAAATAGATTTTAAATTATGTATTACAAGATTCTGGATCACATACAAACCCCACCTCGAATTTTTTTTTAAATACGGTGGCCTGGCCACCATGGCCATTGTCTCAGGCCACGACGGCGGCCGTGGCTGTCGTCTTCGGCCACGGCTGCGACTGTGGCCTGAGACAACGGCCACGGCCGCTGATCAGGGGTGCGGGAAAAACCCCACCCCGACATTTTTTTTTAAATGGTGGCCTGGCCACCGTGGCCAGGCCACCGATGGCCACGGCGGTGGCCGTGGCCTAAGACAACGGCCATGGCCGCCGCTAAGGGGTGGGGGAAAAACCCCACCTCAACATTTTTTTTTAATGGTGGCCTGGCCACCGTGGCCAGGCCACCACCGGCCACGGCCGGGGCCGTGGCCGTCGTCTCCAGCCACGGCCGCCACCGTGGTCGGCGCCTCAAGGCTGGGAGAAAAACCCTACCCTGATAATTTTTTTTTTAAATAGTGGCCTGGCCACCGCCGGCCACGGCCGCGGCCGTGGCCTGAGACGACGGCCACGGCCGCTACCGTGGCCATGGCCTTAAAGAAATGGGAGGGCGAGGGGGGGGGGAGGGGAGGGGGGGAGGGAGACTTACCTCGGTAGATAGGGGTCGTCGCTGGAGGGGGGGGGCTGCCGCCGGTGGTTCCTAGCGCCGGGGTAAAGGGCGAGAGGAGCCGGAGGTGGGGACGGCGACGAGTTAGGGTAAGAAGAGGAAGAATAAGATGCCGGGGGGGGGGGGAGCGGGCGCAACTCAGTTTATATAGAAGGAATTACCGACGCAATTTTGCGTCGCTAATCCCTCGCTATTTTTCTTTAATTTATTATGGATTAGCGATGCATAATTGCTAATTTGGCATTTTTTAATATTTTCTGGGAAAATTAGCGATACAAATAATTGCGTCGCTAATGAGTCGCTAATTTGGCGGCAATGTCCGGAGGAAAATTTTTTTTATTTTCTGGGAAATGCATCACTAATGCGTCGCAATATTTTTATTTGATAATTATATTTGATAAAATATTTTTTTCTAAAAATAATTGTGATGCAAATGCTACGTTGCAATATTTTTTCTAAAAATATTTATTTTTTAAAAAAATATTGCGATGCAATACACACGTCGCAAAATTAAAAATTATTTTTTTTTAATTTTTTAATTTATTGCATCGCTAATGCGTCACTATTTAATATAATTTATTTTTAAAAATATTGCGACGCAACGTTTTGCGTCGTAATATTTTTATTTGATAATTATATTTGATAAAAAACTATTTTTTTGAAAATAATTGCGATGCATATGCTTGTGTCGCAAGGTTTTATTTTTAATTTTTTTATAACATTTATTTTTTAAAAAATATTGCGACGCAATACATGCGTCACAAAATAAAAAATTATTTTTTTAATTTTCTGATTTATTGCATCGCTAATGCATCGCTATTTAATATAATTTATTTTTTAAAAATATTATGATGCACCGGTTTGCGTTGCAATATTTTTATTTGATAATTATATTTGATAAAACTATTTTTTTTGAAAATAATTGTGACGCATATGCTTGCGTCGCAATATTTTATTTTAATTTTTTTATAACATTTATTTTTAAAAATATTGCGATGCAATACATGCATCGCAAAATTAAAAATTATTTTTTTTTAATTTTCTGATTTATTACGTTGTTAATACGTCGCTATTTAACATAATTTATTTTTAAAAATATTGCGACGCACTGTTTTGCATCGCAATATTTTTATTTGATATTATATATGATAAAATTATTTTTTCTGAAAATATTGCGACGCATATTCTTGCGTTGCAAGATTTTATTTTTAATTTTTTTTATAAAATTTATTTTTTAAAAAATATGGTGATGCAATATATGCATTGCAAAATAAATTTTTTTTTATTTTCTGATTTATTGCATCGCTAATGCGTCACTATTTAATATAATTTATTTTTTAAAAATTGCGATGAACTGGTTTACATCGCAATATTTTTATTTGATAATTATATTTGATAAAAATTATTTTTTAAAAAAATAATTGCGACGCATATGCTTGCGTCGCAATGTTTTATTTTTAATTTTTTTATAATATTTTTTAAAAAAATTGTGACATAATACATGCATCATGAAATTAAAAATTATTTTTTTTAATTTTTTGATTTATTGCGCCGCTAATGCGTCGCTATTTAACATAATTTATTTTTTAAAAATATTACGACGCATTGTTTTGCGTTGCAATATTTTTATTTGATATATATAAAAATTATTTTTTCTAAAAATAATTGCGATGCATATGCTTGCGTCACAAGGTTTTATTTTTAATTTTTATAACATTTATTTTTTAAAAAAATATTGCGACGCAATACATGCGTCACAAAATAAAAAAATTATTTTTTTAATTTTCTGATTTATTGCGACGATCCGACGGTTGCGATCGATCCAAGCCATGATCGATTTCGGTCAGCGACGACCGATCTCGGACCATTGCGATCGATCCGATCGCCGACGATCCGATGGTTGCAATCGATCCAAGCCATGATCGATCCCGGTCGGCGCGGCCGATCTCGGACCATTGCGATTGATCCAATCGACGATGATCCGACGGTTGCGATCGATCGAAGCCATGATCCCGGTCGGCGATGACCGATCTCGGACCGTTGCGATCGATCCGATCGGCAACGATCCGATGGTTGCGATCGATCCAAGCCATGATCCCGATCGGCGATGACCGATCTCAGACCGTTGCGATCGATTCGATCGGCGATGATCCGACCGTTGCGATCAATCCAAGCCATGATCGATCTCGGTCGGTGATGACTGATTTCGGACCGTTGCGATCGATCCGATCGGCGATGATTCGACGGTTGCGATCGATCCAAGCCATGATATCGGTCGGCGACGACCAATCTCGGACCATTGCGATTGATCCGATCGGCAATGATCCGACGGTTACGATCGATCCAAGCCATGATCCCGGTCGGTGACAATCCGACAGTTGCGATCGATCGAAGCCATGATCGATCTCGGTTGGCGACGACCGATTTTGAACCGTTGCGATCGATCCGATCGGCGATGATCCGACAGTTGCAATCGATTGAAGCCATGATCGATCCCGATCGGCGACGACCGATCTCGGACCATTGCGATCGATCCGATCGGCGATGATCCAATAATTGTGATCGATCGAAGCCATGATCGATCCTGGTCGGCGACGATCGATCTCGGACCGTTGTGATCGATCCAATCGTCGACGATCCGATGGTTGCAATCGATCCAAGCCATGATCGATCCCGGTCGGCGACGACCGATCTCGGATCGTTGCGATCGATCCAATCGGCGATGATCCAATCAGCGATGATCCGACGGTTGCGATCGATCGAAGCCATGATCCCGGTTGGCGACGATCGATCTAGGACCGTTACGATCGATCCAATCGGCGATGATCCGATCATTGCGATCGAACCAAGCCATGATCGATCCCGGTCGGCGATGACCGATCTCGGACCGTTGCGATCGATCCGATCGGCGACGATCCGACGGTTGCGATCGATCCAAGCCATAATCGATTCCGGTCGCCGATGACCAATCTCAGACCATTGCGATCGATCCGATGGTTGCGATCGATCCAAGCCATGATTGATCTTGATCGGCGACGGTCGATCTTGGACCATTGCGATCGATCCGATCGGCGACGATCCAACGGTTGCGATCGATCCAAGCCATGATCGATCTCGTTCGGCGATGACCGATCTCGGACCATTCGATCGATCCGATTGGCGACGATCCAACGGTTGCAATCGATCCAAGCCCTGATCCCGATCGGCGATGATCGATCTCAGACCGTTGCGATCGATCCGTTCGGCGATGATCCGACGGTTGCGATCGATCCAAGCCATGATCTCGATCGGCGATGATCGATCTCGGACCATTGCGATCGATCTGATCGGCGACGATCCGATGGTTGCGATCGATCCAAGCCCTGATCCTGATCGGCGACGATCGATCTCGGACCATTGTGATCGATCCATTCGGCGATGATCTGACGGTTGTGATCGATCTAATACATGATCCCGATCAGCAACGATCGATCTCGAACCGTTGCTATCCATCCGATCGGCGACGATCCGATGGTTAAGATCGATCCAAGCCTGATCGATCTCGAACCATTGCGATCGATTTGATCGGCGATGATCAGATGATTGCGATTTATTTATTTAATTTTCTGATTTATTGCATCGCTAATGTATTACTATTTAACATAATTAATTTTTTTAAATTTATTACGATGCACCAAAATCGTTGCAATATTTTTATTTCATATTTTTTTTTAATTTTTTTAAAAAATTTATTTTTAAAAAAATATTGCGATGCATACTGTTGTTGCTAAATAATAAAATATTTTATGAATTTTCTATTTTATTGCATCGCTATTGAGTCGCTATTAAATATAATTAAAAAAAAAATTGTGACGCACTGTGTTGCGTCGCAATATTTTATTTCATAATTATATTTTATAAATATTAATTTTATTTATAATAATTGCGATGCAATACCAGCGTCGCTAAATTAAAGGTTATTTTTTAATTTTTTTGGTTTATTGCGTCGCTATTTAATATAATTAATTTTTTTTAAAACTTTGCGATGCACTGTGTTGGATCGTAATATTTTTATTTCATAATTATATTTTATAAAAATTAAATTTAAAAATATGCAACGCATTACTTGCATCGCTAACTTAAATTTTAATTTTATGATTATCTGGTTTATTGAGTCGCGAATGCGTCGCTAATTGCATCACAATTTTTGTTGTCATGGCGGTATCACAATGTGGTCGCAATTTAGCGATGCAATGATGCATCGCTATTTCAAGATTTTCTTGTAGTGAAAGATGAAGATGAGCTAAGATGATCATCAAGTAAAATCATGGAAATGTAACTAGCTATTATGTTCGCATTAATCACCCGCCCTAGATTTGGATGGTCACTGCATGCCAAGCGTCTCCACGAGGGCATTAGTGTTACCAATCACTTATATATCAATGAAGATACCGTGGATTGGGGATTTCTATTTGCACCGCCCAAATTGTTCTCCACACCACCCCTCATTTTTTTAAAAAAAAATTTCTAAACTATCCTTCCGCTTTTCTATCCAAACCCGATCCTATCTCCTCCTCCTCCTTTCGGCGCCGCCCCATCTCCTTCCCTCCTCAGCAACACCCTCCATCTCCTTTCCTCCCCAGCAACGCTCCCAGGTCCATCTCCTTTTTGGCATCGCCCCTTCCTTCGAGCCCGTCTCCTCTTCAGCACTCTCCTTCTCCTTTTCGGTACGGTCCTCCTTCATTCCATCTCCTTTCTCTTCCCCAGCACCTGCTCTCTTTCAGTGCCCCCCAGCTTTTCGCACCACCCTTTCGGACCTCCAATGCTCCCTTCTCTTTCGGTACCGTTCGATCAAACAGGACCGAACAGAAGGCCTTTTTTCGGTCATGGCCCTTCGTTCAGCCAAACATGACCGAACGAAGGCCTTTCATTCGACCAAACATTACCGAACGGAGGGCCTTCGTTCGGTCAAACAGGACCGAACAGAGGCCTTCAGTTCGGTCCTGTTTTGACCGAACGGTGCCGAAAGAAAAGAGGCGCTGAGGGCCGTAGAGGACGGTACCAAGGAGTTGAGCGGGTGTCGGGAGAGAGCAGGTGCTGAAGAGCGGTGCGAGGAAGGGGAAGAAGATGAAAGAGAGTAGGGCGATGCTATGAAGGGATAAAGGATGATGCTGAAGAGAAGATGTTTATAGAGAGAAAGGGATGTAAAAAAAAAAAAAATAAAAGATAATTTAAATTTTTTTAAAAAAATATTAGTAAAATATACTGAGTAATTTAGACGATGCAATAGAAATTTATTATGAATTACAGTACCCACGCCAGGTAAAGTAGATGCCCTCCATTATTTAATATATTTATCTCCAGTACTTGCCGAAGGCTAACTAAAAAAACAATATAGCCCCCGGTATCCGGGAAACCGTGGAGAGCCCAAAACCAGCAGCATCATCTCATCGCTGGTTTTTTCCGTCCCCATCTTTGAGCCTGCTGCTATATTATATATTCACTCTCCGTCCAGCGCTTCTCATCAAGCTCATCGAAACAAATAGCTTTCTTCCATTCATATCTTTCTAAAATTCAGAATATTACTTGGAGAGAGAAAGAGAGAAAGGGATGAATTCTGCAAGCAAGGCTTCGTTTATCGTGGCAGCGAGCATGGGGGCAGTCGAAGCGCTCAAGGATCAAGCAGGGCTGTGCCGTTGGAACCATGCCATCAGATCTCTCAACCATCAAGCCAAGAACAGCGTCGGTTCCTTCTCTCAGGCCAGGAGGATGTCTTCTTCCTCTTCTTCCAACATTGAGAGGAGGAAAGGAAGGGAGGGGGCTGATGACAAGGCCAAGCGATCGGAGGAGTCGCTGAGAAAAGTTATGTACTTGAGCTGTTGGGGTCCTAATTAGAGCTTCAGAAGCATGGGGGATGCAAATTTCTAACATGTCTTCTGGGTGTCTTTCGATCTTGTTAACAGAGAACCTTGTAAATATGGCTCTTCAGATATATTAGGATTTTTGAGAATGGCACCATGAGGTTTTCTTTTCTGTTCTTTTCTTTTCTTTTTTCACTTTTTCGTGCTTCGTTATGTGATATTTGGATTTAGCTATGAAATGGAGACTAATGTAGGCCATTAAATGGCTGAGGCAATTGAGATTGATTAGTCGATCCTCTCTAGGAAACAGAGGATATATAGTACATCATGTGAAGTCTCCTTTCGTTCAGGAAAAGAAAGAGATCCCCAATTCATTTCATAGAGATGATGAGGAATTTATTAAATCCACCCACGTCATCACGTACCTTTACTGGATAGAATGGAAATTCTTTGAAGTGATTAACCTGGCATGCTAGAATATAACGCTGTTTATAATTGGGGATAATATATAGATCTTTGTCTAAGTTGCAAGTTGAATGTGGAGATCGTTTTAGGACGGAAGGAAAAATGGATTCGTATAGTATAAAATTTCTCATTGCATTTGTTATTGTTTTTGATGGATGAACATCAAATCTTAATCAAGAGCGAAGGTTGTAAAGGAATTTAGAGACGGTTTAAGACGACAGTTCAAGTAGATTTTTAAGTACCTAAATGAATACCCTTGGCACAATTTGCCCTTTGATCAACGTGGGCTACCTGGAAAAGCTGAAGCAGTACCTGACTATCTCGTGAGATTAGGTTGTAACAGTTAAATGGCTTTTTTTTTTTGTTAATGAAGTTGTAATTAAATTTTATTTATGTATTTTAGAATAGTAAATATCTTTAAATACTTCATGACTATTTGATATAATTTTATAAATGTGTATACAAAATAAAAGTTAATTTTTGACTAATAAATATTTATAATCAAAAAACATAAATTTATTTCAAAATAATTCTAATATTATGAATATGTCATTTTAATATTAAATAAATATTTGTAATTAAATGCCATTAAATATAAATATATAAGTATGTTGTCAGTAATTACGTAAAATAATAATTAATATTTTTCATTAAATAAATATAATTATATTATTATTTTAATATTAATAACAAAATATTAATGTTTCACCAAAAGGCCAAACACCAAGCCTAAGTGAAGTCGTGAAATGCAGTAGATTTTTCATGGTTGTATGGTACAATTGTTTAGGATATAATTTTATATTACAATTGTTCACGATGAGAGCACACGCGTTAGACATCACTCTGAACGCTTGGTTGACCACCAAATATTTTTCTTCTCAATATTTTCATAGGTCTTGATGGGGCCAGTTGATCCCATAAAAAATAAAAAAAATTTGGACGGCCCCAAAGGCCGGCACCTTCAAGACCGTCGGCACCAAAGGCCGACACCTCCAAGACCGGTACCTCCAAGGCTGGCACCTCGAAGACCGTCGGCCCCAAAGGCCGACAGCTCCAAGACCGTCGGCCCTAAAGGTCGACACCCGAAGACCGTCGGCTCCAGAGGCCGACACCTCCAAGGCTGGCACCTCCAAGACCGTCGGCCCCAAAGGCCGACGGCTCCAAGACCGACGACCCAAAGGCCGATGGCTCCACACCTTCAAGACCGACGGCCCCAAAGGCCGACACCTCCAAGACCGACGGCCCCAAAGGCCGACGGCTCTAAGACCGTCGGCCCCAAAGACCGACGGCTCCAAGACCGACGGTCCTAAAGGCCGACACCTCCAAGACCGACGGCTCGAAGACCGACGGCCCCAAAGGCCGACGACTCCAAGACCGACGGTCCCAAAGGCCGACACCTTCAAGATCGACGGTCCCAAAGGCCGACACCTCCAAGACCGATGGCCCCAAAGGCCAGCATCTCCAAGCAAGTCGGCCCCGGCATCTTCCCATCCGGCCCCGGCGTATCCAAGCTAGGCGGCCCGGCACCTCCCAGGCTGCCCCGGCTTCTTCCCAGCCGGCCCCTACTTATCCAAGCAAGTCAGCCCCGGCACTTTCCAGTCGGCCCCGGCGTGTCCAAGCTAGGCGGCCCAGCACCTCCCAGGCGGCCCCGGCAACTTCCCAGCCAGCCCCTACTTCTCCAAGCAAGTCGGCCCCGGCACTTCCCAGCCGGCCCCGGCGTGTCCAAGCTAGGCGGCCCAGTACCTCCCTGGCGGCCTCGACATCTTCCCAGCCGGCCCCTACTTCTCCAAGCTAGGCGGTCCCAGCACTTCCCAGCCGGCCCCGGCGTGTCCAAGCTAGGCAGCCCGGCACCTCCCAGGCGGCCCCGGCATCTTCTCAGGCGGCCCCTACTTCTCCAAGCAAGTCGGCCCCGACACTTCCTCCGCCTCTCCAGTTCCGCCGAGTCAGCCAAGGCCATCCCCGGCCGACCCGACTCGGCCCCGGCATCTCCAGTTCCGCCGAGTCGGCCAAGGCCATCTCCGGCCGGCCCGACTCGGCCCCGGCGTCTCTAGTCCCGCCGAGTCGGCCAAGGCCATCCCGGCCAGCCCGACTCGGCCCTGGCGTCTCCAGTCCCGCCGACTCGGTCAAGGCCATCCCCGGCCAGCCCGACTCGGCCCTGGCGTCTCCAGTTCCGCCGAGTCGGCCAAGGCCATCCCCGACCGGCCCGACTCGGCCCCGGCGCCTCCAAGTCCGTCGATTTGGCCCCGCCCCAGCGCTACCTTGCCAGCGGGATTGGCCCCAGCCATCTCGGGTCGACCCGGCTCGGCCCTAACAAGTCGGAATCTCCCAGTTCCTGCCAGATCAGCCCCAGTGGTTCAAGAAACCGCCTCTCTGACGCGCGCCGCTCGACAGCGCCAGACGCGCGCCGCCCGATAGCCCCGCCAGCTGATGGGACGTAGCCCACTAACCAGCCCAGATTCACGCAAGGGCTCAGCATATCTTCTGACTCACACAATCCCATGTGATCGTGCCAGAATCAACCCCTATGAAAAGGTGAATCCATCCTGTAAACAGGTATGCGCGATAACCCCCAAAATCGCCATCTCATCCCTCAAAAAGGGATTCCTCCTCTCGGAGATCCCTCCTTTCCACATAAAAGGGCTCACTCGAGCCCTTCTTCAGCTGTGACCTCAGTCACTAACTTGGCCGTCGAAGGGTCTCGCCGAAGACCCCCTCCGGTCCTGGGACTTCTTTGCAGGCAACCTGGCGAAGCGAAGATTCGAGAAGCACCTTCGTTCCCGACGTCAGGAGAGGTGATTGAGCATCATTAGATTGGCGCGCCAGGTAGGGGGGATAAGAAAAAGTAGTGAACGTTCTCCCTGAGCTACACTTTTCATCCCCTCTCTTCTTCAAGAAGCTATGGTGGTGACACAAGCCCAGGACACCTCCGTCAGCTGCCCGGTGGGACTTCCCCCATCGATTAGGCAGCAGGAGGCCAATCCTCATGCGGCTGACCCTCCGTTGCCAGCCCGCCGTTGGACACCGCTGTCCAAACAGCGGAGCGGCTGGCAACCCTCTTCTAGCAAGTCCAGAATCTCACCGCCGTGATCCACGGGCTCCAGCAACGACAGTCCGTGGCCACCCAGCATTAAACTGCTCCCCTCGCCAGTCAACAGTCGGCGAGGGGAGGTTCTCCTCGGTGGGAGGCCGATCGGCGAGAGACCGGCCGACGTCAGGTTTCCCCTAGGAAGCCTCGACGCGAGCCCTCTAAGCAGCCACAGGCCCCTGACAACGGCCCCAACGAATTTCCTCCCAAGCCACATCACCACGAGGAGCCCAGGCGGAAGTCTCGACTTCCGTCTCCATCCCCTTCCGCCTCCTCTTCTTCTTCTTCTTCCTCCGAGCCATCTCGGAGGGCCCCGACGATCAGCCGCCAGGCGGAGGAACGCCTGGAGGAGTATGACAGGCGACTAGACGAGCTCGCCAAGAAGATCAACCATCAGCCAGAAGAAGAGTTCGACACTTGTCCTCCTTACACTCGCCGCATACTGGAGGAACCGGTTCCCTCCAAGTTCCGCTTCCCCTAGGTGGACCCGTACGACGGTACGACCGACCCCCTCGATCACCTCAAGGGTTACAAAGCTATGATGCAAGTCCAGGGCGCCTCAGATGCCCTCCTCTGCAAGGCCTTCCTCGCAACTCTGCGGAAGGCCGCCTGTGCATAGCACTCACGCCTGCCCCCTCACAGTGTCGACTCCTTCCGGGAGCTGGAGAAAGCATTTTTGGCCCACTTCGATGCTTGCCGCCGGATCCCAAGGGTGGCAGATAGCCTCTTCTCCATCCGCCAGAAGGAAGGAGAGTTGCTGCGGGACTTCGTGTTCCGATTCAAAACCGCCGCCCTTGAGGTCTACCATCTCGACGATGCGGTGGCCGCCCTGGCGCTGAAGCGGGGACTCCTTCCGTCCCACTTCACCTTCTCCCTGGATAAGAAGCCCCCGAGCTCTTACTCCGACCTCCTCCTCCAGGCCCAGAAGTACATCTGGGCGATGAAGCAGACTTTGCCCACCGGGAATCCTCAAGAAACTCCAGCGGGCCCCCTCGACACAGGCGAGCTGACCCGCCTCACCATTCCGAAAACAGGCGTTGGAGCCCCGTCCCCGACGAGAATGAGCTCACTCATCTCCTTGCCCCTCGATCTCACATCCTGATGGAGATCGAGGGCGAGCCTTACCTCCAGCGTCCTCCCCCGATGAAGAAAGGTGCACCCCGTGACGTAGCCGCTACTGCCGTTTCCACCAGGATTACGGCCACGACACCGACAGCTGCTACAGCTTGAAGCGGGCCATTAAGGAGCTCGTCCAGTGGGGCTACCTCGGCAAGTATGTCCAGAAGACGCAACAGCCGCTGCCGGCCGTCATGGGGCCTCCACCAACTCAAGCCACCATCGACAACACTCCCACGGAGCGGACGATCGGGATGGTGTCCTGGGACCAACTTCTGCACCTAAACGGCCGAGGTGGGAGGAGTTGCCGGGTAGCGTACTTCCTCGGAGGGTCCCGACCGCACCACCGAAACACTTCACCGGGGGGCATGCAAACTAGAAGAGCTTGACGGGAAGCCCATTCCACGTACCTGGAATGCGGACGACCTCCGCCAGTATTACCAATGTACTCCCAAAAGCATGAGTAAAAAAGAAAGCCCCTTCTGATGCCACAGCTTGTTCTCCCTTACGCCAAGTCTCTCAAAAGGAGCTCACCAGCATCGCGGCCCACGGGACACCACTCGGCCCTAGCACGGCGGTGCCCCCGAGTAGGTTAAGTCCCCAAAGGCTCCGTACCCGGCTGAGTCGCCACTTGGGCGGCACACAAACCTTCAAGCTGGTTCAAAAGGAGCTCACTGGCATTGCGGCCCACGGGACACCACTTGGCCCCAGCACGGCGGTGCCCCCAAGTAGGTTAAGACCCTAAAGGCTCCGTACCCGGCTGAGTCGCCACTTGGGCGGAACACAAACCCCTAAGCTGGTTCAAAAGGAGCTCACTGGCATCGCGGCCCATGGGACACCACTCGGCCCCGGTACGGCGGTGCCCCTAAGTAGGTTAAGACCCTAAAGGCTCCGTACCTGGCTGAGTCGCCACTTGGGCGGAACACAAACCCCCAAGCTGGTTCAAAAGGAGCTCACTGGCATCGCGGCCCACGGGACACCACTCGGCCCCAACACGGTGGTGCCCTCGAGTAGGTTAAGATCCTAAAGGCTCCGTACCCTGCTGAGTCGCCACTTGGGCATAACACAAACCCCCAAGCTGGTTCAAAAGGAGCTCACTGGCATCGTGGCCCATGGGACACCACTCGGTCCCAGCACGGCAGTGCCCACGAGTAGGTTAAGACCCTAAAGGCTCCGTACCCGGCTGAGTCGCCACTTGGGCGGCACACAAACCCCCACGTTGGTTCAAAAGGAGTTCACTGGCATCGCGGCCCACGGGATACCACTCGGCCCCAGCACGGCGGTGCCCCCGAGTAGGTTAAGACCCTAAAGGCTCCGTACCTGGCTGAGTTGCCACTTGGGCGGCACACAAACCCCCACGTTGGTTCAAAAGGAGCTCACTAGCATCACGGCCCATGGGACACCACTCGGCCCCGGTACGGCAGTGCCCCCGAGTAGGTTAAGACCCTAAAGGCTCCGTACCCAGCTGAGTCGCCACTTGGGCGGCACACAAACCCCCAAGATGGTTCAAAAGGAGCTCACTGGCATCGCGGCCCACGGGACACCACTCGGCCCCGGCACGGCGGTGCCCCCGAGTAGGTTAAGACTCTAAAGGCTCCGTACCCAGCTGAGCTGCCCCTCGCAGCGGTTCCCACACCCCCGAGGCGGTTCAAAAGGAACCTGACGACTCTCATCTCTCATGTCACCCTCCCGGGTTCAAAAGACTTCCAAACTCCGCATTGGAAAGGATTACTAGCTCCCCTCAGCTAGCCAAGGAAGGCATGCAGATGCCCATACAAGGCAGCGCAAGATGAAAGAGCAGATGCCAAGGTAAAGTTCTACACTCCTTTCGCTTAGCTGATGCGGAGCACGCAAGCTCAAGGAGTGTGGGGGGCATTTGATGGGGCCAGTTGACCCCATGAAAAAAAAAAATTTTGGATGGCCCCAAATGCTGGCACCTCCAAGACCGTCGGCCCCAAAGGTCGACACCTCCAAGACTGGCACCTCCAAGGCTGGCACCTCGAAGACCGTCGGCCCCAAAGTTCGACAGCTCCAAGACCGTCGGCCCCAAAGGCTGACACCCGAAGACCGTCGGCCCCAGAGGCCGACACCTCCAAGGCCGGCACCTCCAAGACCGTCGGTCCCAAAGACCGATGGCTCCAAGACCGACGGCACCAAAGGCCAATGGCTCCAAGACCGACGGCCCCAAAGGCCGACACCTCCAAGACCGATGGCTCCAAGACCGACGGCCCCAAAGGCCGACACCTCCAAGACCGATGGCCCCAAAGGCCAACACGTCCAAGACCGTCGGCCCCAAAGGCCGACGGCTCCAAGACCGACGGCCCCAAAGGCTGACGGCTCCAAGACCGATGGCCCCAAAGGCCGACACCTCCAAGACCGACGGCTCCAAGACCGACGGCTCCAAGACCGATGGCCCCAAAGGCCGACACCTCCAAGACTGATGGCCCCAAAGGTTGACACCCCCAAGACCGACGGCCCCAAAGGCCGGCATCTCCAAGAAAGTCGCCCCGGCATCTTCCCAGCCGGCCCCTACTTCTCCAAGCAAGTCGGCCCTGGCACTTCCCAGTCGGCCCCGGCGTGTCCAAGCTAGGCGGCCCGGCACCTCCCAGGCGGCCCCGGCATCTTCCCAGCCGGCCCCGGTGTGTCCAAGCTAGGCGGCCCGGCACCTCCCAGGCAGCCCCGGCACTTCCCAGCCGGCCCCGGCGTGTCCAAGCTAGGCAGCCCGGTACCTCCCAGGCAGCCCCAGCATCTTCCCAGCCGGCCCCTACTTCTCCAAGCAAGTCGGCCTCGGCACTTCCCAACCGGCCCCAGTGTGTCCAAGCTAGGTGGCCCGGCACCTTCCAGGCGGCCCCGGCATCTTCCCAGCTGGCCCCTACTTCTCCAAGCTAGGCGGCCCCGGCACTTCCCAGCCGGCCCCGGCGTGTCCAAGCTAGGCGGCCCGGCACCTCCCAGGCGGCCCCAGCATCTTCCTAGCCGGCCCCTACTTCTCCAAGCAAGTTGGCCCTGACACTTCCTCCGCCTCTCCAGTTCCGCCGAGTCAGCCAAGGCCATCCCCGGCCGGCCCGACTCGGCCCCAGCGTCTCCAGTTCCACCATGTCGGCCAAGGCCATCCCCGGCCGGCCCAACTCGGCCCCGACGTCTCCAGTCCCGCCGAGTCGGCCAAGGCCATCCCGGCCAGCCCGACTCGGCCCCGGCATCTCCAGTCCCACCGAGTCAGCCAAGGCCATCCCCGGCCAGCCCAACTCGGCCCCGGCATCTCCAGTTCCGCCGAGTCGGCCAAGGCCATCCCCGGCCGGCCCGACTCAGCCCCGATGCCTCCAAGTCCGTCGATTCAGCCCCGCCCCGGCACTGCCTTGCCAGCGGGATTGGCTCCAGCCATCTCGGGTCGACCCGGCTTGGCCCTGACAAGTCGGAATCTCCCAGTTCCTGCCAGATCAGCCCCAGCGGTTCAAGAAACTGCCTCTCTGACGCGCGCCGCCGACAGCGCCAGACGTGTGCCGCCCGACAGCCCCACCGGCTGATGGAACATAGCCCACTAACGAGCCCAGATTCATGCAAGGGCTCAGCAGATCTTCTGACTCATGCAATTCCACGTGATCATGCCAGAATTAACCCTTATAAAAAGGTGAATCCACCCTGTAAACAGGTATGCACGATAACCCCCAAAATCGCCATCTCACCTCTCAAAAAGGGATTCCTCCTCTCAAAGATCCCTCCTTTCCACACAAAACAGGGCTCACTCGAGCCCTTCTTCAGCTGTGACCTCAGTCACTAACTTGGCCATCGGAGGGTCCCGCCGGAGACCCCCTTCGGTCTCGAAACTTCTTTGCAGGCAACCCGGTGAAGCGAGGATTCGAGAAGCACCTCCGTTCCCGATGTCCAGGAGAGGTGATTGAGCGTCATCAGGTCTTATTGGATAATTTATGCCAACAAAACTTGGTGAAAACTACAAATGCTTATATTTAAAGTAAAGATTTAAAAAGTTTAAAAATTAAAATTCTTTATTTGACTACTTACTAAAGAACACTCTTGTCACTCTTGTGCCGAAGCGACATGATGCTTCCTCCCCCCATCATTTTCGACCGATCAGCCTGTGTACTACTCTATACAAGGTCTGTGCCCGCCTTCTAGTTTCCCACCTCGTGTGGTGATCCCTCAGCTCATCTCTGCTGAACAAGGGGCTTTCATTAGAGGTCGGAGCATCTCCGATAATGTTCTTATTGCTCAGGAATTCATGTTTGATCTTCAGAGAGCCTCGGCCAGTCAGTGTCTTATGGCAGTCAAGCTTGATATGGAGCGTGCCTACGATAGATTGAGTTGGGCTTTTTTGTATCGTACTCTGATTGAGTTTGGTTTTCACGACCTTTTCATTGATTGGATTATGGCCGGTATCCAGAAGCCTTCATTCTCTCTGAGTATTAATGGGATGCAGACTAGTTTCTTCCATTCTTCTGTGGGTCTGAGACAAGGATGCCCGTTGTCCTCGTTTCTATTTGTTTTGGCTGCGGATGATCTTTCCCATGCTTTTCATTAGGCACAGCAGGACAGTCGTATTGCTCCCTTTCTGGCTAGTCCTTTGGGCCCTGCATCTTACCTTCTTTTTGCAGACGACTGTATTCTTCTGGGCCAGGCGTCTATTCGTAATGCTGTTAGTTATGCTTCTCTCATTCAGGGCTATTGCTGTGCTTCGGGACAGAAGGTCAACTTAGAGAAGTCCTCCATTTTCTTCAGCCCAAAGACCTCCAGATCCATCAGGGAAGCCGTTCACCAAGCTTTGGGTATCTCAGCAAAGACTGATGGTCTGTCCTATTTGGGCATCCCGGTATTGGGGAGGCGTCCTCGCATTAGTGATTTCACTACTATTAAGAGACGGATTCGGGATCGGATTGATGATTGGCAGGTCACCAGCTTGTCCATGATGGCTAGGATCATCTTATCCGCTCTGTCCTTACGTCCCTTCCTATGCATCTAATCTCTAATGCTGCGGTTCCTATCACGTGCTTGCGTAGGATAGAGCGATGGTTCAGGGACTTTCTGTGGGCTTCTATGAAAGACTGTCACAGTTTTCATCTTCAGGCATGAGATTTGATTTGTATGCCTTTGAATGAAGGGGGTCTTGGGATTCAGTCCTTGATTATGAGAAGAGACGCTTTGATGGCGAGACATGCATCGAGGTTTCTCCTTGATTCTCACGGATTCTGGAGTTCATTTATGAGAGCTAGATATGGTGATTGGTCCCTGGCTATGGATCCTCAGCCTTTACGACGGTATTCCTGCTTTTGGAAGGAGGTGTGTCGTCATGCTCCATCTATTCGGAGCAATATATCATGGATGATTGGTGATGGCTCCTCGGTTGATGTCATTCAGGACAGTTGGATCACGGATCTCCCTCTTTCCCGTTGGCCGTCATTTATTAGCATGGATGTTCCTCAGTATATGAGGGTGCGGGATCTCATCATTCTGGATCTTTCTTCTTGGAATACCTCTGTGGTGACTAGTTTATTTGGGGAAGAGCTTGCTCGTCGGATCCTTTCTATTCCCCTCACTTTGGGACACTTTCCTGATATGAGGTTATGGAGGAGATCCTGTCTGGCTAGGGCCCCCACTAGGGACGTCATTGGGATTTTTAGACCCCAGCCTCGGGAGTCGCGGGATGCGAAGTGGATATGGATGCTCCTTGTTCATCCCAGAGTCCAATTATTTATATGGAAGATTCTGTGGGACTATCTTCCTTCTTGTTCACTTCTGTCGAGAAGGGGTATTCATATTGAGGCGATGTGTCCGCTGTGTGGGCAGGAGGAGGAGACTATTGATCATGCCCTTTTTATATGTCCCATTCTTTGTGGGATTTGGACGAGAATGAGTTATGATTGCAAAGTGGATGATTCTGGTTCCTCGTGCTCCCCTTTCCTTGATGCTTTCCGAAGGACTACTAGACATTGCAGCGCCCTTTGGGCTATCACTGCTTATCAGATATGGCTGTCATAGAATCTGCTTATCTTTTCTAATGAGTCGATTTCTCCCCTCAGATTAGAACAGAAGATCAGATCTATGGTGGATGAAAGCGCTTCTCTTATCAGTGGTTCGGATTTTTCTAACCTTGGCCACTGGGGCTCCCCTCTTGTTTTGGCAGCGAACCGTCGTACGGTTTATATCTTTTGGGAGCTCCCCCCTCCAGGGTTTGTAAAAATCAACTTTGATGGAAGCGTTCGTAGCAGGCTGGCTGGATCTGCTTTTATTATTCGGGGGACAGATGGAGCCTTGCTGGCAGCTGGTGGTTTTGGCTCTCTTGATTCTTCTGTCCTATGGCCGAGCTTTATGCTGCATGGGCTGGCATCTCCTGCGCTGTTAGGCAGCTTCATGCCCAATGCCTATTAATTGAGGGGGATTCTCTCACAGTTATTCGGTGGCTTAGAACGGGATTCTGTGATCATGACTCCATCAACCCTATTCTCAGTGATATTCAGGTTGCTTTGCGGGGTCTCCACATTGTCCATATCCGACACATCTACCGGGAGGCTAATTCTGCGGCTGATTGGGTTGCGGCTGCAGTGGCCCAACACGGAGGCTTTTGGATTGGAAGCAGGGTGATCCATGTCCTTCTGCTCTTTTGCAAATTCTATACTCTAATAGATCTGGGCTGACTCGCACGAGAATAGTGTGATCGCCCGTTTGTACCCAAAAAAAAAAAAAGAAAATTTTTAAAATTATATGGAATTTATAAATTCTTTAAAATTACAATTTATAAATTTCACTTATTCAAGTATTTTACATGCCAAAATGTTTACATAAATATTTCAAAAATTTTATCTACATAAATTTACATGAATATTAAATAAATATTATTTTATTTTACATGAAAATGTTTATCTTAAATATTTATTTATTTTCATTTAATATATTCATATTTTATGATTTATATTTTCATAAAAAATAAGTATTAATATTACATAAATTTAGATAAATATAATATTTATTTATGCAATATTATTAAATATTACATTAATATTTATTTAAAAAATAATTAATATGATAATAATATATGTATTAAATATATTATTACTAATATTAGTTGTTAATATGAATATTATTAAATTAAATATTTTTGCAATTACATTGATATGTAATTAATTATTTATATAATTAACTTTTATTTATTTATTTTAAAATACTAAATATTTATAAATATTTAATTTTATTCTTTATTTGCTAATATAGCGATACTATCTGATCTTTGTTATTCGTTCACTTACGCTCGGTTTTTATCTCATATTATTATTGTAGGTTAGCTTGCTTTGATAGGTTCGATCAAGCTGGGATGGTAATTAAGTATTTTTTTTTTAACGAAAGCTAACGGCCGGCTATGTTTTCAATTGCCCTTTTTGGCTGGCCTCATCCGTTGTACCTGCCGTGTGGCCATCGAGCAACGAGGGTCCACAGTCCACTCGTTCGTCGTGGACCGCAGTGCGTCATGCCAAGTAAATTAGATGCCCTCCATTATCTCAATATATTTTCCTCTTGTCGTTATCTGGGAGAGCTATCACTCTGCTTTCGGATAGCCTGCGGCTAAACAAACAACGTAGCCCCCGGTATCCGCGAAACCGCGGGGAGGCCAAAACCAGCAGCATCTCGTCCCCGGTTTGTCCCGTCCCCAGAGTCTGCCTCTCTATATATTCACTCTCCATCCAGCGTTGCCAAAGCAAACAAACTTTCTTCCATTCAGATCTTTCTAAAATTCAGATTACTTGGAAAGAGAAAAGAGATCGATGAATCCTTCCAGCAAGGCTTCTTTGATCGTGGCAGCGAGCATGGGGGCAGTGGAAGCGCTCAAGGATCAAGCAGGGCTTTGCCGTTGGAACCACGCTATGAGATCTCTCAACCAGCAAGCCAAGAACAGCGTCGGTTCCTTCTCTCAGGCCAGGAGGATGTCTTCTTCTTCTTCTTCTTCCAACATTGAGAGGAGGAAAGGAAGGGAGGGGGCTGATGACAAGGCCAAGCGATCGGAGGAATCGCTGAGAAAAGTTATGTACTTGAGCTGTTGGGGTCCTAATTAGGGTTTCAGAAGCATGGAGGATGCAAGAATCTAACACTCTGAGGGTTTCTCCATCCTGTTATTTGAGAATCTTGTAAATATCGCTCTTGAGATATACTACCATTTTTGAGAATTGTTTTGGTTTTCTCTGAGTTTTTTTTTTTTTTTTTCTGTTTGTTTATGCGATCGAATTGAGGCTAATGAGCCCAATTATATGGAGTGGTTGATTCATCCTCTCTCGGAAGCGGTGGATGGAAGGAAGTCAATTAAGGGGTAAAATTGAATGCATTGGATTAATGGCTAAGGGTTTGAAGAAGGTATAGATTTTTTTTATTTATTCATAGTAAGTAGAATAATTTTTATAAGAATGTTAATCACTTTTGCAGTCAATAACAATCTTGAAATTCATCAAATAGATGTTAAAACTATTTTTCTGAATGGTGAATTAGATGAAGAAATATAAATAAAACAGTCAAGAGATTTATTGTTTTTGGATAAGAAAAGAAAGTGTATAGACTTGTTAAATTCTTATATGAATTAAAATAAGCACCTAAAGAATGGTATATAAAATTTGATAATGTAATATTATTAAATAGATTTAAAATAAATAAATTTGACTCATGTATATATGCCAAAACCTTACCTGAAGAGTATGTGATAATCTGCTTATATATAGATGACATGTTAATCATTGGTAGCAATATTGAAATGATTAAATAGACAAAGAAAATGTTGATCAAACATTTTGATATGAAAAATATGAGTACGACAGATGTTATACTAAGAATTCAAATCACTGGAATATTTAAAAAAATAATATTATCTCAATCTTATTATATTGAGAAAATATTAAATAAGTTTTAAAAGTATGATACTAGCTCGGTGAAAACACCTATAGATGTTAATTTACATTTGGCTAAGTATACTGAAGAACCCATATCTCAATTAAAATATTTACGTATAATTGGTAGTTTAATGTATGTCATAAATTACACTTGTTCTGACATGATGTCAATAAGTTGAGCAGATTTACAAGTAATCCAGGTCCAAATCATTGGATAGCTCTAATAAGGGTATTAAGATATCTGCGATATATCCTAAGTTATGGATTACATTATTCAAGATATCCAGCTGTACTAGAAGGATACAGTGATACAAATTGGATATCTAACACAGAAGATACAAAATTCATAAGTGAATATGTATTCACCTTAAAAGGAGGTATTGTGTCATGGAAATCTTCAAAGCAAACATGTGTAGCTCGATCCACTATGGAATCTGAGTTTATCGCTTTAAAAAATGCTGCTGAAGAAGCAGAAGGGCTTCGAAACCTTTTAGAAGTATTTCATATTGGTCAAAGCCTGTGTCTGCAATATGCATACATTGTGATAGTCAATCGGCAATTTGCAGAGCACATAATAAGATGTATAATGGTAAGTCTAGACATATACATCGCAGACATAATACCACTAAGCAGTTACTTGAAATTGTTGTAATTTTTATTGACTATATTCAGTCAAAGAAAACCCTAGCGGATCCATTAACAAAGGGGTTACCAAGAGATCAAGTAAACTGTTTATCGAGGGGAATGAGCTTAAAACCTATAACTGAAAAATCTTTATAGTGGATATCCAACCTAGCTGACTGGAGATCCCAATATCTAGGATCAAAAGAGACAACTAAATTATGAAGTGACTTGCATAGCACTAAGGATGTCCAATCCTACTCATTCCTATGATAATTGGTGCTACCTGCTAAAGGTACTAGGATAAGCATTGCTTTTAATGATTCTTATGACATGAATATTTATGTGGGGTATAGCAGGATACTCTTAATAAGAATCACCTATGTGAGTGTGAACTAGGCCAATTCTATGAGAATTTTAAGGTTTAATTCTCTAAAGCACTCATGAAACCAGGAGATGTTCGAGACCAAAATGAACACAACCATGAGAACCAAAAGAATACTCGGAAAGAAGTTACGTAATTGTTATTGTTTTAGTTTACACAAAATGCTAAAAAGTTCAAGACATCATGTTCGCTTTTTAGCAAGTAACTCGATAACAACTCACTAAGGAAGGTTCAAAGCCACAAACTACCTATCCCAATACAATTTCATCCCATTATACTCCTTTTAGTGTCTACATATTCATTTGCATTAAAATTCTTTTATGTGGGGGTTTGCCTTCGCTAATCATTGATGATCTTTAATATAAGTCCAATTTTCATTCATGTGGGAGATTTTTGGGTAATGGGCCTAGAATACCTAATGGGCCTAAGCCAATTACTTCCTTCTTGTGTACGAATAAGAAATTGTGAGGACATTTAGTCTCACATCGAAAAAATCAAGAAAGAAAGGTTCACTTATATAGAAACCTCTTTCTTGAAGCTTAAGTTCTTTAGGCTCACCATAAATGAAGAGCTTGAGAGTATGCATCACTCCCACGCATGCACGTGTGCGAAGGGTGCAATAGGCGCAATGGGCGCTTTGTAGATGCACTTGTATCATCGCGAGAAGCTTGAGGGGCTTTTAAATTTTTCATTGATCATGAGGATCCGATCGTGCAGACTGATCGGATTAAGATAAGGGGCTGAAATTAATTGACCGTTGATCATCGGATGAGGATCAGACTGATCGTTGATCGATCGGATTAAGATAAGGGGCTGAGATCAATTAATCGTTGATCATTGGATCAGGATCAGACTGATCGTTGATCAATCGGATGCAGGGTCAAGATGCGGTGATCAAATAACGATCGCAATCATGATCCAACGGTTCACACCCATTGGCTGACCGATCAACTGTTGACCGTTGGTGATAGGCGTCCATCTAAGATAAGGCATCGTTCTGATCAGGCCGTTGTAATAAATCAACATTTCGATCGTGAAAAGGCATATCAAAGACGTGCTATGACTTATTCAATCATTGAGATGGATTATCTGATCGTGAAAATGACCTTTCGGATCATGGAAAGGCTTATTAGATCACATGATCTGAAGATCACAATGATTAATGGGCATATCAAGGGTGATAAGCCCTTAACCCTCACATCCTTTGATCGTTTCTTTTTAAATCAAATCAATAAAATTTAAACCCGTAAGGATGCTTCCAAAAGGCACCTTAAGGCTATAAATAGACCCCTAGACTTGCATTTGATTCATTCAATCCGAAAGTCCTTTCCTCTCTTGGGCATTTGCATACTCTCCTAAGTATAGTATAGCAATAGTGCATTAAAAAAAGAGAAGCATTCTTGGTTCGATATTTTTGGTGAATTATAGTGCTTCTTTCATCAAAAGAAGACTTTTGTATCTTGGGAGACAATCGTCATACTGACCGTAAGCACCGTTGTGGGATGAAATTGTCTTAAGAACATAGAGTATAACTTTAAACTCAGCCTTATCAATTAGATAGCCACTATATGCAACCAACATACACATGAATGCAAGTTACCAAACAAATATCAAAGTTTTAAAATAAGAGAACTCCTCGATCCAATTTACATGCAAAATAAGAAATAGGAAGCAATTTATATCATTTTCAAAGCATATTTCAATAAGGTTACTTTCCAAAATGAAAAACTAAAGTGAAGTCATGTATTCAAAAACCATTTTTCTGAAGATTAAATCTCTCAAAATATGAACATATCAATACATGAATAATTTCTAAAACTTCAATATGGTTTAATTAATCACTTACTTTGCTTCTAGAAAGTTCTAGAGTTATTATCCAAGAATCATTCTTTGCGTCAGAGTAGGCCTCATAATTTTCCCAAGCTAAAATTTAACGTAATTTTTCAATCATAATTTCTCCTTATAATTATAACACTACAAGAAAATTAAAATATAGCGACGCCAAAATGCATCGTTAAACAAGCTATAGCGATGCATTAGCACGCAATAAAAGCGTCACTAAAATGGTCCTCGCAATTTCAATTTATCGCAATTGCATCGCTAAACAGCGACTCTCTGCGATGCCCTAAATACATCGTAATATATTGCGATGCCCCTAAATGTGTCGCAATATTATGACGCAGCCTAAATGCGTCGCTACTTTAAAAATAATTTTTTAAAAAATATTTGCGATGAAAAATCTCATCGCAATTGCATCGCTAATTAATTAATTTATTTTTTAAAAAAAATTAAAATAAAATAATTTTTAATATTTTTTAAATTAATTGCGATGAAAAATAGTGTCACTAATTAATTAATTTATTTATTAAAAAATAAAATAAATTAATTTTTAATTTTTAAAAATAATTACGATGCCCCTAAATGCGTCGCAATATTGTGACGCATACTAATGTGTCGCTACTTTAAAAATAATTTTTTTAAAAATATTTGCAACATAAAATCTTATCCCAATTGTGTCGCTAATTAATTTTTTTTAAAAAAAAAAATAAAATAATTTTTAATTTTTTTTATATAATTACGATGGAAAATAGAGTCGCTAATTAATTAATTTACTTTTTAAAAAATAAAGTAAATTAATTTTTAATTTTTAAAGTAAATTAATTTATTTATTTAAAAAAATAAAATAATATAAATTAAAATTCCTAATACAATGTAATTGCTAATACAATTGACCAAAACAATCATTACAAAATTTTTAAAAATAGATAAAAATTTATTTTATTAATTATTTAAAATTTTTATATACAAAACAGAAAAAATAAAAAAAATACATCAAGTAGTGAAAAAAAAAATACATCATGTATCTGCAATGGCTGTGGAAGCTGTGGAGGCTGCGGAGTCTGGAATGGACCATGCGACATGAGACGAACAAAATCCTGCATTTGACACATCTGCTCTCTCATCTCTGCAAGCTCCTCCCGAACCTCCTAGCGAACTTCCTCTGTGATAGATCTTCGGATGTCATCTAACTGCTCGGGAGGAATATCGCTAGAACCATGCGAACTGGAGCCCTGATGGAAAAAATATTACAAGAAAATTTAAATATAGCGACACCCAAATGCGTCGTTAATGTGCCGCTAAACAAGCTATAGCGACGCAATAAAGGCGTCGCTGAAAATGTTCGTCGTAATTTCAATTTATCGCAATTGCGTCGCTTAACAGCGACTCTCTGCGATGCCCTAAATGCGTCGCAATATATTGCGACGCCCATAAATGCGTCGCAATATTGCGACGCGGCCTAAATGCGTCGCTACTTTAAAAATAAATTTTTAAAAATATTTGCGATAAAAAATCTCATTGCAATTGCATCGCTAATTAATTGATTTATTTTTAAAAAAATTAAATAAAATATTTTTTAATTTTTTAAATTAATTGCGACAAAAAATAGCTTCGCTAATTAATTAATTTATTTTTTTAAAAATAAATAATTAATTTTTTAATTTTTAAAAATAATTGCGACGCCCCTAAATGCGTTGCTACTTTAAAAATAAATTTTTTAAAAATATTTGTGACAAAAAATCTTATAGCAATTGTGTCGCTAATTAATTATTTATTTTAAAAAAATTAAAAATAACATAATTTTTAATTTTTTTTAAATTAATTGTGACAAAAAATAGCGTCGCTAATTGATTATTTTATTTTTAAAAAAATAAAGTAAATTAATTTTTAATTTTTAAAGTAAATTAATTTATTTATTTAAAAAATGAAATAATATAAAATAAACTTGCTAATATAATGTAATTGCTAATACAATTGACCAAAACAATCATTACAAAATTTTCAAAATAGATAAAAATTTATTTTATTAATTATTTAAAATTTTCATATACAAAATAGAAAAAATAAAAAAAATACGTCAAGTAGTGAAAAAAAAATATCATATATCTGCAGGTGGCTATGGAGGCTGCGAAGGGTGGAATGAACCCTGCGACAGGAGATGAACTAAATCCTGCATCTGACGCATCTGGTCTCTCATCTCTGCAAGCTCCTTCCGAACCTCCTAGCGAACTTCCTCCTTGATAGATCTCCGGATGTCGTCTATCTGCTCGGAAGGAATATCGCCAGAACCATGCGAACTAGAGCCATGATGGGGAAAATATCTGAAAGCTCTGGTGCCTAAACCATAGACCCTACGGTCTCGCGGTTGGGCACCAACAGCCTCCAAAAACATACATCGACTCTCCTCTGGTAAGAGTTCGATGGGCGGCCCCCCATCAGTGGAGTCGACCTGCAAAGCCTGACACTGAAGCTCCTCGACTCGTGCCTTTGAGTTATAAAATTAATGATAAAAGAATCAATATATAAAGCTGAATAAAATATTAAAAATTAAACAAATAAAATATAAATCTAATTTCTTACCCCAACCTCCCATGATCGTGTATCGACCTAGGAACCGTCCTTCCTGGTGTGTGTCGCCCTGAATAGACGAAACTCACCAGGATCTCCGCCCTCCTGCTTGGACTACAAAAGCTGAAGAAAGAATATAAATGCAAGTATTTGTAAATGACTAAATTTGTATTTAAATTGTTTATGTTTTCTTACCATACGGCGCATGTGCTCCTGAATAGAAATGGAACCCGCAGTGTGACAGGAGAGGCCCATGCCATGACCGCCCTTCTTAGATCGGCGGTTCATGCTGGCTGATGTGGACCTCCTCATCCATGCCTCGGACTGCCACGCCTGCTGCCAGCTGGCCCAAATATCCTCTGGCACATGCCCTGGACGGTCATCCGAACTCCTCCAACGATAAAGCATGTTAGAGTATCGGCGTGCCGTAATAGCATCCATGCTGCCCTAATGGTATCATGGATGGTAGGGTCCCACGTAAACTTTTTCTGCATTGAAATAAATAGTTAGTTTCAGAATATATTAAGATTAGAAAATTTTATATCGGTTATAAAATGTATTTAAAAGTTTACCTGAAACTCTGAAAAATAAAACTCCCTCGTGGCCATAGATACATGGTGTCAATCGTAGCCACTGGGATCAGCACGGCTCTGAAATATAGAGCTGATCCGGCTCGATACAGTATGCTGCTTAATAAAGTTGTTAAAAAAACTAATTAAAATAAGTAATTAACTTAAAAACATAAACATATAGTTACAATTAGTATATACTTACAGCCCATCGGCATCCAATCGAAGTATGGTGTGACCGACCAAAGAAGAACTCTCAGAGAACTGTGCCGATCGGATAGAGGAAAATACAGGATGAGCGTCGATGCCTGGAGAGGCGGAAGTCCGTGCGTCAGGGCTGGTAGTGGGATGTGACGCAGCAGGGCTATGTCCGTCAGGGATAGATTTATCTCGGTCCGTCATACTGTAAATACTAAAGATTAATACAATGCAATATAATTACGGATAATTAATAAACATACAAAAATTTAACACTTATAAAAATAAATCAAAATTGAATGAACCTATCTTTAATCAGTGTATTTGTTTCATGAAATGTTGGTTCAACATCCGATGCCGTATCGGACTGTGATTCAGTTTCATTATCATCGAAAGGAAACCAAACATTTGCATCCTTAATTTCTTGACATCACCATTTGGATCTCTAAATGATGTTTCAGGAGCCCTTGTGTCATCCTCAATTGCATGCATTTCCATCTCATCCTCTTGAAATGCAGGGCACTTAGTTGATTGACTTGATGAACTCTCATCTAATATGATTGTTGATCGTGGAACGATTTTAGAAACAACCCACCAATCTCGCTTGTCGTTGCGCAAACTTGGATATCCGCAGTAAAACACTTGCTGAGCTTG
This sequence comes from Calamus simplicifolius, assembly GCA_900491605.1. NCBI lineage: Eukaryota > Viridiplantae > Streptophyta > Magnoliopsida > Arecales > Arecaceae > Calamus > Calamus simplicifolius. The sequence continues at coordinate 319,940 of UESW01001558.1, read as the reverse complement.
GGATGCAAGAATGAATGGTTCATATTTCTGCAATCTTCGTCGATGGTTTACTTCAGCTAGATTATAGTCGTTATGAACCCTTTTATCGACAGGAATTGTCGGATCAAACCAATCATAACGAAACAATACAGTTTATTTCATAGGCCAACCGAGATATTCAACTTCGACCACCTCTACTAACTTTCCATAATAATCCTGCATATTTGCTCCAGCACTTTCTCCTTTAACACATACGCCCTAATTCTGCGTCCCTCTTGAAGATGCTAGTCGTTCAATTTGAAATTTGTATCCATTAACAAAATAGCCAGTATAGGTGGTTACGGTCTTCAATGGCCACTGCGCTAGACATTTAATGAAAATATTGTCGGTTGTGAACCATGGACCGTTTACCTATAAATTAATAAGCTATTCACAATCAATTCAAAAATAAAAGCCATTATTGTAATTGATTGAGTGATAGTACTCACAAATTCATAAAACCAATAAGCGAACTCTGTTTCTAACTTCTGCCCAATGACAATTTGACTGATGCTGGGATCCATCTATCGTTGTCTATCACAATACATCCTTAAGGATTATAACAATTAAAACTTCGGTTAGCAATTAAATAGTATGGTATTTTACAATTTAAAGTAAAAGTTCTAATTAAGCAATTAATGAAGTGTACATATACTTACTCAATGTATGGGTCAACTTCTCTACAGTTCATTAGGATGTAATAATGTGCTGCATTATACTCCACATCGCTTAATTGTCTTGACTTCTGCCAACGGCCGATACTTTTAAATATTGATATTCTACCGTCAGTAGGTTCTCCTTCGTCCACACATGTCATCGTTACGATCAAGATTGCGGGTCCTCGTATGAACGTGACCCTCAAAGTAATGCGAAGCAAAAGCTGAAACTTCTTCAACCAAGTGTGCATTGCATATAGAACCTTCAACCCTTGCCTTATTCCGCACATATTACACCATCTCAGCTCTGAGACTTCACCCCAATATATCATACAATTGTTCAAGCAACAATCGATCTTATTAACTGGGAGCCCAAGGCCACGCAATAACTTCTTCATTGAGTAGAAACTGTCTGCTACAACATTATGATTTGGCAAAACTTCCTTTATTAACCCAGCTACAACATTGAATGCCTTTTCTAATAATCGATGTTCCGCCTTAATATTCAACAACCGAGCAGTCATAGACAATTGGGAATGACTCTCACAACCAGGTTACAATTCTTGATTTGCAGAACATAACATATCATAAAATTGTTGTACATCTGGATTTGGTTCTTCGATAAATGTATTCTGATTGAATTCGTTACCCGATGCATTCATCACCATTTCTTCGTATGTGTTTAAATTCACAAATGGTTTATCAATGGGATTTGATACTTCTTGGCTAGTGACAGCTGCAAACATTTCCTCAGTTTCAACATGACAGTTCCAAACATCGTACCCAGGAACAAACCCCTTTTTATACAAGTGCACCTTCATTCTTTCAACATCTCTATAGGCTTTATTCTGACACTTGCGTAAGTTGCAGGGGCACCTGATCCTAGGCCCATCCATCCATTCGGGTTGACTACATGCAAATGCTATAAATTCTTCCAATCCATTCAGAAAATCTGAATTTAGCAACCCATCTTTTAACCTTACATACATCCACGAGCGAGCCCCGCTAATTTTGACCAACTTATACAATTCCTCGTAAACCATTAAAGGAGACAATAATTTAATTTTGCATTAGTCATTATAGCAATTGATTAATTCTTTTACACATCTAAGGTAAATAAAAATATTGTGCCTCTTTAATTATACCGATAAATCAAGGTCGGGCCATGGCTACGATCCTTGACGTGCTATCCAGGACCGAGGCACAAGACCGGGGTCTGTTCAATTAGTAGACTTCACAAGTAAGCAAGTGTCCTAAATGAATTCCACTTTCACTCCACTAGGATTTAGGTAAGGCCCTATCCCATTCAAGATTATTTTATGCGATATGTTATTCTGCTAGAAATTATCATCGTTTACGTTGAAATTTTGGCAGCAATTCCCCTTATGTTCTCCTAAATGTGTGGCTTATATGCCACACTAGGAGAACGTATGAGGATATACAAACTGCAAGCTCAACTAACGATGACGAATAGCACACAACATATTGCAAAAAATAATCTCAAACAGTCCACTAGGACAATTTGAGAATTTGCAAGACTAAGTCTTACAAAGTCTCAAACGGGTCTAAAGGTTATAGTGCTGTGAGAAATAATATGAAAAATCAAAGAACGAAATTGACATAGTATGTATGTCATATGGATTTACTTTAGATAAGTAAAAATGAATTCAACCTGGCCTAAACTAAATCCGATTCAATCTAATAACTCAAATCACATAAAAGCTATGCTCTTATCTCAAATTCTTTCTATTAGGAGGAGTTATATTCTTTTAGTACTTGAATCTGAGTTCACTATATGAAATTTAATATTCTTGCATTTAATTTAGTTCTAAATGAGCTATATCATTTTTCCTTCATGATATCGAATTTATTTTGATTGGTTGGTTTAGAATTTGAGGAATTATATCAAATTATGGTTTGCTATATCAAATTTCTTTCAATTGAAGAACATGAATATTCTAAATTTTTTTCTAATTTGCTAAGAAAATGATTGTGACAATATTTAAAAACTAAATATTTAAAATTTGCTAAGCCAAAATATAATAGGTAATAAAGAAATATAAATTCATTAAAAATTTAATCATCTAAACTATCAAAACCATATAAATTGCATGATAAGCATTCTAATAATAATATATCAACAGTATTTCAAGAAATAAACAGATTCGATAACACAAGATATTTATAAATCTAAATATATAAATTTTAAATATATCAAATATTATGCAAATATCAAATTATGCATTACAAGATTATAGATTACATACAAATTTCTCTAATATTTCATGTAAAATTTAGTTCCTAAACATAAATAAATTTCATAATGAATGAAAAAAACCCCACCCTCTGAGACTACGTTCACGGTCGCAACCGTGGCAGGAAACGGCAGGGGTGGGGGAAAAACCACACACCGGCCCTTTTTTTTAAAAAAAACGGTGGCCTGGCCACGGCGGTGGCCAGGCCACCGCCAGCCACGGCGGCGGCCGTGGCCGTGGCCTCAGGGGTGGGGGAAAATCCCACCCCGATAATTTTTTTTTTAAAAAAAAAAACAGTGGCCTGGCCACCATGGCCAGGCCATCGCCGGCCACGCCCGCGGCAGTGGCCGAAGACGGCAGGGATGGGGGAAAAACCTCACGCTGGCCCTTTTTTTTAAAAAAAATGGTGGCCTGGACACCGTGGCCTCAGGGGTGGGGGAGAAACCCCACCCGACAGTTTTTTTTTAAAAAAAACTTTGGCCTGGCCACCGTGGCCAGGCCATCGCGGCCATGGCCGGAAACGGAAGGGCGGGGGGGGGGGGAGGGGGGAGGGGGGAGGGGGAGGGGGGGGGCTTACCTCGCTTAAATCGGGGACGCCGCAGGGGTTCCTTGCGCCAGGGGGGGTGGCCACCACAGGTGGGTTCCTACCACCGGGGAGGGGGCGGGGGGAGCCGGAGGAGGGGACGGTGGGTTAGGGCAAGAAGAGGACGAAGAGGAGGCAAGGGGGCCGAGCGCGACTCAGGTGTTGCGTCGCTAATCCCTCGATTGGCGAGGGATTAGTGATGCAAAATTAGCAAGGGATTAGCGATGCAAATAATTGTGTCGCTAATGCGTCTCTAATTTGATGGCAATGACGGCAAAATTTTTTTTTTATTTTCTGAAAAAATTTATCGCTAATGCGTCGCAATATTTTTATTTTATAATTAAATTTTATAAAAATTAATTTTTCTAAAAATAATTGCAATGCACCTAGTTGCATCGCAATGTTTTATTTTTAATTTTTTTATAACATTTATTGTTTTAAAACAAATTGCGATGCAAAACTTGCATCGCTAAATTAAAATTTAATTTTTTTTATTTTCTGGTTTATTGCATCGCTAATGCGTCGCTATTTAACATAATTTATTTTTTTAAAAAAATGTAACATACTTATTTACATCGTAATATTTTTATTTGATAATTATATTTTATAAAAATAATTTTTTTAAAATAATTGCGATACACCTCGTTGCGTCGTATTGTTTTATTTTTAATTTTGTATAACATTTATTTTTAAAAAAAATTGCGACGCAATACTTGCATCGCTAAATTAAAAATTAATTTTTTTTTAATTTTTTAATTTATTGCATCGCTAATGCATCAATATTTAACATAATTTATTTTTTAAAAAAATTATGATGCACTGATTTGCGTCGTAATATTTTTATTTCATAATTATATTTTATAAAAATTAATTTTTTTAAAATAATTGTGATGCACCTGGTTGCATCACAATGTTTTATTTTAATTTTTTTATAATATTTATTTTTAAAAAAAATTACGACGTAATACTTGCGTCGCTAAATTAAAAATTAATTTTTTTTAATTTTCTAGTTTATTGCATTGCTAATGCGTCGCTATTTAACATAATTAATTTTTTAAAAAATTTATGACACACTGAATTACGTTGCAATATTTTTATTTTATAAAAATTATTTTTCTTCAAAAAATTGCGATGCACCTTGCAGCATCGCAATGTAGCGAAGCGACGCATTTCAATGTGTCACAATGTTTTATTTTTAATTTTTTTTATAAAAATTATTTTTTAAAAAAAATTATGACGCAATACTTGCGTTGCTAAATTAAAAATTAATTTTTTTTAATTTTCTAGTTTATTGCGTCACTAATGCGTCGCTATTTAACATAATTAATTTTTTTAAAAAATTACGACGCACTGAATTGCGTTGCAATATTTTTATTTCATAATTATATTTTATAAAAATTAATTTTTTTAAAAAAAAATTGCGACGCACCTAGTTTCGTCGCAATGTAGCGACTCATTTTTTAAGCGTCGTTAAATAGCGATGCATCTAGTGACGTCGCTAAATGGCGATGCATCTAGTGGCGTCATAATTTTTAATTTTTTATATTTTAATTATATTTTATGAAACTTAATTTTTTTAAAAAATTTGCGACGTATTACTTGCGTCGCTAAATTAAAAATTAATTTTTTTCAATTATCTAGTTTATTGCGTCGCTAATGCGTCGCTATTTAACATAATTAATTTTTTTAAAAAAATTACGATGCACTGAATTGCGTCGTAATATTTTTATTTCATAATTATATTTTATAAAAAATAATTTTTTTAAAATAATTGCGACGCACCTAGTTGCGTCGCAATGTAGCGACTCATTTTTTATACGTCGCTAAATTGCGACGCATCTAGTGGAGTCACAATTTTTTATTTTTTTATATTTTAATTATATTTTATAAAATTTAATTTTTTTTAAAAAAATTTGCGATGCATCACTTGCGTCGTTAAATTAAAAATTAATTTTTTAATTATCTAGTTTATTGCGTCGCTATTTAGCAACATAAATATTTGCGTCGCTAAATAGTGACGCACTATTTGTGTCGCTAAATTAAAATTTAATATTTTTTAATTTTTTAAGCTATGCATCGCTATTTAGTAATGCAACAGTTGCGTTGCTAAATTACCAATTTTTTAATTTTTTAGTTTTTTGCATCGCTATTGAGTCGCTAAATAGCGACGTAGGTTTCTAGGGCTGCTAATTGCATCATTATTTTTTGTTGTCGCTGAGGCATCACAATTTGGTCGCAGTTTAGCGACGCATTTTTCCTCGCTAAATTTGCATGTTTCAATATTTTCTTATTGTGTAATTAAAATAATATTATTTAGTTATAATATGGGGATTAAAGTAGTTGTTACCTTATTAATTAATTAAGAGACTAGCTACCATCACTTGTTTCTAAAGATCGTCAAATGGAATAGCAAGCTGTGATTTGAGGCCAGGTGCTTTGAGAATTGTGCACATGGTTCCTTGGTTCAAATTCTTTGCCTTGCTTTAAGATTTGTGCTCCAGCTATCTTCCTCCTTGATCTCCGGCGATCTTCGTCGTCTGGGTGCATGACTTTCCTCTGGCCGTCATCCTGCCTTCCTCCGTCTCCCTATGGCTCCCGATTCGGCTGAGGAGGTTCGGATTCACCGGAGAAAGGCTCAGGAATCTGGATTCAAATGGGTGTCTTCTTCTCCCTCTCCGTTGGAGGTGGTGAGGCTGGAATCCATATTCCCGGATGTTGTTCGGGTCTCGGTTCTTTGCTGGAAGAGGAGGCGGCGGGGTGGCAGCAGTATGCTGTTATGGCCCGTTCTTTCTCTAAATGGGTGTCGGCTGAAGCCTACATCCGGGAGTTCAGACGTGCCAAAATCTCTGGAGTCATCGTCCCAGTTTCCTTGGCATTCCGCTGCCACTTATTTTGATTTAAATACTCGAAGGTAGTTGATTTGGTCCTCAATCGCCCGTGGGTGATCAATGGACAGATTATCGGAACCGAAGCCTGGCGACAGGAATTCTTTCCGGCCGAGCAGTCCATCTCCTCTGCGCTGGTATGGATGAGGATGCCTAGCCTCACAATGGAGTTCTGGAAGGAGGAAATCCTCAGGGCTATCTCGGAGCAAGCAGGGTCCTTTTGCTGTGCGGATGCTGCGACGTCGTCAAGGACCAGGGGAGGTTTTACTAGGGTGGCGGTCCGTGTCAACCTGTGCCGCCCCCTCCGTCCTGGGACCAGGGTTCAGGGGCTGCGTGGACCATTCTGGCAGCCGTTCGTCTACGAATCCTTGGAAGGCTTCTGCCCGAAATGTGGGTCTTTGCATTTGGAGGGTCTCTGTGTGCCTGAGGCCATGGCTGAATCAGAGGTCTCTGATAGCAGCTTCTTTTCGGGCCGTGGTTGGCTGCGGTTCGTCAACGGAGGCGTGTAGAGGATCCCCTGCTTCAGACAAAGCCGACTTCCTCTGTTCCCAGCTCTGCTCCTTTGCCAGGTGCATCGGATTCGAGTCTGAAGGATGGCTGGAAGATCCCGTCGAAGGTGGGACGAAGACGGCCACCTGGGTCAGTGAACTTTGCTTCAGTTAGCTGCGAGCCGGGAGGGAAGAAGGAAAGCCATGTTACAGCCTCTGAGGAAGTGACGATTCCCTTGGTGGCAGATGGTTCGAATGACATAGATAATAGGAAGCAGATGTTGGCCAAGGTGGGAGGGAAGAAGGATTCACATTCACTGGTGGCCGTGCCGGTTTTCCAGCAGCGTGTCATTTCTAATGGTTCAGTTAAGGGAAAGCTGAAAGTGGATCACATTGGGTTTTCTGAATCTGGTTCTGCCCAATCCCTGGTCTCAGCTAACCCTTTTGCATCCTTGGCTTTGGCTCCCTCTGTTGATGGCCAGGTGGAAAATAGGGTAATGGGTTCAGGGCCTCTCAAGCGGGCGCGACCTGTTGAGTGCATGCCCCCCAGATCTATCTCTAAAACGGATAAGAGAAAAGGGAAAGGCAAGGGCAATATGGCCAAATGCAGAGTGGATATCATTCCTTGTCCATAAAACTTGCCCTAGTCTCTTTGCTGCCTGGAATCGAATCAGGAGGTGCAGCGGATTAACCCTGATAGGCCTGCAGACCAGGAGTGTCAGGATACTGCTGTAGATCTTATGGGCCAGGGTTCATGTCTCATTGATGCAGATTCAGATGTCCTGCAGGACTGCTCTCTTCAGAATGCTGATAGTGTGATGGTAGAGGACCAGGAGGAGGTCCTAGCTATTTCCAGTTAATCTATGAAGATCTTAATTTGGAATGTTAGAGGCGCTAATAAGCCCTCATTCCATTCCTCCTTTGGTAGATTGATTCAGATACATAATTTTGATATATGTGTCCTTTTAGAAACCAGGCTATTAGGAGATAGTTTGGTGCGGTTTCAGAGGCAGAATGCCCGGTCCTGGTCTTCATATGCGGTGGAGGCTGTTGGGCAGTCTGGAGGCATTTTGGCTATTTGGCGTGACTCTGCTATCACGATTGATGCATTCCATCAAAGTAATCAGCAGATAGGTCTTGTTGTCTCTGAAGGGACTTCTGACCCCTGGATCTTATCGACGGTCTACACCAGTACGGACTACCATGAGCGACGGGCTCTTTGGTCCGAGTTGACTTCCCTCCTAGCTCAAGGGATTCCTTCCATTATTGCTGGTGATTTCAACTGCATTACTGATGCCAGTGAGAAGAGAGGGGGTAGGCCAGTCACCAACTCTACTGATATTATTGAATTTAGATCATTCATTGGATCTACTGGGCTGATGGATTTGGGGTATTCGGGGCCCCAATTTATTTGGTGCAATAACCGGCAGGGGACAGCTCGTGTCTGGGAGAGAATTGATAGAGCTTTAGCTACAGCTCAGTGGCTCCAAAAATACCCTGCTGTCACTGTTACTCAACTTCCTAGGATCGCCTGGATCACTGTCCTATTCTGATTTCCTTGGAGGCTGATCTACATCTGAGGAAACAGTTTAGATTTGAACGGTTCTGGACGGTCCACTCTGCTGCTCGGGCTATCATTTCTCAGATCTGGCACCTTCCTATCAGGGGTAATGCAGCCTATCGAATATCCTGTCGTCTTATGTTGGCCAGTCGCAGACTTTCCAGATGGAATAGACTGGAGGTTGGGGATCTGGTTAGGCAAGTGGAGCAGGCTGAAGCTTTTATATGTGCCATTCAGTCGAAGGAGGACCAGGACGGTTTTCTATTGGACTATGATCTCTCCTTGTTGCGAGAGAATCTTGCTCGTCATCACTCCCTTCTTCGACAGCAAGAGTTATATTGGAGGCAGAGATCCAGGGTTCAGTGGATCCGTGAAGGGGATCGTAATACCAGATTCTTCCACTAGGCTACCCTGAAGCGGCGGGCAGCCAACAGGATCCGCGGTTAGTCGATGCTGAGGGGAATTATCAGGAGGATATTCATCCTATTCATTCTCATCTTCTTCATTTCTTCCAATCCAGATGGTCTGAAGCTTTTGGTGATGGGGTTCCGGTTACTCAGGTTTCTGATACCAGGAAGGTATGCTCTTTGGATAACGCCTTGCTTGTCAGGCCTATTTATGCGGAGGAGGTTCGTCGGGCTCTTTGGGAGCTTGGTCCGGATAAGGCTCCTGGGCCGGATGGGTTCCCGCCCTTCTTTTTCCGTCAATATTGGGATATCGTTGGGCAGGAAATGGTTCAGGCTATCCAAAATGTTTTCCAATCTAAGCATATTCCTGAGGATTGGAATCGGACACTTATTACTCTTGTGCCTAAACGCTCGGATGCTTCTCTACCATAGCATTTTAGGCCGATTAGCCTATGTACTACTATGTACAAGGTTTGTGCCCGTCTCTTAGCTTCTTGCCTTCGTGCTGTGATCCCCCATATTATTTCTAAGGAACAAGGGGCGTTTATCAGAGGGTTGTCTATCTCGGATAATGTCCTCATCACTCAGGAGTTTATGCATGATCTACATAGAGCCCCTGCCAGACGGTGTCTTATGGCCATTAAGCTTAATATGGAGAGATCTTATGATAGACTGAGCTGGAACTTCTTGTATCGTTCTCTTCAGGAGTTTGGTTTTGATGAGAGGTTATTGAGTGGGTTATGGCCTGCATCCAGAGGCCTTCCTTCTCCTTGATCATCAATGGGAGCCCGACTGAGTTTTTCCACTCTTCGATTGGATTACGTTAGGGATGCCCTTTATCTCCCCTTTTGTTCATCTTGGCTGCGGATGATCTCTCTCGAGCTCTCCATCAGGCTCAGTACAATCAGAGGATTGTCCCTTTTATGGTGGGGGATGCGGGTCTTTCCATCTCTCATCTTTGTTTGCTGATGATTGTATCCTTCTGGATTAGGCCTCTATTGAAAATGCGGCTTCCTTTGATTCCATTATTCAGCGCTATTATCAGGCTTCGGGCCAGAAGGTCAACCTTCAGAAGTCTTCTATCTGCTTTAGCCCGAAGACTCCAGACCCACCAGTGAAGCTATCATTAATCGGTTGGGTATCACTACTCAGACTGACCGATTTATGTATCTGGGGATCCCCATGACTGGCAGACGTCCTCGCTGTTCCGATTTTGTGGACCTAGAGAGGCAGGTCCATCAGCGTATCGAGGGTTGGCATGTCACTGATCAATCTATGATGGCTC
>UESW01001558.1:230380-309068 GCA_900491605.1 Calamus simplicifolius | reverse complement strand
ATGTATCTGGGGATCCCCATGACTGGCAGATGTCCTCGCTGTTCCGATTTTGTGGACCTAGAGAGGCAGGTCCATCAGCGTATCGAGGGTTGGCATGTCACTGATCAATCTATGATGGCTCGGATACCATTATTCGGTCGGTTCTTTCTTCCCTTCCGCTCTATATGTTGTCGAATGCGGCCATCCCAACTACGTGCTTGAGGAGGATTGAGAGATGTTTTAGAGATTTTTTATAGGCTTCTATGCAAGACGGGCAGGGTATTCATCTTCTATCTTGGGACATGATCTGTATGCCTATTCATGAAGGGGGCCTTGGGATCCAATCCTTGTTGGTAAGGCGTCAAGCTTTATTGGCCAGACATGCTTCTCGCTTCCTTCTGGAGCTGCACTGTCTCTGAAGCTCTGTCATGCGTGCAAGATATGGTGATTGGAAGCCAGAAGAGTTCATTTCGCCGCCCAGGGGAAGTTCCTCCTTTTGGAGGAGGTGTGCTAGGTTGGGGACTCTATTAGGAAGAATATCTCTTGGATGGTTTGTGATGGTCACTCTATTGATGCTATTCAGGATTCGTGGATTTCTGAGCTTCCTCTGTCTCGGTGGCCCTCATTTATTAGCACTGATATTCCCACTGATATGAGGTTAAGGATTTGATCTCATTAGACCCCCCCTCATGGAATACCCCCATGGTGACTAGTCTATTTGGTGAGGAACTCTCTCAGTGGATTCTATCGATTCCTCTTATCTCTGGTCCCTCCGCTGATATGAGGCTATGGCAGAGATCCTCCCTCTCTAGGGCCCCTCTCAGGGATCTTATGAAGATCTTTAGGCCTCAGTCTCAAGAAACGAAGGATGCTTCGTGGATATGGTTGCTTCCCACTCTTCCTAGGGTTCAGCTTTTTATCTGGAAGCTTCTTTGGGACTGCCTACCAACGAGTGCCCTGCTCTCCCGTAGGGGCCTGTCTATCCAGCCGACCTGCCCCTTGTGTGGTATGGAGGATGAGACTACAGATCATGCTATATTCAAATGCCCTAAAGCTAGATGGATTTGGCACTTGCTGGGCTTTGAGTATAGAGTGGATGTCTACGGTTCTCCACGTCATATCTTTATCCAGGATCTCTGGATGGCTCCTCAGCATATACGTGGTCTCTGGGCGATCACGGCTTACCAGATTTGGCTATCGAGGAATCAAATTATTTTCTCGGAGGACTGTATTTCTTCACATCAGCTTATGAGGAAAATTAGATCTTTGTCCGCGGATTGTGCTCGTGCTATTCATTCTGTTGGTTATGACACCTCTGGCCTATGGGGTTCCCCTGCTGCTTCGGCAGCGAACTGTCGTACGGTATTCATTTCCTGGGAGCCCCCCTCCAGGGTTTGTCAAAATCAACTTTGATGGGAGTGTCCGCGGCAGACTAGCTGGTTCGGCCTTCATCATTCGCGGACCACAGGGCGATATGCTGGCGGCTGGCGGATTTGGTTCCCTGGACTCCTCTGTCCCCATGTCCGAGCTTTACGCTGCATGGGCTGCTATTTCTTATACTTTTCAGACTCTTCGAGCTCAGAGGCTTGTGATTGAGGGAGACTCTATGATTGTCATACAGTGGATGCGGAAAAGAGTGCTCCTGATGTATCCACCAATCCGATTCTCAGAGATATTTGGACCATGCTTCAGGAGGTGGATACTATCCAGATTCGTCATGTATTCCGTGAAGCCAATACGGCAGCTAACTGGGCAGCGACGGCCATGGCTCAGCATGTACACTACAAGAAAAATAAAATATTGTGACGCCCAAATGCGTCGCAATTGCATCGCTAAACATGCTATTGCGACGCAATAGCGACGCAATGACGGCGTCGCTCAGATGTCGTCGCAATTGCGTCGCAATATTGCGATTCTCTGCGACACAACATTGCATCGCAATATTGCGACGCATCCATATGCATCGCTAAATTAAAAATTAAATTATAATATTTAAAATAATTATTAAATATTGCGATGCACTCATTTGCGTCGCAATATTGTGACGCATTTCGTTGCGTCGCAATATTTAATAATAATATTTATGATATAATAGCGACGTAATTGCGTCGCTAAAGCGTCGCAAATAAAAAATTTTAAAATATTGCGACGCAAGGTCATTGCGTTGCAATTTATTAAAAATATTTTAGATATATAGCGACTCAATTTGAGTCGCTAATGCATCGCTATTAATTTTTTTTAAATTATTGCGACGCCAGGTCGTTGCGTTGCAATATTTAATAATAATTTTTAAAAATATTAGCGATGCAATTGCAGTCGCTAATGCGTCGCTAAATAAATATTTTTTAAAAAAATAAAAATTTAAAAATTAAAATGGTTAATATAATTTCGTTATATTTAAATATTGATAAAACATTCTTCACTCATATTGATCCAAACAATAATCATTTAATTTCCAAAAATAATTAATATATTAAAATTTTAAAGTTTTCATGTACAACATAAAAAAGAAAAAAAATACATCAAGAATCTGAGCGATCACGTGGAGGCTGTGGAGGCTGGAGACCTGCGACAAGCGGCTAACCATATCCCGCAAATAATGCATCTCATCTCGCATGTCTGCAATCTCCTAATCCCGGCCTCGCATATGATGCTCGAAATCCTGCTCGACCTCCTGCCGAACCTCCTCTGCAATAGATCTCCTAAGGTCGTCTAAACGCTCGAGAGGAAGATCACCAGAAGCTCGCGAGCTGGAGGCCTGATGGGAAAAATATGTAGAAGCTCTAGTGCCCAGACCATAGACCCTGCGGTCTCGCGGCTGGGCACCAACAGCCTCCAAAAACACACGGCGACTCTCCTCTGCTGAGAGTTCGACGGATGTCTCCCCATCAGTAGAGTTGACCTGCGATGCCTGGGAGCGAAGCTCCTCGACTCGTGTCTTTAATTATGAAATCAACAATAAATGAGTTAATACATTTCTCGAAATAAAATTTTAGAAATTAAACAGATACTACATAAATCTAATTTCTTACCGCAACCTCCCGTGATCGCGTGTCGACCCAGGAACCGTCCCTCCTGGTGTGTGTCGCCCTGAATAGATAAAACTCACCAGGATCTCCGCCCTCCTGCTCAGACTATAACATTAAAAAAAATGATATTAATACAAATATTTGTAAATAACTAAAATAGTAATTAAATATTTATGTTTTCTTACCATACGCCGTCTGTGCTTCTGAATCGAAATGGAGCCCGAAGTATGGCGGGAGAGACCCGTGCCAGGACCGCCCTTCTCAGATCGGCGGTTCGTGCTGGCTGATGCGGACCTCCTGCGCCAGCCATCGGACTGCCAGGCCTACTGCCACTCGTGCCAAATACCCTCTGGCACATGCGCAGGACGCTGACCCGATGACCTCCAACGATGAAGCATGTCGGAGTATCGGCGTCCCGTAAGAGCCTCCCATGCTGCCCTAATGGCATCATGGCTGGCAGGATCCCACGTATACTTTTTCTGCATTAAAATAAATAGTTAGTTTCTGAATTTATTAAGATTAAAAAATTTATATCAGTAATAAATTGTATTTAATAAGTTTACCTGAAACTCAGAAAAATAAAACTCCCTCGTGGCTGGAGATACATGGCGCCAATCGTAGCCACTGGGATCTGCACGCCTCTGAAATACGGCGCTGATGTGGCTGGATACATGATGCTGCTCAATAAATCTGTTAAAAAAATACATGTTTATAAGTAATTGACTTAAAAACAAACATATATTTTTAATTAGTATATACTTACAGCCCCTGAGCATCGAGTCGAAGTACGGTGCGGCCGATGGTGGAAGAACTCTCGAAGGTATATGCCGATCGGCTGGATGGTAATACTGCTGGAGAGATCGAAGGCTGTGCGACTGCTGGAGATCCGAACTCTCCATCTCCGATGCTCATATGATCTGATGCAGCAGGGTTACGTCCCTGCTCACTCCGTCTGTCGTCGGTAGATCTACCTCTGCCCGTCATACTAAAAATACTAAAGATTCATACAATTAAATTACGATTAATGATTGTCTATGTAAAAATTTAACATTTTTAAAAAAAGTTAAATTTTAAAAAACCTCTATGTTTAATCGATGTCATTTGTTTCGTGAAATGTTGGTTCAACATCCGATGCCGTATCGGATTGCGATTCAGTTTCATTATCATCGGAAGGAAACCGAACATTTGCATCCGCAATTTCTTGGACATCACCATTTGGATCTCTAAGTGATATTTCAGGAGCCCTTGTGTCGTCCTCAATTGCATGCATTTCCATCTCATCCTCTTGAAATGCAGGGCACTCGGCTGATTGACTTGATGAACTCTCCTCTAATACGATTGTTGAACGTGGGACGATTTTAGAAACGGCCCACCAATCTCGCTTGTCGTTGCGCAAACTTGGATATCCGCAGTAAAAGATTTGCTGAGCTTGGGATGCAAGGATGAATGGGTCATATTTCTGCAATCTTCGTCGATGGTTCACTTCAACCAAATTGTAGTCGTTATGAACCCTTTTGCCTACAGGAACTATCGGATCGAACCAATCACAACGAAACAATACGGTTCGTTTCATAGGCCAACCGGGATATTCAACTTCAACTACCTCTACTAACTTTCAATAATAATCCTGCATATTTGCTCCAATACTTTCTTCTTTAACACAAGCCCCAGTTCTGCGTGCCTCTCAAATGGGTCTAAAGGTTATAGTGCTGTGATTATAGTATGGAAGTCCGAAGATAATCGAACTTATGCTTGTTATTCTTAACTTCTTTTCAATTATACATATATAGGAATAGTGTTCTATATATATAGTCACTGGCTTCTTAAGATTATTGTGTCGAATACAAATGTTTATGAAGACTAAAATATAAATCATTGAAACTACTAATTTATTGCTGCAAATTAAATAATAATACAACAAGACTTTCTATCTAGCATTACATAATTAATGCATCATTCAGTTTGCAGCAGAATGTAAATAATCAAGACATAACAATTGTAAATAACTACAAATGCACAAATATTATGCATAAACATTCTGCTTAAATTAATTATTTCATAAACATTTTACAAATTAAATAATAATACAACAAGACTTTCTATCTAGCATTACAAATATTATTGCATAATCAAGACATAACAATCAGTCTATCCAAAGAGCTTCGACTAATGACATAAATTAATTAATTTATAACTAATCTAATAAAAAATTAGATTAGTGGTCACATTTTTTTAAATATTTGTCATCAAATTATTTAAAAATATTTTTAATAACAATAAAATATAATAGAATCTACAAATTAAGCCTTAATTTTTTTTCATGAGTGTTTAAATTTTTTTTTTTGAAGGGGCCGGAGGGTCGGGAAAACCCCCCTAGCTGTTACTTTTTTTAAAAAAAAATTAAGTTGCCCATGTTTTAAAATATATTTATAATTTTTTATATTTATCATCAAATTATTTGAAATATTTTTAAAAATAATAAAATATGATAGAATCTATTTTTTTTTGTTAATTTTTTTATGAGTGTTAATTTTTTTTTTAATTGAAGGGGCTGGGGCTGGGGGTGGGGGAAAAGCCCCCTAGGTGTTACCATTTTTTTTTTTAATTGAAGGGGCCCGAGAAGACAAAATGGGGCGGGGGGGTTCCCCACCCCCCTGTTACCATTTTTTTTTTTTTTGACTGTGGCCTGGCCACCGTGGCCAGGCCCTACCGGCCACGGCAGCGTCGTGGCCGGCTTCTCCGGCCGCGGCCACGGTCGTGGCCGGAGAAGACAAAATGGGGGGGGGGGTTTCCCCACCCTCCCCCCGTTACCATTTTTTTTTTTTTTTTTGACTGTGGCCTGGCCACAGCGGCCGTGGCCGTCTTCTTCGGCCGCGACCACGGCCGTGGCTGGAGAAGACAAAATGGGGGGGGGCACCCCCCCATTACCCTTTTTTTTTTACTGTGGCCTGGCCACCATGGCCAGGCCACTACTGGCCATGGCAGCGGCCGTGGCCGGCTTCTCCGGTCGCGGCCACGGCCGTGGCCGGAGAAGACAAAATGGGGGGGATGGTTTCCCCACCCCCCATTACCAAATTCTTTTTTTTTTTACTGTGGCCTGGCCACCGTGGCCAGGTCACTGCCGGCCACGGCAGCGGCCGTGGCCGGAGAAGACGGCCATGGTAGCGGCCGTGGCCGGAGAAGACAAAATGGGGGGGGGGGGGTTTCCCCATCCTCCACCCGTTACCAATTTTTTTTTTTTTTTGACTGTGGCCTGGCCCCAGCGGCCGTGGCCTCTTCTTCGGTCGCGGCCACGGCCGTGGCCGGAGAAGACAAAATGGGGGGGATGGTTTCCCCACCCCCCATTACCAAATTCTTTTTTTTTTTTGGACTGTGGCCTGGCCACCGTGGCCAGGTCACTGCCGGCCACGGCAGCGGCCGTGGCCGGAGAAGACGGCCATGGCAGCGGCCGTGGCCAGAGAAAACAAAATGGGGGGGGAGCCCCACCCCCCCCCCCCCGTTACCCTTTTTTTTTTTTACTGTTGCCTGGCCACCATGGCCAGACCACTGCCGGCCACGGCAGCGGCCATGGCCGGCTTCTCCGGCCGCGGCTACGGCAGCGGCCGTGGTCGGCTTCTCCGGCCGCGGCCACGGCCGTGGCCGGAGAAGACAAAATGGGGGGGGGGTTTCCCAACCCCCCTGTTACCTTTTTTTTTTCTTTTTTGACTATGGCCTGGCCACCGTTGCCAGGCCACTGCCGGCCACGGCAGCGGCCGTGGCCAGAGAAGACAAAATGGGGGGGGGGTTTCCCCACCCCCCTGTAACCAAAATTTTTTTTTTCTTTGACTGTGGCCTGGCCACCGTGGCCAGGCCACTGCCGGCCACGGCAGCTGCCTTGGCCGGAGAAGATGGCCACGGTCATGGCCGTGGCCAGAGGAAAATTATTACAAAAAAAAAATTAAGAGGGTGGGGGGGCTTACCTTGGTCGAGAGGATACGCAGGAGTTGGAGGAGACCGCTGGGGAGCCGGAGCACCAGAGGGGGGGAGTCGGAGCAGCGGACGGTGGCAGCCGGATTTTTTTTGGGGAGGGCAGCGGCTAGGTCAAGACGGGGAAGAAGAAGAGAAGGCCAGCCGAATGTATATATGAGAAATTAGCGACGCAATTTATTGCGTCGCTAATCGGTCGCAATTTTTTTAAATTTATTATGTATTAGCGACGCAACAATGCGTCGCTAATCCATCGTTAATTTGGTTTTATTATATTTTATGAAAAAGGTTGCGACGCAATTAATTGCGTCGCTAATGCGTCGCTAACTTGGCGCCAATATCCGGCGAAAAAATTATTTTTATTTTCTAGAAATTGCATCGCTAAGGCGTCGCAATATTTTTTTAATATTTTTAAATCATTAAAATAATAATTTATAATAATAATTGCGACGCATACAGTGCGTCGCAAAAATTTTTCTAACTATTTCATTACATATATTTATCCAAAAAACATTGCGACGCAACTAATGCGTCGCAATATTATACATGTTTTATTTATTTATTTTTAAATATTTATAAATGATAAAAATTAAAATTTATGATAATAATTGCGACGCACAAATTGCGTCGCAATATTTTTTTTATACTTTTTCATTACATATTTATAGAAAAAATATTGCGACGTAACTTATGCGTCGAATATTATATTTCTTTTATTTATTAATACTGATAAAAATTATATTTACTAAAAATAATTGCGACGCATACATTGCGTCGCAAGATTTGTTTATTTTTTTCTTCGAAAATGAGTCGCTACGGCATCGCAATAATTTTTAATATTATAAATGATAATATATATAATTTATGATAATAATTGCGACGCATAAATTGCATCGCAATATTTTTTTTATACTTTTTTCATTACATATTTATAGAAAAATATTGCGACGCAACTTATGATCGCAATATTATATTCCTTTTATTTATTAATACTGATAAAAATTATATTTACTAAAAATAATTGCGATGCATACATTGCGTCGCAATATTTTATTTTTTCTTCAAAAATGCATCGCTACGGCGTCGCAATAATTTTTTAATATTTATAAATGATAATATGTATAATTTATGATAATAATTGCGACGCACAAATTGCGTTGCAATATTTTTTATACTTTTTCATTACAATATTTATAGAAAAAACATTGCGATGCAATTTATGC
Organism: Calamus simplicifolius; assembly: GCA_900491605.1. Taxonomy (NCBI): domain Eukaryota; kingdom Viridiplantae; phylum Streptophyta; class Magnoliopsida; order Arecales; family Arecaceae; genus Calamus; species Calamus simplicifolius. Next base: position 300,871 of record UESW01001558.1, on the reverse strand, counting down.
GTCATAATTATTATATTTCTTTTATTTATTATTACTGATTAAAATTATATTTACTAAAAATAATTGTGACGCATATATTGCGTCGCAATATTTGTTTATTTTTTTCTTCGAAAATGCGTCGCTACGACGTCGCTACAGTTCGAGATCACTGACGATCCGATGGTTGCCATCGATCCCAGCCCTGATCCTGATCCGCCACGATCGATCTTGGACCACGGCGATCGATCCGATCGGCGACGATCCGATGATTGCGATCGTTCCAAGCCCTGATCCGATCGGCCACGACCGATCCGGACCGTTGCGATCGGTCCGAGATCGCTGACGATCCGACGGTTGGAATCGATCCAACCCCTAATCCCGATTGGCCACGACCGATCTAGAACCGTGGCGATCGGACCGATCGGCATCAATCCGACGGTTGCCATCGATCCAAGCCCTGATCGATCCCGGTCGGCGATGAAGGATCTTGGACCATCGCGATCGATCCGATAGGCGACAATCCGATGGTTGTGATCGATCCAAGCCGTGATCCCGATCGGCCACGACCGATCTCAGACCGTTGCAATCCGTCCGAGATCAGCGATGATCCGACGGTTGCGATCGATCGAAGCCATGATCCTGATCGGCCACGACCGATCTCGGACCGTGGCGATCTGATCGGCGACGATCCGACGGTTGCGATCGATCCAGGCCCTGATCCCGATCGGCCATGACCGATCCCATACCGATGCGATCGATCCAAGATCGCTGATGTTCCGACGGTTGCGATCGATCCAAGCCCTGATCCCGATCGGCCACGACCGATCCCGGACCGTGGCGATCAGTCCGATCGGCGATGATCCGATGATTGCGATCGATCCAAGCCCTGATCCCGATCGACCATGATCGATCTCAGACCGAGTCGATAGGACCGATCGGCGTCGATCCGACGGTTGCCATCGATCCCAACCCTGATCCTGATCCATCATGACCGATCTCGGACCACGGCGATCGATCCGATCGGCGACGATCCGACGATTGCGATCGATCCAAGCCCTGATCCCGATCGGCCACGACCAATCCCGGACCGTTGCGATCGGTCCGAGATCGCTGACGATCCAACGGTTGTGATCGATCTAGGCCCTAATCCCGATCGGCCATGACCGATCCCATACCGATGTGATCGGTCCGAGATCGCTGACGATCCGACGGTTGCGATCGATTCAAGCTCTGATCCGATCGGCCATGACCGATCCCATACCGTTGCAATCCGTTCGAGATCCGCGATGATCCAATGGTTGCGATCGATCGAAGCCTTATCCCGATCGGCCACGACCGATCTCGGATCGTGGCGATCGGTCTGATCGGTGACGATCCGACGATTGCGATCGATCCAAGCCCTGATCCTGATCGGCCACGATCGATCCCGGACCGTTGCGATCGGTCCGAGATCGCTGACGATCCGACGGTTGCGATCGATCCAAGCCCTGATCCCGATTGGCCACGACCGATCGAGGACCGCGGCGATCGGATCGATCGGCGTCGATCCGATGGTTGCCATCGATCCAAGCTCTGATCGATCCCGGTCAGCGATGAACGATCTCGGACCATCGCGATCGATCCAATAGGTGACAATCCGACGGTTGCGATCGATCCAGGCCATGATCCCGATCGGCCACGACCGATCTTGGACCGTTGCAATCCGTCCGAGATCGGCGACGATCCGATGGTTGCGATCGATCGAAGCCATGATCCCGATCGGCCACGACCGATCTCGGACCGTGGCGATCGATCCGATCGGCGACGATCCGACGGTTGCGATCGATCCAAGCCCTGATCCCGATAGGCCATGACCGATCCCAGACCGATGCGATCGGTCCGAGATCGCTGACGATCCGACGGTTGCGATCGATCCAAGCCCTGATTTCGATCGGCCATGACCGATCCCGGACCGTTGCGATCGGTCCGAGATCGCTGACGATCCGACGGTTACGATCGATCCAAGCCCTGATCTCGATCGGCCATAACTAATCTCGGACCGTGGTGATCTGTCCAATCGCCGACGATCCGACGGTTGCAATCGATCCAAGCTGTGATCCCGATCGGCCACGACCGATCTCGGACCGTGGCGATCGGTCCGATCGGCGACGATCCGGCGGTTGCGATCGATCCAAGCCCTGATTCCGATCGGCCATGATCGATTTTGGACCGATCGCTATTTAACATAATTAATTTTTTAAAAATATTGCGACGCACTGAGTTGCGTCGCAATATTTTTTTTCCATATTTATATTTTATAAAAAATTAATTTAAAAATATTGCGACGCATTATTTGCGTCGCTAAATAAAAAAATTAAATTTTTTTAATTTTTTGGTTTATTGAGTCGCTAATGCGTTGGTAATTGCGTCGCAATTCGTAAAATGGTCGTAATTTAGTGACGCGTAATTGCGTCGCTAAATTTGCGTCGCTATTTCAGTATTTTCTTGTATGGTAGGCTATAGGATATGGACGATGGGTATTATGTGTCGCTAAATTTGCGTCACTATTTCAGTATTTTCTTGTAGTGGTAGGCTATAGGATATGGACGATGGGTGACCCATGTCCTCCTATGTTCTTACAAATTTTGCATTCGGATGTATCTGGGCTGACCCATACTAGACTAGTGTGATCGTCCGTCTATATCAAAAAAAAAAAAAAAAGATCGGCAATGGGTGGATTAAGGCAAAGGATGTCAGTAAGATAAGGATTTTTTTTATTTTTTTAAATTATTACAATGCAGCTATTTTTAATACACAGTAAAAATATAGGTGCATAGCAACCTCCACATGATTAACATGATTTAAATAAAATAATATGTGTCTTATTAGATTCTGTCAAGAAAATAAAATTTTCGTTTCAAGATCCCATTGAAAGTCATATAAAATCTTCACAAACTCTCCCTTTTGCAACATAAAATGTCCCTATAACACTTCATAATTACAAAGCTTTCCTAATATTATAGATATTGTCATTATAATTACACTATATTTGTATAGTATTATAAATTTATATTTATAACATTATATTATAATAATATAATATTATTAGTATCATAATATTATAGCTATACTATTCTAATGTAATAATATTATTATAGTATAATCTTATAATATTAAATTATATTCTACTTATATAAAATAATATTAAGCATCTTTTTATATGATGATGGGTAGCTGGCTAACTAAAAAAACAATATAGCCCCCGGTATCCGGGAAACCGTGGAGAGCCCAAAACCAGCAGCATCATCTCATCGCTGGTTTTTTCCGTCCCCATCTTTGAGCCTGCTGCTATATTATATATTCACTCTCCGTCCAGCGCTTCTCATCAAGCTCATCGAAACAAATAGCTTTCTTCCATTCATATCTTTCTAAAATTCAGAATATTACTTGGAGAGAGAAAGAGAGAAAGGGATGAATTCTGCAAGCAAGGCTTCGTTTATCGTGGCAGCGAGCATGGGGGCAGTCGAAGCGCTCAAGGATCAAGCAGGGCTGTGCCGTTGGAACATGCCATCAGATCTCTCAACCATCAAGCCAAGAACAGCGTCGGTTCCTTCTCTCAGGCCAGGAGGATGTCTTCTTCCTCTTCTTCCAACATTGAGAGGAGGAAAGGAAGGGAGGGGGCTGATGACAAGGCCAAGCGATCGGAGGAGTCGCTGAGAAAAGTTATGTACTTGAGCTGTTGGGGTCCTAATTAGAGCTTCAGAAGCATGGGGGATGCAAATTTCTAACATGTCTTCTGGGTGTCTTTCGATCTTGTTAACAGAGAACCTTGTAAATATGGCTCTTCAGATATATTAGGATTTTTGAGAATGGCACCATGAGGTTTTCTTTTCTGTTCTTTTCTTTTCTTTTTTCACTTTTTCGTGCTTCGTTATGTGATATTTGGATTTAGCTATGAAATGGAGACTAATGTAGGCCATTAAATGGCTGAGGCAATTGAGATTGATTAGTCGATCCTCTCTAGGAAACAGAGGATATATAGTACATCATGTGAAGTCTCCTTTCGTTCAGGAAAAGAAAGAGATCCCCAATTCATTTCATAGAGATGATGAGGAATTTATTAAATCCACCCACGTCATCACGTACCTTTACTGGATAGAATGGAAATTCTTTGAAGTGATTAACCTGGCATGCTAGAATATAACGCTGTTTATAATTGGGGATAATATATAGATCTTTGTCTAAGTTGCAAGTTGAATGTGGAGATCGTTTTAGGACGGAAGGAAAAATGGATTCGTATAGTATAAAATTTCTCATTGCATTTGTTATTGTTTTTGATGGATGAACATCAAATCTTAATCAAGAGCGAAGGTTGTAAAGGAATTTAGAGACGGTTTAAGACGACAGTTCAAGTAGATTTTTAAGTACCTAAATGAATACCCTTGGCACAATTTGCCCTTTGATCAACGTGGGCTACCTGGAAAAGCTGAAGCAGTACCTGACTATCTCGTGAGATTAGGTTGTAACAGTTAAATGGCTTTTTTTTTTTGTTAATGAAGTTGTAATTAAATTTTATTTATGTATTTTAGAATAGTAAATATCTTTAAATACTTCATGACTATTTGATATAATTTTATAAATGTGTATACAAAATAAAAGTTAATTTTTGACTAATAAATATTTATAATCAAAAAACATAAATTTATTTCAAAATAATTCTAATATTATGAATATGTCATTTTAATATTAAATAAATATTTGTAATTAAATGCCATTAAATATAAATATATATTAAGTATGTTGTCAGTAATTACGTAAAATAATAATTAATATTTTTCATTAAATAAATATAATTATATTATTATTTTAATATTAATAACAAAATATTAATGTTTCACCAAAAGGCCAAACACCAAGCCTAAGTGAAGTCGTGAAATGCAGTAGATTTTTCATGGTTGTATGGTACAATTGTTTAGGATATAATTTTATATTACAATTGTTCACGATGAGAGCACACGCGTTAGACATCACTCTGAACGCTTGGTTGACCATCAAATCCTACAGGCGCCGGAACTCAATGATAGAGTTACCGGGACTTAGAGTCCGGGGTTTTCATCTACGAAGATAGTTTGAAGGCGGGTCTTCGTTTTCCTCTCCACCCCCTGGTGAAGGAGATCATAACCCACTACAATATCAGCCCGTCAATGGTGGCTCCGAACAGCTGGCGGAATATCATCGGATTCATCTCGATGTGTCACCAGATTCGGATCGTCGCCACTCTTCCCCTTTCCGCACCTGTTACCATCTGATTCCTGGGAGAAAGTCGGAGTGGCCCTATATCGGGCCCCGGAGATCCTTCAACGTTATCGCAGATAAGCCCTCTTCCATCAAGGGGTGGAAGAGCCGGTTTGTTATCTCGGAGGGGAATGTCGGTTCCGACTTCCCTCGGCGATGGGGGGATGTTGCAAGGGATGCGGAGACGCATCCGCTTTATCGGCGCAGGAGGAGAAGGACTTGGACGTCCTCCGCAACGGACAGGTGTTTTCGGCTAACGACCTGCTATCGGAGGGGGCCCTCTTCGCAGCCGGGCTCAGCCCCCTGGACCCGCAAGGTGAGTCCCTTTCGTGCTGGTGAGTCCCTTTCGTGCTGTGTATATTTTTGATTAGTGTGCTTGGTCCTGAGTATGTGTGCTCTATTCTGATAGCCGCAAGGTCGGCGTTGTCAAACCTCTCCAAGAGGAAGAGTGGAAAATGTCCGGGAGGGTAGCGGCGCGGATAGTGGCCGGCCCGAAAAAAGGGCTCATACTTCCGCAAGGAGTCCGTCGGGTGCTGGAGCAGTCATGGCAGAGGCGCCGGGGGCGAAGGAGAGCCCAGGGAGAGCGGTTATGGCCTCCGACCCTCTCGTGTTAGAGATCTCGGACAGCTCGGACGAGGCTCCAATGGCTCGCCCGACCGCGTCCCCCTGAAAGAGGAATCAGCGGCGGATTTGGCGGAGGTGGTTATCGCTGAGGAGCCTACTATCCCGGTGGGACCGCCATTGGATCTGGTATGAGAGGGAGAGGCGGCAGCCGCAGCTGGAGAGGTGCAGGGGGAGCCTTCTCCCGGTCTCTCTGCAGGGGAGTCCGGAAGCAGTGAGGCAGGTCAGACTGAGGCCCCGGGGGAGCCTGCGGGGGAGATGCAAGTGGTAGAACAGGCCGGGACCTCGGAGGGCCCGGTGGCGGAGACACAAATGGTGGTCACCGAGGAAGGGGCGTCGAAGGAGGAGACGCGGCAAGGCGGGAGCTCCGCATTGGGAGCTTCTTTGAAAAAGGTTTTGGGGAAGCTGGCACTTGGGCTGGCTGAATTATCCGAAGAGGTCCAAGCCAGGGCTTTGACGGAGGAGGCTGGGAGATTGGAAGCCTCTCAGGCGGAGGTTGCCCACGTCGGTCCCTCCGGCGGGGACGGTCAGCCCAGCAGTTCAGACGCCGGCGTTGAGGAGGCATTTTCCGCGTTGATGAGGTCGGCCCTGTATCGAGGGGCAGACCCTTCGTCGGACAAGTTTGCCGATCTGGAGTTGTTGGATGCTGCGTTCGGTCAGCAGGGCGTGGCCGAGAGTATCCATCTCCTTCCCGATATCGATAATGCGACCCTGATGAGGATGACTCGGGCCTATGCCTCACGGGTAAGTTATCATTCTCAGGTAGTGAACACATCCTGGTTGGCTTAATCCTCACGCATTCGATTTTTATCTTGCAGAGTGTTTTGCTTTCCCGGGCGATATGCTGGCGCTTGAGTTTGGCGACGGGGGCTAGTGTTCAGGCCAGGAGGGCTAATGCCGAGCTTCAGTCGCGGCTGAAGGTGTCTGAGAAGTTCGAGGAACTCATGGCAATTAGCGACAGGGGCTTGCAGGGGATAAGGGCGGCATATCAAGCTGCCCAGGCCGAGATATTCCAGCAGAAGCGCGGGTGGAGGAGCTGCAGGAACTCCTGGCGAGAAACGACAATGCGTGCCTGGAGCTAGCTAGAATCGAGTCGAAGCATTCCGCGGAGGTGAAGGCGATGCAGAGAGAGCATAGCGAAAGCATGGGTCGGCTGGGGAAGGAAGCTGCCGATGAGAGGAAGCGTTTAGCTAGAATGCTTGGCAAGGTGGAGGAGCGATTGAAGCGCCGCGACAGCGAAATTGCTCACTTGAAGGAGGGCGCGAAATGGCAACATGGGGTGATAGCTCGGGTGAACAACGAGCTAACCCAAGCCCAGGAGGCAATCGGAGCCAAGAAGTTGAAGATCAACAATCTGCAAGAGAGAGTTGAGCTGGTCGGGGCTGATAGGACAAGAGCCAGAAGTGAGGCCGAGGAGTCGGCCAAGAGGCTGGCCAGACGAGAGGAGGAGGTACGACCTCATTATCCCCCCCCCCCCCCTTTTTTCAGCTTTCTTCCACAGGTTTCTTGTGACGCCGACTTATCTCGGCTTTTTCAGATAGCGGAGTTGGGGCTGGAGGTTCGGGCCCTTCAAGGCGAACTTGTGTCCAGCCGCAGCAAGAGCTTAGAATCCGAGACGCGGGCCGGCGAGTTCGAGGAGCAAATATCATTTTGCGGGCCCAAGTTGCAGAGGCTGAGAAACAGGCCGCCGAGGCCAACATGCAGCTCGCCATACTTAAGGGGAGGCAAGACGCTATCAGCGTAGACGCATTCCTTCATGGGATGGAAGAATGCAAACAGAGGATACTCAGCGGGCATCCGGAATGGGACCTTTCTTTCCTGAGTGCTGAAGATCCCGACGATGGCGAGTCTGAAGAAGAAGATGAAGATGAATATGTTGATGTTTCTGATGCCGAACTTGGCGCCGCCCCTGGTCCCAGCGAAGCTGCAGCTTCTGAGGGACGGTCGTAGACTGCCGCAGAGGGGGCAAAATATTGGAGAAGGGCGAACCTAGTCACGCGTCCGCAGATGTGACTGAGGGTTTTTCCAAAGATGGTGGGGCTCCTGGTTCTTAGGAGCTGCTCTTGTATCTCACCCTTTTAGACATTTGTCTGACGTTTCATAGTGAAAGAATTTCCTGTTTTTATTTAAGTGTTTTTCTTGCGTGACTTCGCCGTCGTTTAGTCTCGTCTCGATTGTGAGTGACCTATGGCTCGCTGATACCCTTGGGTCATCTTTGATCCGAGACTAGGAAAACTATTGGCTCGGGCCGATAGGCAAAATAGGTCGGTCTGGACTGATGAGGAAGGTAGGTCGGCTGGAGCCGACGGACAAAATAGGTCGGCTGGGGCCGACGGACAAAATAGGTCGGCTGGGGCCGACATGCAAAGTAGGTCGGCTGGGGCCGACAGGCAAAATAGGTCGGCTGGGGCCGACAGAAAGGTGGGTCGGCCGGGGCCGACAGAAAAGGTAGGTCGGCTGGGGCCGACAGACAAAATAGGTTGGCTGGGGCCGACAAATAAATAGGTCGGCTGGGGCCGACAGACATAAATAGATCGGCTGGGCCGACAGGCAAAATGGGTCGGCTGGGACCGACAGAAAAGGTGGGTCGGCCGGGCTGATGGAAAAGGTAGGTCGCTGGGGCTGACAGACAAAATAGGTCGGCTGGGGCGACAGGCGAAACAGGTCGGCTAGGGCCGACAGACAAATAGGTCGGCTGGGCCGACAGACATAAATAGGTCGGTTGGGCCGACAGAATAAATAGGTCGGCTGGGGCCGACAGGCAAAATGGATCGGCTGGGGCCGATAGAAAAGGTGGTCGGCCGGGGTCGACAGAAAAGGTAGGTTGGCTGGGGCCGACAGACAAAACAGGTCGGGGGACCGACAGGCGAAACAGGTCGCTGGGGCTGACAGACAAATAGGTCGGCTGGGGCCGACAGACATAAATAGGTTTTCGTGCTTTCTGCTATTCTGTCAACGCCCTGCTGTTCCGCAGGTGGTTCGGTTTTTATTTCACCAGAATTGTTGATACGGCGGAGTGGGGGGCATAAAGCTGCGTCAGAGCTTTCCGGAAGGTGCTATTTTCCTATGCGGATCACTTCGTCGCGCACACAATCGCCCACCATTGGAGGAGTCACTTTCGAAGGACGATACTCTGGGCCCGCCAGTTTTCGAGGTGCTGGCTGGCGATCACCCGTATTAAATGACAGTGATTCGGGATCAGGAGGAGATCTTCGTACACGTCGTAACTCAGGTGGGCTTGGCGCGCAGTGGGGCGCCGCGTCTATCCTGAGGGGCCACGTGGAGGCGTGGGCAGGTGTTTGAATCTCGGGACTTTCAGCTCTGATAGCTCATCCCGGGTTTTTCCTGCCTATAAAAAGGGGAGAAAGGGGTCATGTTTGGTTATCCCCAAAGTGTTTTTCCTTAGAGCTTCTATTATGCCCATTTCTCTGCTGCTACGAGTGGGAGGATCAAGCTTTCCTCTCATGGGCTCCTTGCCGCCGATAGCTGGGGCGACTGGGGAGCTGCCGAAGAATGGCTCGCCCTTAGGGGATGAGTCCCGGAGATCATATGGAGAGCGCACAAGGGGGGCGCAGAGATCATACGGAGAGCGCACATATGCGCTTCCTATGTGATCTTTGTGGCCCGTTACGGGGGGCTTACGGTAGGAAGCATCGACACCCCCGTAGCACGCACAGACTCTCCCTCTTTCGCTGGCTTGGGTTCCCGTCCCTTCTCTGAGGGGAATCCTTGCCACGGGAGGGAGAATATGGGAGTAACCGGGGTCGGATGGTCCCCGGTTCCCTCGGTTGGACGGCGGCCTGCGATCCAGCACCCCCTCCTAGGGGAGCGGGCTGGGTCGTCCGAATCCTCAGAATCAGCATCCACGGGCCATGCCCCTTTTCGATCTTTTAATTCATCCGGGGCCATGGAGGGTCAGCTTTATCATCCGTCCAGGCGGACTGACCATTTCGTGGTCTGCCTGATTTGCTGATCCGGACGTCGGAACATCACAGTTGCCTGGGTCTGCTTTGGAGCAGTTGTTTGAGTCTTGTACTTGCCTTTATTTTATGCATTTCAATGCTCTTGTAACGCCTATGAGGCATTTGTAACTGATCTCGATCGGCAATAAAGAGAGTATATTCTGTTTCTCAATCTCTATCTTTTCTTGTGCCGATCTTGTAGTTATTGTTGTTTGTGGGGTATAAAAGTTCCGCTCGTCCTTAGACGAGGATCTCACACCCGAACTAATCGAGGTTCGTGTGTGGCGGTTCAGAGATCGTTCGGCGAAGCATGCTTCTTACTCTGGTCAGAAGCCTGACATTTTGTGCTTCGCTTTTACCGGGGCTCGGTTTATCGTGGGTCGGCCTTGGCCGAAGTTCATGGAATCCATACTTTTTCTCATCATGGTTCAGGGAACTTGTCACTCGGGTCGGCCAAGTTTCGAAGGCATTTGTCTTGGCCCTGCCAAGGTTCGGAGACTTAGTTCGCTCGGCCCGGCTGAGGTTCGGAGATATGGGCTCAAGGGAGAGACTCAATTGTCATTGTGGGCCACGGCGTTGGGTCCACGTGGCGTTTGATAAGGGGCGCCAGAGCGGAACGGGCGGTATATTTGTCACGCTTTTCTATTGGTGACGCCACTCTTCCTGAGGGGACAGGTTATTGCCCGAACGCTGGACTTCCGCGTTTCCCAAAAAAAAGGCCAGCATTAAGAGGCTCGGGGAAGCGCCGAATGCATTTATTGCGAGGGCCGACAGATCGGAAAATGTTTGCTTGGGGAATTCCTGAGCAACCTGCTCGCGTTTACCGATCTCGCTCGGGATGGGGCGCGATACTTGGATCTCGCAAGCACTGAAATGGCGACGCGTGGCAAGTTCTCATGGGTCGGTGGTTACGGCGTGACCGATAGAGATACCTGCTTGGCGAGTATAAATACGACCGAGGGGCATTGGTCTCGGCCATCCCTTGGTTTAAGTTCCAAAAAATGGACTCTCCAGGGCGATCGTCAGTCGAGTCGCATCCCTCGCTCGACAGCCTGCCGCGTTCGAAGGGGAGGCGTACCTCCATAACTGTTGACGGGGAGGGCCTAGCGTCGGCCTTTGCGAATAATCAACAGCTCGCGAGGATCGCCAAAGAGTACTTGGACGTGTCGGTCAGGGAGGCGGAGGCCTCACGCCGGTTGATAGACCGGCAGAGGGAGGAAATTACGTCCCTTCGTCAGCAGGTGGCTGACCTGACGGAGTGCCTGGAGGAGCTGTTAGCCTCCGGGAGTGACTCCGAATTCTGATTCAGGGCCTCCCTTCTTGTTTTTGTTTTTTACTGCCTCTTTGTAGTCCTCCTTTTTATAAATGAAAGATGGATCTTATTTTTGAAGTCCCTTTCTTTAAGAGTTTATGGCCTTGACCCGTGTGATGAATCAGGGGGTTGTCGTGGCCCCGTCGTTTTTGCGCGTTGATATAGGCTCTTTGAACGACGGGTTATAGGGGTGTCACCCAAAAGATTTCCAGTAGCAGAGAGGGAAATCTTCTAGCTCTGCTCGGGGCCTTCGGCCGATTATGCGGGGCTCAACGGCCTCAAGAGGGGTTTTGCCAATGGTGGCTTCTTTTTGTGCATCGACGGTTTTTGTTTAACGCGCTCGTTTTTAAACCGGATGAAGTCCTCCGGGGACTATTTGGGGGCCGTTCGGCTTTGGTCGAGGCCTGTATACTTCGGTTTTTTCGCTGGGGTTTTAGCCCGAATGACTCTTACCTGGCCTTGCCATGGCCCGGCGGATTCGTTGCTCGGCCCTGCCGAGGTTCGGAGAATATTTTACTTGGCCCTGCCAAGGTTCGGAGATTTGTGCTCGGCCCTGCCGAGGTTCGAGAATATTTTACTTGGCCCTGCCAAGGTTCGGAGATTTGTTGCTCGGCCCTGCCGAGGTTCGGAGAATATTTTACTTGGCCCTGCCAAGGTTCGGAGATTTGTAGTTCGGCCCTGCCGAGGTTCGGAGAATATTTTACTTGGCCCTGCCAAGGTTCGGAGATTTGTTGCTCGGCCCTGCCGAGGTTCGGAGAATATTTTACTTGGCCCTGCCAAGGTTCGGAGATTTGTTGCTCGGCCCTGCCGAGGTTCGGAGAATATTTACTTGGCCCTGCCAAGGTTCGGAGATTTGTTGCTCGGCCCTGCCGAGGTTCGGAGAATATTTTACTTGGCCCTGCCAAGGTTCGGAGATTTGTTGCTCGGCCCTGCCGAGGTTCGGAGAAATATTTTACTTGGCCCTGCCAAGGTTCGGAGATTTGTTGCTCGGCCCTGCCGAGGTTCGGAGAATATTTTACTTGCCCTGCCAAGGTTCGGAGATTTGTTGCTCGGCCCTGCCGAGGTTCGGAGAATATTTTACTTGGCCCTGCCAAGGTTCAGAGATTTGTTGCTCGGCCCTGCCGAGGTTCGGAGAAATATTTTACTTAGCCCTGCCAAGGTTCGGAGATTTGTTGCTCGGCCCTGCCGAGGTTAGAATATTTTACTTGGCCCTGCCAAGGTTCGGAGATTTGTTGCTCGGCCCTGCCGAGGTTCGGAGAATTTTTACTTGGCCCTGCCAAGGTTCGGAGATTTGTTGCTCGGCCCTGCCGAGGTTCGGAGAATATTTTACTTGGCCCTGCCAAGGTTCGGAGATTTGTTGCTCGGCCCTGCCGAGGTTCGGAGAATATTTTACTTGGCCCTGCCAAGGTTCGAGATTTGTGCTCGGCCCTGCCGAGGTTCGGAGATGTTTTACTTGGCCCTGCCAAGGTTCGGAGATTTGTTACTCGGCCCTGCCGAGGTTCGGAGAATATTTTACTTGGCCCTGCCAAGGTTCGGAGATTTGTTGCTCGGCCCTGCCGAGGTTCGGAGAATATTTTACTTGGCCCTGCCAAGGTTCGGAGATTTGTTGCTCGGCCCTGCCGAGGTTCGGAGAATATTTTACTTGGCCCTGCCAAGGTTCGGAGATTCGTGCTCGGCCCTGCCGAGGTTCGGAGAATGTTTTACTTGGCCCTGCCAAGGTTCGGAGATTTGTTACTCGGCCCTGCCGAGGTTCGGAGAATATTTTACTTGGCCCTGCCAAGGTTCGGAGATTTGTTGCTCGGCCCTGCCGAGGTTCGGAGAATATTTTACTTGGCCCTGCCAAGGTTCGGAGATTCCTGTTCAAACAGACAGCTCGGTTGTGCCAAGGATTGGTAAGCAGTATCTTTTTTCCCGCAATTTATAGCAATATAGTGTATAGTGATTCACGCAACAGGTTTTAAGGAAACAGATAAGCAGGAATGTGTAGTGAGGCATGCGAAGGTGAATTCAGAGAGGACATACCCTATTGATAATATTTACGAAGGTTGTCCGCGTTCCAAGTCCGGGGAATGGGCTTCCCATCTAGATCCTGCAGCTTGTAGGTTCCTGGTCCAATAATCTTCGCTACCTGGTAAGGGCCCTCCCAGTTTGGCGCCAGCTTCCCTTGCTCCAGCGGTTTGGAAACAGAGGTCTTTCGGAGGATGAGGTCGCCGGGCAGGAAGGTCTTCCCTTTAACTCTGGAAGCATGGTAACGGGCACCCTCTGTTGATAGGCGGTCGTTCTGATCCGGGCCTTCTCTCTGATTTCCTCTATCAGGTCGAGGTTGGTGCGGAGTTGCTCGTCGCTAGCCTCTTCCGAGTAGCTTCTACCCGTAATGATGGGAGGCCGACTTCCACAGGGATAACGGCCTTTGTGCCGAAAGCCATTCGGAATGGAGTTTCGCCGGTCGGGATTCTCGGGGTTGTGCGGTAGGCCCATAGGACATGATGTAGCTCATCTGCCCACCTGCCTTGGGCTCTGGAGAGGCGAGTTTTGATTCCCTGGAGGAGGGTTCTGTTGGTTACTTTGGCCGCTCCGTTGGCTTGTGGGTGCCCGACCGAAGTAAGGTGGTGACGGATTCCATGTTCTTCACAGAACTGGCGGAACTTGGAGTTATCGAATTGTTTGCCGTTATCGGTGATTATAGTATGAGGGAGGCTGAATCGGCAAATGATGGACCTCCACACAAAGTCTCGGGCCCGTGCCTCGGTAATTGCGCAACTGCTTCCGCTTTGACCCATTTGGTGAAGTAGTCGATGGCGACAAACAAGAATTTTCGCTGCCCTGTCGCAAGCGGGAATGGGCCGAGGATGTCCATCCCCCATTTGGCAAAGGGCCAAACGGAGGATATAGAAACTAGCTTGGCGGAGGGGAGTCTTTGGATGCTTGAATGTCTTTGGCAGGAGTCGCAGGCGCGGACCAGATCGTCCGCGTCTTTTGCATGGTCGGCCAGTAATAGCCTGTCGCAGCACTTTGTGGCAGAGGGACCGGCTTCCCAAATGGTTGCCACAGATCCCTTCATGTACCTCGCGCAGAGCGTAGTCCGCTTCTGATGGGCGAAGGCATCTAAGCAGTGGCATGGAAAATGACCGCTTGTACAGTTGGTTGTCAATCAACACGTAGTGAATGGCCTGCAGCTTCAGCTTCCTAGCCTCTCTTCGGTCGGACGGAAGCGACCCTTCTTTGAGGTATTTGAGGATTGGGTCGAACCAGGATGGTTCGGCCTCAACTTGCATCACCCGGTCGGCTTCCGTGATGCTCGGCTTTTCCAGAGTCTCCAGGTGGAATTTTTGCTCGGCATCCATTGTTTCCGTGGTTGCCAGTCGAGAGAGTAGGTCGGCACGGGCGTTCTCGGATCTGGGAATCCGAATAATTTCAAATTTGGAAAAATGGGGAAGCAAGTCATGCACCTCCTGGAGATATCGAATCATATTTGGTTCCCGAGCTTCGAACTCTCCCCGAACATGGCCGGCTACCAGCTGAGAGTCGGTGAAGGCGTTGAGCTTTTCCACCTTCAGATTGTGGGCGATCCGGAGACCGGCCAACAAAGCTTCGTACTCGGCTTCGTTGTTGGAAGCTGGGAAGGAGAATCGGACGCCATACTCGAAGTTATCCCCTCAGGACTAGTAAGAACTAGACCCGCACCGGAGTGATGGGCATTGGACGACCCGTCGACGTGGAGGAGCCACCGGGCTCCAGACTTGGCTCTTCAAGGGAGTCTGGGGCAGAACCGTCCTCCGGGATGGTGCATTCGAGGAGGAAGTCGGCCAGTACTTGGGCTTTGATGGCTGGGCGAGGCTGAAAATGTATGTCGTGCTCGCTTAGCTCGACGGCCCATTTGGTCATTCTTCCCGATGTTTCCGGACGGTGGACCACCGCCTTGATGGGTTGGTCAGTCAGGACCGTTACGGAGTGTGCTTGGAAATATGGTCGTAGCTTTCGAACTGAGGTGATTAAGGCCAGCACCATCTTTTCAATCCTGCTGTACCTTGTCTCCGCATCGCGGAGCAACCTGCTCACATAATAGATCGGCTTCTGGACTTTGCCTTCTTCTTTGACTAGCACCAAACAAACTGCATTCTCTGAGACAGCCAGGTATAAAAATAAGGTCTCTCCTGGGGTCGGACTGCTGAGGAGCGGGGGCGAGCCGAGGTACTTCTTGAGATCTTGGAATGACCTTTGGCACTCGGGAGTCCACTGGAAGTTTTTGGCCGATCGGAGAGTTTTGAAGAAGGGAGGCATCTCTCGGCCGACCGCGCCACAAAGCGGTTAAGGGCCGCTATCCTCCCGGTTAGGCGCTGGACCTCTTTAATAGATGCAGGGGGCGCCATTTGTTGGAGAGCTTGAATCTTCTGGGGGTTAGCTTCGATACCTCGCTGGGAGACCATGAAGCCGAGGAACTTCCCCGAGTTGACGCCGAAGGCGCACTTGGTCGGGTTGAGTTTCATCCCATATTTGCGCAACGTTGCAAAGCTCTCCGAGAGGTCCTCGATATGCTGTGACGCTTCCTTGCTTTTGACCAGCATGTCGTCCACGTACACCTCCATGTTCCGGCCGATTTGCTCTTTGAACACCTTGTTGACCAGCCGCTGGTAGGTTGCCCCTGCATTCTTAAGACCGAAAGGCATAACTCGGTAACAGTAGGTACCTCGATCGGTTATGAAGGCGGTCTTTTCTTCATCTTCGGGGGCCATCCGGATCTGATTGTAGCCGGAATAGGCGTCCATGAATGACAGCATCTGGTGGCCTGAGGTGGCGTCCACGAGCTGATCGATCCGAGGGAGGGGAAGCTGTCCTTCGGGCAGGCTTTGTTGAGGTCGGTGAAGTCGATGCAGATCCTCCATTTGCCGTTCGACTTTTTCACCATGACGACATTTGACAGCCAGTTTGGGTAATTTACCTCTCGGACGAAATTGGCCTTTATGAGTTTGTCGACCTCTTCTTCAATGGCTTTTTGCCATTCTGGGGCGAAGCTCCTCTTCTTCTGCTTAATAGGCCTGTGCCTCTCGTCCACGTTGAGATGTGGACGAGGACCTCGGGGTTGATTCCTGGCATGTCGGAGGCGGTCCAGGCGAAGATGTCGGCATTGCTTCGGAGGAACCTGATCAACCTGTGGCGAGACTCTCCTTTGAGTAGCGACCCGATCCTTGCGGTTCGGTCGGGCTGAGCTTCGTCCAATGGTACTTCCTCCAATTCCTCTGTCGGTTCTCCCCGTTGTTCGGCGAAGTCTTCGCGAGCGTCTAGCCCGTCAACTTCGGGCATCCTAGACTGAAGGCTCGTAACGAAACATTGCCGAGCCATGGCCTAACTTTCCCGAACCACTCCAATTCCTCGCTCGGTGGGGAACTTCATAGACAGATGCGGGATTGAGACAACTGCCTTGAGGACATCAAGCCAGGCCTGCCGAATATGGCGTTGTATGGGGATCTGAGGTCGGTCACTAAGAAATCGGTCTGTACAACAGTCATAAGGGGCCAGGTTCCCGCGCGGACCGTCAGGGTGACGATTCCTTCCGGGATGATGACGTCGCCGGTGAATCCCATTAGGCAGAATCCACGGCTCGAAGGTTTTCCATGAGCAATTTCATCCTGGCAAACACACGAGGTACAAAACATTTACCGAGCTTCCACTATCAATGAGGATTCGGCTTACATCATAATCGTTCAAATTGAGGGATACAACTAGGGCGTCATCGTGGGGAGTTGTATTCCCAGAAGATCGTCGTCGGAGAAAGAGAGTTCACCCATCCTTGCCTTTTTTGGCGCCGGTTCTTCACCGCCGCCCCTGGGGCTCGATCCGCCGGCCTCTTCAATCATGTTGATGCGGCCAATCACGGGCGGATTGGTGGAGGAGGAAGTTGTGGGAGCTCAGGCTGGCGGTCACCTCCTTGTTGCTGCGGCTCGGGCGCCCTCTGAACTGATCCAGCCGTCCCCGCCGAATCAGCCTCTCTATTTCATTCTTCAGCTGCCAGCATTCTTCAGTGTCATGGCCATGCTCCCTATGGTAGCGGCAGTACTTGGCGGGATCTCTTCGGGTCGGGTTCCCTCGGAGAGGTACCTGCCGGGGAAGTTGGCGCTCTATCTCCATAAGGATTTGCGCCCGGGGCACAGTCAGTGGAGTATAGCGATCGAATCGCCTGGGAGGACTCCGGGAGCGATTCCTTGGCGGCAGCGGAGGGACTCTTTGGCGGCGAGGCGGACTTGGCCGCCGGGCGGGACGGTGCCTATCGGGACTTTGGGCTCTTGCTTCTTTGCGTGCTCAGCGCGGGTGATCCTCCGTGATTCTTCGAACCTCGCGTATTTGTCCGCAAGGGCCATCATATCAGATAGGCTGGGGGGTAGCTGACCTCCATAGCCAGATAGAAGTCGCTCTCCTTCGAAACTCCCCCCGCCAGGCGGACATAGCCACCTCATGATTAAGGTGGTCCACCTCCAACATGGCCTTGTTGAAACGGCCAAGGTAATTTCTCAAGGACTCCCCCTCTCTCTGCTTAACTTCGGAGAGGGAGTCGGATCTTCGTCGATGGCGGCGGCTGCTGACGAACTGGCCGATAAAAAGGTGGCTCAGCTCGTCGAAAGAATCAATGGAACCTGGCTTCAACGCATTGAACCAGGTTCGGGCGGATCCTCTGAGGGTGGATGGGAAGGTGCGGCAGAGGACCGCATCTGATGCTCCGTGGAACATCATTATTGACCGGAAGCTACTGAGATGGTCGTCCGGGTCAGTGGAGCCGTGATAGGGCTCGACGGCTGGTAGTTTGACATGGGAGGGAATCACTTCCTCCATGATCCCCTTAGAGAAAGGGATGCCCTGCTCCGCCTTGGGCTGGGACAGATGGGTCTGCTTGGCGGCGTTCAGCTCCTGACGCATCTCCTGGATCTGACGGCGGATCTCTCTTCACCGGTGAGAGGAGGAGCTGGGCGTGAGAATCGCAAGGATGGCGTGGAATCATGGTGAGATGTCACCGGGGAGAGGGAGCGGGCTCGCCGAGATCTAAGAGGATCTCTATCGTACCCGGCTCGCGGGACCGGTTTGTCCCCCCTGGGCGATATGGGGGATCCGCGGACCCATGGAAATCAGAGGAGGAGGCCGTCGGCGAAGAAGGAATCGCCGCCTCCTTCTGGGGATGCGAAGCAGGAGGAGCTGCAAGGCGCTCCTGAACCAGGTGGGTAAGGGCCTGGACTTGCTGGACCAGCGTAGCGAACTGGTCCTGGGTCACCGGGATGGCAGGCGGCGACGGAGTCTCGATAGGTGGGGGTTGTGGCGCTGTGGCGCCAGTCGGATCAGGCCTCTGGGAGGCGACCTGATCTTGGGCATCAGAGGTTGCTCTCCTCCGATTGGCCATTGGAGAGGTTCTTCTCCGGATTGAGATCCTTGTCTCCTTTCTTCAAGTTTTAATGGGACTTGAGGCCCTTCCTCTAGCGCCAATCTGTTGCCGCCGGGATCCGTCCTCCGACTCGGGCGCGGTCGATCTCCAGGACGAGGGGGATGGACCTGCAAAAAGAAGCCTACACGCGGGGGACGCTGGGGGTGGTCCTCCGCGGAAGGCCCTCCGACGCTCAAGTCAGTGGAGAAGAAATCGGCGATCAATCAGACAGTGGGAGGTGGATCTCTTGGGAGACCTCTCCGGGGGCGGCCAATCGGAAGCTCCAGAGGGCAGGAGCACCGACGAGCTGCTCAAGAGAGCAGGGAGGCGCGCGTGGAAGAGGCGCGTGCCTGTGCCCAGGGAGAGAGTGCGTCCAGAGTTGCGTACCTGAGGGAATCTGTGAGTCTGATATTTATAGACTGTCACTTGGACTTGAGCGCCTTCTGGAAGGTTCGGAGGTTGTTACGATACGGAGACGGACAGAATCAGGCCGTTGTGGGGCCGTTAGAATCTGTACCCTGTTTGTTCAGAGATCGACGGCTGGGAGAGCTCCTTGATGTCTCGAGATCTGGTTGAGTAGGCCTGGGGCGGTTACGATAGGCTTTAGGCCACATCCCGACATGATTCCTTGTCTGGGATGCCGTTCTGGTAGGCTCGGGCTCTCCCGCGTCAGGTTCCACGGAGGTAAGTGTTAGGTTGCGGATCGCAAATGAAGCCGAGCTACGAAGGCCCGGAAGGAGCCGAGCTATGGAAGCCCGGAGGGGCCGAGCTACGGAAGCCCGGAGGGGCCGAGCTATGGAAGCCCGGAAGGCCGAGCTAGGGAAGCCCGGAGGGGCCGAGCTACGGAAGCCGGAGGGGCCGAGCTACGGAAGCCTGGAAGGGTCGAGCTATGGAAGCCCGGAAGGGCCGAGCTACGGAAGCCCGGAGGGGCCGAAGGGAGGAGGTTAGCTTTAACCGCCTCGCACGGATATTAATATAATAACGATTTTACCCCTCAACAAATGTGTATACAAAATAAAAGTTAATTTTTGACTAATAAATATTTATAATCAAAAAACATAAATTTATTTCAAAATAATTTTAATATTATGAATATGTCATTTTAATATTAAATAAATATTTGTAATTAAATGCCATTAAATATAAATATATATAAGTATGTTGTCAGTAATTACGTAAAATAATAATTAATATTTTTATTAAATAAATATAAATATTTTATTATTTTAATATTAATAACAAAATATTAATGTTTCACCAAAAGGCCAAACACCAAGCCTAAGTGAAGTCTTGAAATGTACTAGATTTTTCATGGTCGTATGGTACAATTGTTTAGGTTATGGTTTTATATTACAATTGTTCAGGATGAGAGCACACGCGTTAGATATTACTACGAATACTTGATTGATCATCAAATATTTTTCTTCTCGATATTTTCATAGGTCTTATTGGATAATTTTTGCCAACCAAACTCGGTGAAAACTGCAAATGCTTATATTTAAAGTGAAGATTTAAAAAGTTTAAAAATTAAAATTCTTTATTTGACTACTTACTAAAGAAATTTTTAAAATTATATGGAATTTATAAATTCTTTAAAATTACAATATATAAATTTCACTTATTCAAGTATTTTACATGCCAAAATGTTTACATAAATATTTCAAAAAATTTATCTACATAAATTTACATGAATATTAAATAAATATTATTTTACTTTACATGAAAATGTTTGTCTTAAATATTTATGTTATTTGATTTCATTTAATATATTCATATTTTATGATTTATATTTACATAAAAAATAAGTATTAATATTAAATAAATTTAGATAAATATAATATTTATTTATGCAATATTACATTAATATTTATTTAAAAAATAATTAATATGATAATAATATATGTATTAAATATATTATTACTAATATTAGTTGTTAATATGAATATTATTAAATTAAAATATTTTGCAATTACATTGATATGTAATTAATTATTTATATAATTAAATTTTATTCTTTATTTGCTAATATAGCGATACTACCTGATCTTTGTCATTTGTTCACTTACACTCGGTTTTTATCTCATATCTTATTGTAGGTTAGCTTGCTTTGATAGGTTCGATCAAGCTGGGATGGTAATTAAGTATTTTTTTTTTAACGAAAGCTACCGGCCGGCTATGTTTTCAATTGCCCTTTTTAGCTGGCCGCATCCATTGCACCTGCCGTGTGGCCATCGAGCAGCGAGGGTCCACAGTCCAATCGTTCGTCGTGGACCGCAGTACGTCATGCCAAGTAAATTAGATGCCCTCCTCCATTATTTCAATATATATTTCTCTTGTCGTTATCTGGGAGCGCTATCAGTCTGCTTTCATATAGCCTGCGGCTAAAAAAAACAACATAGCCCCCGGTATCCGGGAAACCGCGGGGAAGCTAAAACCAGCAGCATCTCGTCCCCGGTTTGTCCCGTCCCCAGAGCCTGCCTCTCTATATATATTCACTCTCCATCCAGCGTTGCCAAAGCAAACAAACTTTCTTCTATTCAAATCTTTCTAAAATTCAGATTACTTGGAAAGAGAAAAGAGATCGATGAATTCTGCAAGAAAGGCTTCGTTTATCGTGGCAGCGAGCATGGGGGCAGTGGAAGCGCTCAAGGATCAAGCAGGGCTTTGCCGTTGGAACCATGCTATGAGATCTCTCAACCAGCAAGCCAAAAACAGCGTCGGTTCCTTGTCTCAAGCAAGGTGGTTGTCTTCTTCTTCCAACATTGAGAGGAGGAAAGGAAGGGAGGGGGCTGATGACAAGGCCAAGCGATCGGAGGAGTCGCTGAGAAAAGTTATGTACTTGAGCTGTTGGGGTCCTAATTAGGGTTTCAAAAGCATAGAAGATGCAAGAATCTAACACTCTCTCTGAGGGTTTCTCCATCCTGTTATTTGAGAATCTTGTAATATCGCTCTTGAGATATACTACCATTTTTGAGAATTGTTTTGGTTTTCTCTGAGTTTTTTTTTATTTTTTTTTCTGTTTGTTTATGTGATCGAATTGAGGCTAATGAGCCCAATTAAATGGAACGGTTGATTCATCCTCTCGGGGAAGCGGTGGATGGGAGGAAGTCAATTACGGGGCAAAATTGGATGCATTTTGCCCAATTCATTTCATAGAGATGATGAGGAATTAAATCCACGCTGTTCATCACCTTTACTGGATAGACTCTGAATTCCTGGAACCTGGAATGGAATGGGGAAATATAATTATAACGGTGTTTACAATTGGGGATTGATCTTTGTTTAAATTGCAGGTTGAACGCGGAGTTCCTTTTAGGATGCTAGGAAGCATGGTTTCGGACAATATTAATTAATTTAGTTATTCATAGGATTTGTTATTTTTAATCGATCAATATTGAATCTGAATCAAGAGTGAAGCTGGTGAAGGAATATGCAGACCCTTTAAGATGACAATTCTGCAAGATATTTATCGTCTCTAGCTTCTCGCATGCAATGGGTTTTTGATTCGTAATATTTCATCTAATATTACTATCATATTTAACATTTAAGCATGATAATTCGAATGAAAATAATTATTTTTTGTAGTTAAAAATTATCATAAATTATGATAATTTAATTCAAAATAAGTACCTCTTGTCACCACAATTCGATAAATCATGTTCTTAGTTTTTATATAAATATTTTATAATATTAATTTAATTATATATTAATATGAAATATGTATTTTGAGGCATTACAAATGCAAGATTCTTATGGATGAAAAAAATTTTTGGTAACATTATATGATTGCAAACAAATCATGGCCTAACGTGAATTTACAAAGATTCTTATGGAGGTCAAGAAGGAAAGGAGACCGTGAAGAGTCGAAGACATCCTCTCTGTAGTGATAACCAATCCTCGACCAGATCTAATTCGCACGGGAGCATGTAAGATGGCATGGTCAATAGTCTCATCATTCTGCCTACACAGAGGGCAGGTCACTTGAATGGCCAAACCCCTCTTAGAGAGCAGAGAACAAGTTGGAAGAGAGTCCCAAAGAAGCTTCCATATGAAAAGCTGAACCCTGGGATGAGTGGGAAGCTTCCAGATCCAAGCAGCCTCCCTCCTACCCTGTGACTGAGCTCCAAACTCCTTCATAAGGTCCCTATTGAATACCCTAGAAAGACAAGAGTACCGCCATAATCTCGAATCAGCTGTGATCCCTGGGATGAGCGGAATGGAGAGTATTCGCCGAGAAAGCTCCTCTCTAAATAAGCTAGTAACGGTGGGGATATGCCAGGAGTGGGGGCCATAAGAGATCAGATCCTTGACCCTCATACTGATCGGAACGTCTGTGCTAATAAAGGTTGGCCATCGAGACATAGAGAGATCAGAAATCCATGTATCATTAAGAACATCAATAGAGGAGCCATCTCCGATCATCCAGGAAATATTGTTCATAATAGTCGGAGCATAGCGACAAACCTCCTTCCAGAAGAAGGAGTACCCTCTAGAAGGCTGAGACTCCATAGAAGAACTCCAATCCCCGTATTTAGCCCGCATAAAGGAGCTCCAAAGATAGTGCGGGTCAAGAAGGAACCGCGACGCATGCCTAGCAAGCAGAGCCTCCCTTCTATCTATAAGAGACTGAATACCAAGGCCGCCGTCATGAAGTGGCCTACAAACCACATCCCAAGCCTAGAGATGAATACCATGACCCTCCTGAGAAGAAGCCCATAGGAAATCCCTAAAGCATCTCTCAATCCTCCGCAAACAAGTAATCGGCACAGCTGAATTAGACAGAAGATGCAGTGGAAGAGACGTAAGGACCGAACGAATAAGGATGATCCTCGACATCATAGATAAGCCAGTAGCCTGCCAGCCTCCAATCCAATCATGGACTCGTTGCTCAATAGCAGTATAATCACTAATACAAGGACAACGACCCGTTATAGGGATCCCCAGATATGATAACCGATCAGCCGTAGAAGAAATGCCAAGGGCATGGTGAATAGCCTTCCTTACGGATCTGTTAGTCTTCGGACTAAAGCAGATCGAAGACTTCTCTAGGTTGACCTTCTGACCAGAAGCCTGGCAGGAGCTCTAAAGAATGGAAGCATAAGCAGTCGCATTGCGGAGCGTAGCCTGACCCAAAAGAATACAGTCATCCGCAAAAACATATGAGAAATAGAGGAGCCGAGGGTGCCAGCCATGAAGGGGACAATGCAATGCTCAATCTGAGCCTGGTGGAGAGCACGAGATAGATCATCTGCAGCTAGAATAAATAGAAAGGGGGATAATGGGCAACCCTGATGAAGGCCCACAGCCAAATGAAAGAAATCGGTCTCATTGCCATTAATGATGAGAGAGAAGGAAGGCTTCTGAATGCAGGACATTATCCAGTCAATAAATAGACCATCGAAACCAAACTCCTGAAGAGTGTGGTGCAAGAAAACCCAGCTCAGTCTGTCATAGGCTCGCTCCATATCAAGCTTAACAGCCAGCATACACTGCCTAGTAGGAGCTCGCTGAAGATCATACATAAACTCCTAAGCGATAAGGATATTATCCGAAATGCTCCGACCTCTAATAAAAGCCCCCTGCTCAGCAGAAATGAGGCGCGGGATAACATCACGCAGGCGAGAGACTAGGAGGCGCGCACAGACCTTATACATGGTAGTGCACAAGCTGATGGGTCGAAAATGGTGAGGCCTGGAAGCATCAGAGCGCTTGGGCACAAGAGCAATGAGAGTCCGTTTCCAGTCTGCAGGTATGGATTTGGAATGAAAAGCATGTTGAATGGCAAGAACGACCTCCTGACCAACAATATCCCAGTAATGGCAAAAAAAGAAGGGCGGAAACCCATCAGGTCCAGAAGCCTTATCCGGACCAAGCTCCCATAAAGCCAATCGAATCTCATCTGTAGTAATCGGTCTTATCAAAAGGTCGTTCTCATGAGACAAGACCTTCTTAGCAGGAGGAATCGGAGAAACAGGAGCCCCAACACCAGAGAGTTCCGTCCATCTGGACTGAAAGAAATGTAACAACTGCTCTCGGATGATAGTAATATCCTCCTGAGAGTGCCCGTCCTCATCAACTAAATGCCGGATCCGATTGGCAGCACGACGCTTAAGAGTAGTCTGATGAAAGAATCTAGTATTACGGTCCCTATCATGAATCCACTGAATCCGTGATCTCTGCCTCCAAAAGGTCTCCTGCTGCTGAAGGAGGGAGTGATGAATAGAGAGCATAGCACGGAGAGAGGAGAGATCAGCATCAGAGAGGCCGTCATCCTGATCCTCAATAGACTGAATGGAAGCAATATCTTCTTCGACCCCCTCTATCCTCCTCTAAAGGTCTCCAACCTCCACTCTTTTCCATCTAGAAAGCCTGCGTCTCGCTAACTCCAGATGCCTAGCAAGACGATAAAAGGCATTCCCGTGCGTAGGCAACTGCCAGACCTGGGATATTATAGATCGAGCAGAAGAGTAAGAAGTCCATAACTGCTCAAATCTAAACTGTCTTCGCTGCTGAAAGTCAACCTCTGTGGAAATCAATATGGGGCAATGATCAGAAGCTATCCGAGGAAGATGAGTAACAGTGACAGACGGATACTTCTGAAGCCATTGGGCATTGGCCATAGCCCTGTCCAATCTCTCCCAAACACACGCAGTCCCCTGGCGATTATTGCACCAGGTGAATTTGGGACCCGAGAAGCCCAAATCCATCAACCCAGCTGAAGAAATGAAGGATCTGAACTCCAAAACATCCACTGAGTCGCGGACTTGCCGACCACCTTTCTTTTCAGTGGTATTAGTAATGCAATTAAAATCCCCAGCAATAATAGAAGGAAATCCCTGAGCAAGAAGAGAGAGAACCTTAGACCAAAGGACACGCCTCTCCCTGAAATCCATGCTAGCATATATACCCGAGAAGAGCCAGAGGACAGACAGCCCCTCTGAAATAACAAGTGCAATCTGCTGATTGCACTGATGAAAAGCGTCGACCTTGATGGTTGTGTTACTCCAAATGGCAACAATCCCACCAGAAACACCCACCAACTCCACAGCATAAGAAGACCAGGATCTCCCAATCTGCCTCCTAAAACGGGCTAGACTGTCACCCGATAGACGAGTTTCCAAAAGAATACATATGTCAAAATTATGAAGCTGCATCAATCTCTTAAAAGAGGAGCGAAAAGAAGGTTTTTGAGCTCCTTTAACATTCCAAATTAAAATCTTCATTTAATTAGCTAGGGGAGGTGGGGCCCCCACCTGATCCTCCTCCAACATAGTGCTATCAGGGAGGACCCTAGAGATAGGGTAGCACCCTCTTCCTTCTGAGAATTATAATCCATCTATTGGTTATTCTCCAAGGAGTCACCAATCACAGTGATAGCTTGATTCGCCCGAGGGGACTTTGCAACGAACAACGAGTCGTTGAACTGTCCTTGAATTGCCAATTTTAGGCAGGAAACAACGGACTCGTGACAACGTCCCTCTATCGAAGTTGAGAGAGGCAACATCCCCTCTGGATCAGAACCTTTGTCCTGAAAAGATGAAGTGGTGGCTGCTACACCTTTGCCTTTGCGTTTATCCGATTTGGATACAATTCGCTGAGACTGGGGCTCCACCGGCCTGGGCCGCTTTGAGGGACCCGGATTAGCATCCCGAGAAGTCCCAAGCCCATCCACCAACTGATCCATGTCAAGTAAGGCAAAAGGATTCTTAGAAGTTGAATTTGGAATCAAAGAAGGCTTGGGGTCTGAACTTTCAGACTGGAAAATAGCTCTCGGGTGCTCACTGTTACCGGCACGCTGAGAATTCAGCTTCCCAGAAACTGGCACGCCACGCTTCACAGAAGCCTCAAGCGACCCAGCCTTCCCCCGATTGAGGTCCACTGTAGCAGAAACCAGAGACTTCCCGGCCTTGCACAAACTCCGGCGAGCCACCCTCCCAGGCACCTGCCAGCCATCTGAACTAGAGCCAGCGACCGGACGCGAAGCATCATCAGCCGCGATGGGAACTAATTGAGGGCTCGATTTCTTTCTTTCCACTGGGGGATCAGGAGGCAATTTCCTCTGCCGAGTCGCTGACATCCAGGGCCCGAAGAGAGCAGCCTGATGATCATCCTCCAATCAAGATGGAAGAGCCGACGAGGAGCACTGACCATAGAGGTGGATCGATCCACACTTCGGACAAATCCCTTCCATATGTTCGAATTTATATTGCTGCTAGAAGGGAGAACCCTTCCCTCTCACTCTGACACCTGGCCGAAGCGAGCACCGGAGGTCCACTCGAACGCACGCCCGAGCAAAACCTCCCCTGCTTCTTTGCTGGGTAGCTGAATCGGAGAACAGAAAAAGGCCCGCCGGAGATAGAATCTCCCTCAATATCTCATCATTCCAATATTCCAGGGAAGGTTTGGCAAACGAACACTTGATTGACCACCAAATATTTTTCTTCTCGATATTTTCATAGGTCTTATTGGATAATTTTTGCCAACCAAACTTGGTGAAAACTGCAAATGCTTATATTTAAAGTGAAGATTTAAAAAGTTTAAAAATTAAAATTCTTTATTTGACTACTTACTAAAGAAAATTTTTAAAATTATATGGAATTTATAAATTCTTTAAAATTACAATTTATAATTTTCACTTATTCAAGTATTTTACATGCCAAAATGTTTACATAAATATTTCAAAAAATTTATCTACATAAATTTACATGAATATTAAATAAATATTATTTTACTTTACATGAAAATGTTTGTCTTAAATATTTATGTTATTTGATTTCATTTAATATATTCATATTTTATGATTTATATTTACATAAAAAATAAGTATTAATATTACATAAATTTAGATAAATATAATATTTATTTATGCAATATTACATTAATATTTATTTAAAAAATAATTAATATGATAATAATATATGTATTAAATATATTATTAATAATACTAGTTGTTACTATGAATATTATTAAATTAAAATTTTTGCAATTACATTGATATGTAATTAATTACTTATATAATTAAATTTTATTTATTTAGTTTTAAATACTAAATATTTATAAACATTTAATTTTATTCTTTATTTGCTAATATAGTGATCCTATCTGATCTTTGTTATTCGTTCACTTACACTCGATTTTTATCTCATATTCTTATTGTAGGTTAGCTTGCTTTGATAGGTTCGATCAAGCTGGGATGGTAATTAAGTATTTTTTTTAACGAAAGCTAACGGCCGGCTATGTTTTCAATTGCCCTTTTTGGCTGGCCGCATCCATTGGACCTGCCGTGTGGCCATCGAGCAACGAGGGTCCACAGTCCACTCGTTCGTCGTGGACCGCAGTGCGTCATGCCTAGTAAATTAGATGCCCACAATTATTTCAATATATTTTCCTCTTGTCGTTATCTGGGAGAGCTATCACTCTGCTTTCGGATAGCCTGCGGCTAAACAAACAACGTAGCCCCCGGTATCCGGGAAACCGCGGGGAGGCCAAAACCAGCAGCATCTCGTCCCCGGTTTGTCCCGTCCCCAGAGTCTGCCTCTCTATATATTCACTCTCCATCCAGCGTTGCCAAAGCAAACAAACTTTCTTCCATTCAGATCTTTCTAAAATTCAGATTACTTGGAAAGAGAAAAGAGATCGATGAATTCTGCAAGAAAGGCTTCGTTTATCGTGGCAGCGAGCATGGGGGCAGTGGAAGCGCTCAAGGATCAAGCAGGGCTTTGCCGTTGGAACCATGCTATGAGATCTCTCAACCAGCAAGCCAAAAACAGCGTCGGTTCCTTCTCTCAAGCAAGGAGGTTGTCTTCTTCTTCTTCCAACATTGAGAGGAGGAAAGGAAGGGAGGGGGCTGATGACAAGGCCAAGCGATCGGAGGAGTCGCTGAGAAAAGTTATGTACTTGAGCTGTTGGGGTCCTAATTAGGGTTTCAGAAGCATAGAGGATGCAAGAATCTAACACTCTCTCTGAGGGTTTCTCCATCCTGTTATTTGAGAATCTTGTAAATATCGCTCTTGAGATATACTACCATTTTTGAGAATTGTTTTGGTTTTCTCTGTGTTTTTTTTTTTTTTCTGTTTGTTTATGCGATCGAATTGAGGCTAATGAGCTCAATTATATGGAATGGTTGATTCATCCTCTCTCGGAAGCGGTGGATGGAAGGAAGTCAATTAAGGGGTAAAATTGAATGCATTGGATTAGTGACCAAGGGCTTGAAGAAGGTATAGATTTTTTGGATATTTATTCATAGTAAGTAGAATAATTTTTATAAGAATGTTAATCATTTTTGCAGTCAATAATAATCTTGAAATTCATTAAATAGATGTTAAAACTATTTTTCTGAATGGTGAATTAGATAAAGAAATATACATAAAACAGTCTTAAGAGATTTATTGTTTTTCGATAAGAAAAGAAAGTGTATAGACTTGTTAAATTCTTATATGAATTAAAATAAGCACCTAAATAATGGCATATAAAATTTGATAATGTAATGTTATTAAATAGATTTAAAATAAATGAATTTGACTTATGTATATATGCCAAAATCTTACCTGAAGAGTATGTGATAATCTGCTTATATATGATGACATGTTAATCATTGGTAGTAATACTGAAATGATTAAACAGACAAAGAAAATGTTGATCAAACATTTTGATATAAAAATATGAGTATGACAGATGTTATACTAAGAATTCAAATTACTAGAATATTTAAAAAAATAATATTATTTCAATCTCATTATATTGAGAAAATATTAAATAAGTTTTAAAAGTATGATACTAGCTTGGTGAAAACACCTATAGATGTTAATTTACATTTGGCTAAGTATACTGAGAACCCATATCTCAAATAAAATATTTGCGTATAATTGGTATTTTAATGTATGTCATAAATTACACTTGTCCTAACATGATGTCAATAAGTTGAGCAGATTCACAAGTAATCCAGGTCCAAATCATTGGATAGCTCTAATAAGGGTATTAAGATATCTGCGATATACCCTAAGTTATGGATTACATTATTCAAGATATCCAGCTGTACTAGAAGGATACAGTGATGCAAATTGGATATCTAACACAGAAGATACAAAATCCATAAGTGAATATGTATTCACCTTAGAAGAAGGTATTGTGTCATGAAAATCTTCAAAGCAAATATGTGTAGCTCGATCCACTATGGAATCTGAGTTTATCGCTTTAAAAAATGCTGCTGAAGAAGCAGAAGGACTTCGAAACCTTTTAGAAGTATTTCATATTGGTCAAAGCCTGTGTCTGCAATATGCATACATTGTGATAGTCAATCGGCAATTTGCAGAGCACATAATAAGATGTATAATGGTAAGTCTAGACATATACGTCGCAGACATAATATCACTAAGCAGTTACTTGAAATTGTTATAATTTATATTGACTATATTCAGTCAAAGAAAAACCTAGCGGATCCATTAACAAAGGTGTTACCAAGAGATCAAGTAAACTGTTTATCGAGGGGAATGTGCTTAAAACCTATAACTGAAAAATCTTTATAGTGGATACCCAACCTAGCTGACTAGAGATCCCAAGATCTAGGATCAAAAGAGACAACTAAATTATGAAGTGACTTGCATAGCACTAAGGATGTCCAATCCTACTTATTCCTATGATAATTGGTGCTACCTACTAAAGGTACTAGGATAAGCATTGCTTTTAATGATTCTTATGACATGAACATTTATGTGGGGTATAACAGGATACTCTTAATAAGAATCACCTATATGAGTGTGAACTAGGCCAATTCTATGAGAATTTTAAGGTTTAATTCTCTAAAGCACTCATGAAACCAGGAGATGTTCGAGACCAAAATGAACACAACCATGAGAACCAAAAGAATACTCGGAAAGAAGTTGTGTAATTGTTATTGTTTTAGTTTACACAAAATGCTAAAAAGTTTAAGACATCATGTTCACTTTTTAGCAAGTAAACTCGATAACAACTCACTAAGGAAGATTCAAAGCCACAAACTACCTATCCCAATACAATTTCATCCCATTATACTCCTTTTAGTGTCTACATATTCATTTGCATTAAAATCCTTTTATGTGGGGGTTTGCCTTCGCTAATCTTTAATGATCTTTAACATAAGTCCAATTTTCATTCATGTGGGAGATTGTTGGGTAATGGGCCTAGAATACCTAATGGGCCTAAGCCCATTACTTCCTTCTTGTGTACTGTTGGCCCATATGACAACCCAAGAAGGGGGGAGGGATGAATTGGGTTCTTTAAAAAATTAGCCTTTTAAAATAGTTTGCTTAAGATGAATGAAGGCAATAGCAATGTAAAAAATACAAAGTGCAGTGAATAAAACAGAAATAAAGAAAGAGTCAATGAAAGCACGGCAAACACAAAGATTTTATAGTGGTTCAGTGTATCCAACACCTACGTCCACTCCCAAGATTCACTTGGGTCCACACTATAATCTTCCTTGATTACAGCCGAGTTGTTTTACAAGCTCACAACTCAAACTTGTTGTTTTCCGGGCGCACAACGAACCCAGCTGGTTTTCAAGGGCTCACCAGCACAAAAACCCTAACACAAGCTTTACCAAGCTTGTACTGAGGTAAGACTACCTCCACTAGTTCAATCCCCCAGATTGAACTAGATACAAATAATAGAAATGTTGTTTTTCAATTACAAAGCTCCTTAATGAGCAGATAATCAAATATAAGAATAACAAGGTCTAGAAAAGCCTGATTTATAGTTGGTTGGCTTTTGAGCTTTTCTTCTTTTCTTCTTTTCTTCTTCTCCTTGCTGGGTTGAATCAAGCCTCAGCTCCGATTCTTCATAGTTGAAGCAGTTGAGAAGGGTTGAAAAGCAAGAAATGAATCCTCTTTCTCCAAGTTGGGAAATCCACCAAAACTTTGATTTGAATGCCTTGGATTCCTCTTGAGCTTTTTGGAGTGGAGTGAATTTGAGCTAGAAGGTTTTCCTCTTGAGATTCAGGCTCTCTCTTTTTCGGATTTTTGAAATGGGATTTCTCTATGTCCGAATTTCCTCTTTTTTTTCCGTTTTTCTCTCCCTTTTTTTTGAATGATAGTCTTCCCTTTTTATAGGTTTCTTTCAAACCATTTTGGAAGAAAACTATCCATTGGAGTGTACCTTGTAACAAAATATATCTGTTAGAAATAAGGTAAAATAGAAATATTACCGTTAGAGCTGATCTAACAATTTGATTTTTCGTTCCAGGTGGGTTGGAGTCGACTCTAACTTTTCTGGAGTCGGCTCTAACTCGAAACACTTTAAAACGTTATTTCTGGAGTCGTCTCTGACTTTTCTGGGGTCGACAAGAAACTTTTCTAGAGTCGACTCTAACATACTCGGAGTCGACTCAAGGTCGGGGCTAGAAAAATCGACATTCTGTTTCTTCTGTGAGAGTCAGCTCTAACAGTCTCGGAGTCGACTCTAACTTCCATGCTAGATCCGGAGTCGGCTCTATGATTCTCGGAGTCGACTCTAATGTCTGCAATCTTACCTAGACATTAGATTCGATCCAGAATACGATGTAACTCCTGATTTTGATCATTCAATAGACTTATAATCTAAAACACTTAATCAAAATCATTAGAGCCTCCATTAGTTATACTCAAATAGTTTTGTTAATCATCAAAATCATCAATTGGATCAACATGTACGAATAAGAAATTGTGAGGACATTTAGTCTCACATCGAAAAAATCAAGAAAGAAAGGTTCACTTATATGGAAACCTCTTTCTTGAAGCTTAAGTTCTTTAGGCTCACCATAAATGAAGAGCTTGAGAGTATGCATCACTCCCGCGCACGCACATGTGCGAAGGGTGCAATAGGCACAATGGGCGCTTTGTAGATGCACTTGCATCGTCGCGAGAAGCTTGAGGGGCTTTTAAATTTTTCCTTTATCATGAGGATCCGATGGTGGAGACTGATCGGATTAAGATAAGGAGCTAAAATCAATTGACCGTTGATCATCGGATCAGGATCAGACTGATCGTTGATCGATCGGATTAAGATAAGGGGCTGAGATCAATTGATCGTTGATTATTGGATCAGGATCAGACTGATCGTTGATCAATCGGATGAAGGGTCAAGATGCGGTGATCAAATCACGATCGCAATCATGATCCAATGGTACACACCCATTGGCTGACCGATCAACTGTTGACCGTTGGTGATAGGCATCCATCCAAGATAAGGCATCGTTCTGATCAGGCCGTTGTGATAAATCAACATTTCGATCGTGAAAAGGCGTATCAAAGCCGTGCTATGACTTATTCAATCATTGAGATGGATTATCTGATCATGGAAATGACCTTTCGGATTATGGAAAGGCTTATCAGATCACGTGATCTAAAGATCATAATGATTAATGGGCATATCAAGGGTGATAAGCCCTTAACCCTCACATCCTTTGATCGTTTCTTTTTAAATCAAATCAATAAAATTTAAACCTGTAAGGATGCTTCCAAAAGGCACCTTAAGGCTATAAATAGACCCCTAGACTTGCATTTGATTCATTCAATCCGAAAGTCCTTTCTCTCTTAGGCATTTGCATACTCTCCTAAGTATAGTATAGTAATAGTGCATTAAAAAAAAAGAAGCATTCTTAGTTCGATATTTTTGATGAATTATAGTGCTTCTTTCATCAAAAGAAGACTTTTGTATCTTGGGAGACAATCGTCATACTGACCGTAAGCACCGTTATGGGATGAAATTATCTTAAGGACATAGAGCATAACTTTAAACTCAGCCTTATCAATTAGGTAGCCACTATCTGCAACCAACATACACATGAATGCAAGTTACCAAACAAATATCAAAGTTTTAAAATAAGAGAACTCCTCGATCCAATTTACATGCAAAATAAGAAATAGGAAGCAATTTATATCATTTTCAAAGCATATTTCAATAAGGTTACTTTGCAAAATGAAAAACTAAAGTGAAGTCATGTATTCAAAAACCGTTTTTCTGAAGATCAAATCTCTCAAAATATGAACATATCAATACATGAATAATTTCTAAAACTTCAATATGCTTTAATTAATCACTTACTTTGCTTCTAGAAAGTTCTAGAGTTATTATCCAAGAATCATTCTTTGCGTCTAGGCCTCATAATTTTCCCAAGCTAAAATTTAACCTAATTTTTAATCACAATTTCTCCTTATAATTATAATACTACAAGAAAATTAAAATATAGCGACGCTAAAATGCGTCGCTAAACAAGCTATAGCGACGCAATAAAAGCGTCGCTAAAATGGTCCTCGTAATTTCAATTTGTCGCAATTGCGTTGCTAAACAGCAACTCTCTACGATGCCCTAAATACATCGCAATATATTGCGACACCCCTAAATGCGTCGCAATATTGTGACGCAGCCTAAATGCGTCGCTACTTTAAAAATAATTTTTTAAAAAATATTTGCGACGAAAAATCTCATCACAATTGCATCGCTAATTAATTAATTTATTTTAAAAAAAATAAAATAAAATAATTTTTAATATTTTTTAAATTAATTACGATGAAAAATAGCGTAACTAATTAATTTATTTATTTTTTAAAAAATAAAATAAATTAATTTTTAATTTTTAAAAATAATTGCGACGCTCCTAAATGCGTCGCAATATTGTGACGCATACTAATGCGTCACTACTTTAAAAATAATTTTTAAAAAATATTTGCGATGAAAAATCTTATCCCAATTGTGTTGCTAATTAATTATTTATTTTTTTTAAAAAAAAATAAAATAATTTTTAATTTTTTAAATTAATTACGATGGAAAATAGCATCGTTAATTAATTAATGTATTTTTTAAAAAATAAAGTAAATTAATTTTTAATTTTTAAAGTAAATTAATTTTTTATTTAAAAAATAAAATAAAATAAAATAAAATTCCTAATACAATGTAATTGCTAATACAATTGACCAAAACAATCATTACAAAATTTTTAAAAATAGATAAAAATTTATTTTATTAATTATTTAAAATTTTTATATACAAAACAGAAAAAATAAAAAAATACATCAAGTAGTGAAAAAAAAATACATCATGTATCTGCAACGGCTGTGGAGGCTGTGGAGGCTACGGAGGCTGGAATGGACCCTGCGACATGAGACGAACTAAATCCTGCATCTGACACATCTGCTCTCTCTCTGCAAGCTCCTCCCGAACCTCCTGGTGAACTTCCTCCGTGATAGATCTTCGGATGTCGTCTAACTGCTCGGGAGGAATATTGCCAGAACCATGCGAACTGGAGCCCTGATGGAAAAACTATTACAAGAAAATTTAAATATAGCGACACCCAAATGCATCATTAATGCACCACTAAACAAGCTATAGCCTAAAATATTGATCGCAATTTCAATTTGTCGCAATTACGTGCAATTTCAATTTGTCGCAATTACGTCGCTTAACAGCGACTCTCTGCGATGCCCTAAATGCGTCGCAATATATTGCAACGCTCATAAATGCGTCGCAATATTGTGACGCAGCCTAAATGCATCGCTACTTTAAAAATAAATATTTTAAAATATTTGCGATAAAAAATCTCGTTGCAATTGCATCGCTAATTAATTTATTTATTTTTAAAAAAATTAAATAAAATATTTTTTAATTTTTTTTAAATTAATTGCGACAAAAAATAGCATCGCTAATTAATTTATTTATTTTTTTAAAAAATAAAATAAAATAATTTTTAATTTTTAAAAATAATTGTGACCCCTAAATGTGTCGCGACTTTAAAAATAATTTTTTAAAAATATTTGTGACAAAAAATCTTATCGCAATTGCGTTGCTAATTAATTAATTTATTTAAAAAAATTAAAAATAACATAATTTTTATTTTTTTTAAATTAATTGTGATGAAAAATAGTGTCGCTAATTAATTAATTTATTTTTAAAAAATAAAATAAATTATTTTTAATTTTTAAAGTAAATTATTTATTTATTTAAAAAATAAAATAATATAAAATAAACTTTCTAATATAATGTAATTGCTAATACAATTGACCAAAACAATCATTACAAAATTTTCAAAAATAGATAAAAAATATTTTATTAATTATTAAAATTTTCATATACAAAATAAAAAATAAAAAAAATACATCAAGTAGCGAAAAAAAAATATCATGTATATGCAGGCGGCTATGGAGGCTGCGAAGGCTGGAATGAACCCTGCGACAGGAGACGAACTAAATCCTGCATCTGACGCATCTGGTCTCTCATCTCTGCAAGCTCCTTCCGAACCTCCTAGCGAACTTTCTCCTTGATAGATCTCCGGATATCGTCTATCTGCTCGGAAGGAATATCGCCAGAACCATGCGAACTAGAGCCATGATGGGGAAAATATCTGGAAGCTCTGGTGCCCAAACCATAGACCCTACGGTCTCGCGGCTGGGCACCAACAGCCTCCAAAAACACAGGTCGACTCTCCTCTGGTGAGAGTTCGATGGGTAGCTCACCATCAGTGAAGTCGACCTGCAAAGCCTGAGACTGAAGCTCCTCGACTCGTGCCTTTGAGTTATAAAATCAATGATAAAAGAATCAATATATAAATCTGAATAAAATATTAAAAAAATAAATAAATAAAATATAAATCTAATTTCTTATTCTAACCTCCCATGATCGTGTATCGACCTAGGAACCGTCCTTCCTGGTGTGTGTCACCCTGAATAGACGAAACTCACCAAGATCTCTGCCCTCCTGCTTGGACTACAAAAGCAGAAGAAAGAATATAAATGCAAGTATTTGTAAATGATTAAATTTGTATTTAACTTGTTTATGTTTTCTTACCATACGGCGCAT
This sequence comes from Calamus simplicifolius, assembly GCA_900491605.1. Classification (NCBI taxonomy): domain Eukaryota; kingdom Viridiplantae; phylum Streptophyta; class Magnoliopsida; order Arecales; family Arecaceae; genus Calamus; species Calamus simplicifolius. The sequence continues at coordinate 264,513 of UESW01001558.1, read as the reverse complement.
GTGCTCCTGAATAGAAATGGAACCCGCAGTGTGACAGGAGAGGCCCATGCCACGACCGCCCTTCTTAAATCGACGGTTCATGCTGTCTGATGTAGACCTCCTCATCCATGCCTCGGACTGCCACGCCTACTGCCAGCTGGCCCAAATACCCTCTGGCACATGCCCTGGACGGTCACCCGAACTCCTCCAACGATAAAGCATGTCAGAGTATCGGCGTGCCGTAATAGCATTCCATGCTGCCCTAATGGTATCATGGATGGTAGGGTCCCACGTAAACTTTTTCTTCATTGAAATAAATAGTTAGTTTTAGAATATATTAAGATTAAAAAAATTTATATCGGTTATAAAATGTATTTAAAAAGTTTACCTGAAACTCTGAAAAATAAAACTCCCTCGTGGCCGTAGATACATGGTGTCAATCGTAGCCACTGGGATTAGCACGGCTTTGAAATATAGAGCTGATCTGGCTCGATACAGTATGCTGCTCAATAAAGCTATTAAAAAAATTAATTAAAATAAGTAATTAACTTAAAAACATAAACATATAGTTACAATTAGTATATACTTATAGCCCATCGGCATCCAATCGAAGTATGGTGCGACCGACCAAAGAAGAACTCTCAGAGGTCTGTCCCGATCGGGTAGAGGAAAATACAGGATGAGCGTCGACGCCTGGAGAGGCGGAAGTCCGTGCGTCAAGGCTGGTAGTGGGATGTGACGCAGCAGGGCTATGTCCATCAGGGATAGATCAATCTCGGTCCGTCATACTGTAAATACTAAAGATTAATGCAATGCAATATAATTACGGATAATTAATAAACATACAAAAATTTAACACTTATAAAAATAAATCAAAATTGAATGAACCTATCTTTAATCAGTGTCATTTGTTTCATGAAATGTTAGTTCAACATCCGATGCCGTATCGGACTGTGATTCAGTTTCATTATCATCGAAAGGAAACCAAACATTTGCATCCTCAATTTCTTGGACATCACCATTTGGATCTCTAAATGATGTTTCAGGAGCCCTTGTGTCGTCCTCAATTGCATGCATTTCCATCTCATCCTCTTGAAATGCAGGGCACTCAATTGATTGACTTGATGAACTCTCATCTAATATGATTGTTGATCATGAACGATTTTAGAAATAGCCCACCAATCTCGCTTGTCGTTGCGCAAACTTGAATATCCGCAGTAAAACACTTGCTGAGCTTGGGATGCAAGAATGAATGGTTCATATTTATGCAATCTTCGTCGATGGTTTACTTCAGCTAGATTATAGTCGTTATGAACCCTTTTACCAACAGGAATTGTCGGATCAAACCAATCACAACGAAACAATACAGTTCGTTTCATAGGCCAACCGAGTTATTCAACTTCGACCACCTCTACTAACTTTCCATAATAATCCTGCATATTTGCTCTAGCACTTTCTCCTTTAACACATACGCCCCAATTCTGCGTCCCTCTTGAAGATGCTAGTCATTCAATTTGAAATTTGTATCCATTAACAAAATAGCCAGTATAGGTAGTTACGGTCTTCAATGGCCACTGCGCTAGACATTTAATGAAAATATTGTCGGTTGTGAACCATGGACCGTTTACCTATAAATTAATAAGCTATTCACAATCAATTCAAAAAATAAAAGCCATTATTGTAATTGATTGAGTGATAGTACTCACAAATTCATAAAACCAATAAGCGAACTCCATTTCTAACTTCTGCCCAATGGCAATTTGATTGATGCTGGGATCCATCTGTCGTTGTCTATCACAATACATCCTTAAGGGATTATAATAATTAAAACTTCTGTTAGCAATTAAATAGTATGGTATTTTACAATTTAAAGTAGAATTTCTAATTAAGCAATTAATGAAGTGTACATATACTTACTCAATGCATGGGTCGACTTCTCTATAGTTCATTAGGATGTAATAATGTGCTGCATTATACTCCACATCGCTTAATTGTCTTGATTTCTGCCAACGGCCGATACTTTTAAATATTGATATTCTACCGTCAGTAGGTTCTCCTTCGTCCACATATGCCATCGTTACGATCAAGATTGTGGGTCCTCGTATGAACGTGACCCTCAAAGTAATGCGAAGCAAAAGCTGAAACTTCTTCAACCAAGTGTGCATTGCATATAGAACCTTCAACCCTTGCCTTATTCCGCACATATTACACCATCTCAGCTCTGAGACTTCACCCCAATATATCATACAATTGTTCAATCAACAATCGATCTTATTAACTGGGAGCCCAAGGCCACGCAATAACTTCTTTGTTGAGCAGAAACTGTCTGTTACAACATTATGATTTGGCAAAACTTCTTTCATTAATACAGCTACAGCATTGAATGCCTTTTCTAATAATCGATGTTCTGCCTTAATATTCAACAACCGAGCAGCCATACACAATTGGAAATGACTCTCACAACCAGGATACAATTCTTGATTTGCAGAACATAACATATCATAAAATTATTGTGCATCTGGATTTGGTTCTTCCATAAATGTATTCTGATTGAATTCGTTACCCGATGCATTCATCACCATTTCTTCGTATGTGTTTAAATTCACAAATGGTTCATCAATGGGATTTGATACTTCTTGGCTAGTGATAGATGCAAACATTTCCTCAGTTCAACATGACAGTTCTAAACATCGTACCCAGGAACAAACCCCTTTTTACACAAGTGCACCTTCACACTTCAACATCTCTATAGGCTTTATTCTGACACTTGCGTAAGTTGCAGGGGCACCTGATCCTAGGCCCATCCATCCATTCGGGTTGACTACATGCAAATAATATAAATTCTTCCAATCCATTCAGAAAATCTGGATTAAGCAACCCATCTTTTAACCTTACATACATCCACGAGCGAGCCCCGCTAATTTTGACCAACTTATACAATTCCTGGTAAACCATTAAAGGAGACAATAATTTAATTTTGCATTAGTCATTATAGCAATAGATTAATTCTTTTACACATCTAAGGTAAATAACAAATATGGTGCCTCTTTAATTATACCGATAAATCAAGGTCGGGCCATGGCTATGATCCTTGACGTGCTATCCAGGACCGAGGCGTAGGACCGGGGTCCGTTCAATTAGTAGACTTCACAAGTAAGCAAGTGTCCTAAATGAATTCCACTTTCACTCCACTAGGACTTAGGTAAGGCCCTATCCCATTCAAAATTATTTTATGCGATATGTTATTCTGCTAGAAATTATCATCGTTTACGTTGAAATTTCGGCAGCAATTCCCCTTATGTTCTCTAAATGTGTGGCTTATATGCCACACTAGGAGAACGTATGAGGATATACAAACTGCAAGCTCAACTAACGATGACGAATAGCACACAACATATTGCAAAAAATAATTCAAACTGTCCACTAGGACAATTTGAGAATTTGCAAGACAAAGTCTTACAAAGTCTCAAACGGGTCTAAAGGTTATAGTGCTGTGAGAAATAATATGAAAAATCAAAGAAGGAACTTGACATAGTATGTATGTCATATGGATTTACTTTAGATAAGTAAAAATGGATTCAACCTGGCCTAAACTAAATCTGATTTAATCTAATAACTCAAATCACATAAAAGCTATGCTCTTATCTCAAATTCTTTTTATTAGGAGGAGTTATATTCTTTTAGTACTTGAATCTGAGTTCACTATATGAAATTTAATATTCTTGCATTTAATTTAGTTCTAAATGAGCTATATCATTTTTCCTTCATGATATCGAATTTATTTTGATTGGTTGGTTTAGAATTTGAGGAATTATATCAAATTATGGTTTGCTATATCAAATTTCTTTCAATTGAAGAACATAAATATTCTAATTTTTTTCTAATTTGCTAAGAAAATGATTGTGACAATATTTAAAAACTAAATATTTAAAATTTGCTAAGCCAAAATATAACAGGTAATAAAGAAATATAAATTTATAAAAATTTAATCATCTAAACTATCAAAACCATATATATTGCATGATAAGCATTCTAATAATAATATATCATGAACAATATTTCAAAAAATAAACAGATTCGATAACACAAGATATTTATAAATCTAAATATATAAATTTTAAATATATCAAATATTATGCAAATATCAAATATGCATTACAAGATTATAGATTAAATGCAAATTTCTCTAATATTTCATGTAAAATTTAGTTCCTAAACATAAATAAATTAAACAAAAAAAAATTTCATAATGAATGAAAAAAACCCCACCCTCTGAGACTACGGTCACGGTCGCGGTCGTGGCCGAAAACGGTAGGGGTGGGGAAAAACCCCACCCCGGTCCTTTTTTTTTAAAAAAAAATGATGGCCTGGCCACCGCCAGCCACGGCGGCGGCCGTGGCCGTGGCCTCAGGGGTGGGGGAAAACCCCACCCTGATAATTTTTTTTAAAAAATGGTGGCCTGGCCACCATGGCCAGGCCACCGCCGGCCACGCCCGCGGCCGTGGCTGAAGACGGCAGGGGTGGGGGAAAAACCTCATGCTGGCCCTTTTTTTTTAAAAAAGATGGTGGCCTGGACACCATGGCCAACCGTGGCCTCAGGGGTGGGGAAGAAACCCCATCCCGATAGTTTTTTTAAAAAAAACTTTGGCCTGGCCACCGTGGCCAGGCCATCGCGGCCATGGCCGAAACAGGTGGGCGGGGGGGTAGGGGAGGGGGGAGAGGGGGCTTACCTCGCTTAAATCGGGGACGCCGCAGGGGGTTCCTTGCGCAAGGGGGGGTGGCCACCACCGGTGGGTTCCTACCGCCGAGGGAGGGGGCGGGGGGAGCCGGGGGAGGGGCGGCGGGTTAGGGCAAGAAGAGGACGAAGAAGAGGCCGGGGGGGGGGGGGGGGGGGCCGGGCGCAACTCAGGTTATATATTAGGGATTAGCGATGCAATTTTGCGTCGCTAATCCCTCGATTGACGAGGGATTAGTGATGCAAAATTAGCGAGGGATTAGCGATGCAAATAATTGCATCGCTAATGCGTCGCTAATTTGGCGGCAATGACCGGCGAGAAATTTTTTTATTTTCTAAAAAAATCCATCGCTAATGCATCGTAATATTTTTATTTTATAATTAAATTTTATAAAAATTAATTTTTCTGAAAATAATTGATGCACCTGGTTGCATCGCAATGTTTTATTTTTAACTTTTTTATAACATTTATTATTTTAAAACAAATTGCGATGCAAAACTTGCGTCGCTAAATTAAAAATTATTTTTTTTATTTTTTAGTTTATTGAATCGCTAATGCGTCGCTATTTAACATAATTTATTTTTAAAAAAATGCGACACACTGATTTACGTCGCAATATTTTTATTTGATAATTATATTTTATAAAAATTAATTTTTTTGAAAATAATTGCGACACACCTCGTTGCATCACAATGTTTTATTTTTAATTTTTTTATAACATTTATTTTTAAAAAAAATTACGATGCAATACTTGCATCGCTAAATTAAAAATTAATTTTTTTAATTTTTCAATTTATTGCATCGCTAATGCATCACTATTTAACATAATTTATTTTTTAAAAAAAATTGTGACGCACTGATTTACGTCGCAATATTTTTATTTCATAATTATATTTTATAAAAATTAATTTTTTGAAAATAATTGTGACGCACCTGGTTGAGTCACAATGTTTTATTTTTAATTTTTTTAGAATATTTATTTTTTTAAAAAAATTATGATGCAATACTTGTGTCGCTAAATTAAAAATTAATTTTTTTTAATTTTCTACTTTATTGCGTCGCTAATGCGTCGCTATTTAACATAATTAACTTTTTTTAAAATATTTCTGACGCACTAAATTACGTCACAATATTTTATTTTATAATTATATTTTAAAAATTAATTTTTCTTTAAAAAATTGTGACGCACCTTACAGCGTTGTAATGTAGTGAAGCGACGCATTTCAATGTGTCGCAATGTTTTATTTTTAATTTTTTTTATAAAATTTATTTTTTTAAAAAAATTACGATGCAATACTTGCGTTGCTAAATTAAAAATTAATTTTTTTTAATTTTTTAGTTTATTGCGTCACTAATGCGTCGCTATTTAACATAATTAATTTTTTTAAAAAAATTTCGACGCACTGAATTGCATCGCAATATTTTTATTTTATAATTATATTTTATAAAAATTATTTTTTAAAAAAAATTGCGACGCACCTAGTTGTGTCGCAATGTAGCGACTCATTTTTTATGCGTCGTTAAATGGCGACGCATCTAGTGGCGTCGCTAAATGGCGATGCATCTAGTGGCGTCGTAATTTTTTATTTTTTTTTTTTATATTTTAATTATATTTTATGAAACTTAAATTTTTTAAAAATTTTGCGATGCATTACTTCCATCGCTAAATTAAAAATTAATTTTTTTCAATTAGCTGGTTTATTGCATCGCTAATGCGTCGCTATTTAACATAATTAATTTTTTAAAAAAATTACGATGCACTGAATTGTGTCGCAATATTTTTATTTCATAATTATATTTTATAAAAAATATTTTTTCTTAAAATAATTACGATGCACCTAGTTGCGTCGCAATGTAGCGACTCATTTTTTATACGTCGCTAAATTGCGACACATCTAGTGGAGTCGCAATTTTTATTTTTATTTTTTTATATTTTAATTATATTTTATAAAATTTAATTTTTTAAAAAATTTTGCGACGCATCACTTGCATCGTTAAATTAATTTTTTTTTTTAATTATCTGGTTTATTACGTCACTATTTAGCAACACAAATATTTGTGTCGCTAAATAGCAACGCACTATTTGTGTCGCTAAATTAAAATTTAATATTTTTTAATTTTTTGAGCTATGTGTCGCTATTTAGCGACGCAACAGTTGCGTTGCTAAATTAATAATTTTTTTTTAATTTTTTAGTTTTTTGCGTCGCTATTGAGTCGCTAAATAGTGACGCAGGTTTCTGGGGTTGCTAATTGCATCGCTATTTTTAGTTGTCGCAGAGGCGTCACAATTTGGTCGCAATTTAGCGATGCATTTTGTGTCACTAAATTTGCATCGTTGTTTCAATATTTTCTTATTGTGTAATTAAAATAATATTATTTAGTTATAATATGGGGATTAAAGTAGTTGTTACCTTATTAATTAATAAAGAGACTAGCTACCATCACTTGTTTATAAAGATCGGCAAATGGAATAGCAAGCTGTTATTTGAGGCCCGGTGCTTTGAGAATCATGCACGTGGTTCCCTGGTTCATCCTCTTTGCCTTGCTTTAAGATTTGTGCTCCGGCTATCTTCCTCCTTGATCTCCGGCGATCTTCGTCGTCTGGGTGCGTGACTTTCCTCTGGCCGTCGTCCTGCCTTCCTCCGTCTCCCTATGGCTCCCGATTCGGCTGAGGAGGTTCGGATTTACCAGAGAAAGGCTCAGGAATCTGGATTCAAATGGGTGTCTTCTTCTCCCTCTCCGTTGGAGGTGGTGAGGCTTGAATCCATATTCCCGGATCTTGTTCGGGTCTCGGTTCCTTTGCTGGAAGAGGAGGCGGTGGGGTGGCAGCAGTATGCTGTTATGGCCCGTTCTTTCTCTAAATGGGTGCCGGCTGAAGCCTACATCCAGGAGTTCAGACGTGCCGGAATCTCTAGAGTCATCGTCCTGGTTTCCCTGGCGTTCCGCTGCCACTTATTTCAATTTGAAGACCCGAAGGCAGTTGATTTGGTCCTTAATTGCCTGTGGGTGATCAATGGACAGATTATCGGAACCGAAGCCTCGCGACAGGAATTCTTTCCGACCGAGCAGTCCATCTCCTCTGCGCTGGTCTGGATGAGGATGCCTAGCCTCCCAATGGAGTTCTGGAAGGAGAAAATCCTCAGGGCTATATCGGAGCAAGCAGGGTCCTTTTGCTGTGCGGATGCTGCGACGTCGTCAAGGACCAGGGGAGGTTTTGCTAGGGTGGCGGTCCGTGTCAACCTGTGCCACCCCCTTCATCTTGGGACCAGGGTTCAGGGGCTGCGTGGACCATTCTGGCAGCCGTTCGTCTACGAATCCTTGGAAGGCTTCTGTCCAAAATGTGGGTCTTTGCATTTGCAGGGTCTCTGTGTGCCTGAGGCCATGACTTAATCGGAGGTCTCTGATAGCAGCTTCATTTTTGGGCCGTGGTTGGCTGCGGTTCGTCAACGGAGGCGTGTAGAGGATCCCCTGCTTCAGACAAAGCCGACTGCCTTTGTTCCCAGCTCTGCTCCTTTGCCAGGTGCATCGGATTTGAGTTTGAAGGATGGCTGGAAGATCCCGTCGAAGGTGGGACGAAGACGGCCGCCTGGGTGAGTGAACTTTGCCTCCGTTAGCTGCGAGCCAGGAGGGAAGAAGGAAAGCCCTGTTTCAGCCTCTAAGGCAGTGACGATTCCCTTGGTGGTAGATGGTTCAAATGACATAGATAATAGGAAGCAGATGTTGGCCAAGGTGGGAGGAAGAAGGATTCACATTCCTTGTCCACAAAACTTGCCCCAGATCTATCTCTAAAATGGATAAGAGAAAAGGGAAAGGCAAGGGCAATATGGCCAAATGCAGAGTGGATATCATTCCTTGTCCACAAAACTTGCCCCAGTCTCTTTGCTGCCTGGAATCGAATCAGGAGGTGCAGCGGATTAACCCTGATAGGCCTGCAGACCAGGAGTGTCAGGATACTGCTATAGATCTTATGGGCCAGGGTTCATGTCTCATTGATGCAGATTCAGATGTCCTACATGATTGCTCTCTTCAGAATGCTGATAGTGTGATGGTAGAGGACCAGGAGGAGGTCCTAGCTATTTCCAGTTAATCTATGAAGATCTTAATTTGGAATGTTAGAGGCGCTAATAAGCCCTCATTCCGTTCTTCCTTTGGCAGATTGATTCAGATACATAATTTTGATATATGTGTCCTTTTAGAAACCAAGCTATCAGGAGATAGTTTGGTGCGGTTTCAGAGGCAGATTGCCCGGTCCTGGTCTTCATATGCGGTGGAGGCTATTGGGCAGTCTGGAGGCATTTTGGCTATTTGGCATGACTCTACCGTCACGATTGATGCATTTCATCAAAGTAATCAGCAGATAGGTCTTGCTGTCTCTGAAGGGACTTCTGACCCCAGGATCTTATCGGCGGTCTACGCCAGTACGGACTACCGTGAGCGACGGGCTCTTTGGTCCAAGTTGACTTCCCTCCTAGCTCAAGGGATTCCTTCCATTATTGCTGGTGATTTCAACTGCATTACTGATGCCAGTGAGAAGAGAGGGGGTAGGCCAGTCACCAACTCTGCTGATATTATTGAATTTAGATCATTCATTGGATCTACTGGGCTGATGGATTTGGGGTATTCAGGGCCCCAATTTACTTGGTGCAATAACCGATAGGGGACAGCTCGTGTCTGGGAGAGAATTGATAGAGCTTTGGCTATAGCTCAGTGGCTCCAAAAATACCCTGCTGTCACTGTTACTCACCTTCCTAGGATCGCCTCGGATCACTATCCTATTCTGATTTCCTTGGAGGCTGATCTACATCTGAGGAAACAGTTTATATTTGAATGGTTCTGGACGGTCCACTCTGCTGCTCGGGCTATCATTTCTCAGATCTGGCACCTTCCTATCAGGGGTAATACAGCCTATCGGATATCCCGCCGTCTTATGTTGGCTAGTCGTAGACTTTCCAGATGGAATAGACTGGAGGTTGGGGATCTGGTTAGGCAAGTGGAGCAGGCTGAAGCTTTTATATGTGCCATTCAGTTGAAGGAGGACCAGGACGGTTTTCTATTGGACTCTGATCTCTCCTTGTTGCGAGAGAATCTTGCTCGTCATCACTCCCTTCTTCGACAACAAGAGTTATATTGGAGGCAGAGATCCAGGGTTCAGTGGATCTGTGAAGGGGATCGTAATACCAGATTCTTCCACCAAGCTACACTGAAGCGGCGGGCAGCCAACAGGATCCAGCGGTTAGTGGATGCTGAGGGGAATTATCAGGAGGATATTCATCCTATTCGTTCTCATCTTCTTCATTTCTTCCAATCCAGATGGTCTGAAGCTTTTGGTGATGGGGTTCCGGTTACTCAGGTTTCTGATACCAGGAAGGTATCCTCTTTGGATAACACCTTGCTTGTCAAGCCTATTTATGCGGAGGAGGTTCGTCGGGCTCTTTGGGAGCTTGGTCCGGATAAGGCTCCTGGGCCGGATGGGTTCCTGCCCTTCTTTTTCCATCATTATTGGGATATTGTTGGGCAGGAAATGGTTCAGGCTATCCAAAATGTTTTCCAATCTAAGCATATTCCCGAGGATTGGAATCGGACACTTATTACTCTTGTGCCTAAACGCTCGAATGCTTCTCTACCATAGCATTTTAGGCCGATTAGCCTATGTACTACTATGTACAAGGTTTGTGCCCGTCTCTTAGCTTCTCTCCTCCGTGCTGTGATCCCCCGTATTATTTCTGAGGAACATGGGGCGTTTATTAGAGGGCGGTCTCTCTCGGATAATGTCCTCATCACTCAGGAGTTTATGCATGATCTACATAGAGCCCCTGCCAGACGGTGTCTTATGGCCATTAAGCTTGATATGGAGAGAGCTTATGATAGACTAAGCTGGAACTTCTTGTATCGTTCTCTTCGTGAGTTCGGTTTTGATGAGAGGTTTATTGAGTGGGTTATGGCCTGCATCCAGAGGCCTTCCTTCTCCTTGGTCATCAATGGGAGCTCGACTGAGTTTTTCCACTCTTCGGTTGGATTACGTCAGGGATGCCCTTTATCTCCTCTTCTGTTCATCTTGGCTGCGAATGATCTCTCTCGAGCTCTCCATCAGGCTCGGTAAAATCAGAGGATTGTCCCTTTTATGGTGGGGGATGCGGGTTTTTCCATCTCTCATCTTTTGTTTGCTGATGATTGTATCCTTCTGGATCAGGCCTCTATTGAAAATGCGGCTTCCTTTGATTCCATTATTCAGCGCTATTGTCAGGCTTCGGGCCAGAAGGTCAACCTTAGAAGTCTTCTATCTGCTTTAGCCCGAAGACTCCCAGACCCACCAGTGAAGCTATCATTAATCGGTTGGGTATCACTACTCAGACTGACCGATTTATGTATCTAGGGATCCCCATGACTGGCAGATGTCCTCACTGTTCCGATTTTGTGGACCTAGAGAGGCGGGTCCATCAGCGTATCGAGGGTTGGCATGTCACTGATCTATCTATGATGGCTCGGATCACCATTATTCGGTCGGTTCTTTCTTCCCTTCCGCTCTATATGTTGTCGAATGCGGCCATCCCGACTACTTGCTTGAGGAGGATTGAGAGATGTTTTAGAGATTTTTTATGGGATTCTATGCAAGACGGGCAGGGTATTCATCTTCTATCTTGGGACATGATCTGTATGCCTATTCATGAAGGGGGTCTTGGGATCCAATCCTTGTTGGTAAGGCATCAAGCTTTATTGGCCAGACATGCTTCTCGCTTCCTTCTAGAGCTGCACTGTCTTTGGAGCTCTGTCATGCGTGCAAGATACGGTGATTGGAAGCTAGGAGAGTTCATTTCTCCGCCCAGGGGAAGTTCCTCCTTTTGGAAGGAGGTATGCCAGGTTGGGGACTCTATTAGGAAGAATATCTCTTGGATGGTTGGTGATGGTCACTCTATTGATGCTATTCAGGATTCGTGAATTTCTGAGCTTCCTCTGTCTCTGTGGCCCTCATTTATTAGCACTGATATTCCCACTGATATGAGGGTTAAGGATTTGATCTCATTAGACCCCCCCTCATGGAATACCCCCATGGTGACTAGTCTATATGGTGAGGAACTCTCTCAGCGGATTATATCGATTCCTCTTATCTCTGGTCCCTCCGCTGATGTGAGGCTATGGCAGAGATCCTCCCTCTCTACGGCCCCTCTCAGGGATCTTATGAAGATCTTTAGGCCTCAGTCTCAAGAAACGAAGGATGCTGCGTGGATATGGTTGCTTCCCACTCTTCCTAGGGTTCAGCTTTTTATCTGGAAGCTTCTTTGGGACTGCCTACCGACGAGTGCCCTGCTCTCCCGTAGGGCCTGTCTATCCAGTCGACCTGCCCCTTGTGTGGTATGGAGGATGAGACTACAGATCATGCTATATTCAAATGCCCTAGAGCTAGATGAATTTGGCACTTGCTGGGCTATGAGTATAGAGTGGATGTCTACGGTTCTCCATGTCCTATCTTTCTCCAGGATCTCCGGATGGCTCCTCAGCATATACGTGGTCTCTGGGCGGTCACGGCTTACCAGATTTGGCTATCGAGGAATCAGATTATTTTCTTGGAGGACTGTATTTCTTCACATCAGCTTATGAGGAAAATTAGATCTTTGTCCGTGGATTGTGCCCGTGCTATTCATTCTATTGGTTATGACACCTCTGGCCTCTGGGGTTCCCCTGCTGCTTCGGCAGCGAACCGTCGTACTGTATTCATTTCCTGGGAACCCCCCTCCAGGGTTTGTCAAAATCAACTTTGATGGGAGTGTCCGCGGCAGACTAGCTGGTTCGGCCTTCATCATTCGCGGACCACAGGGCGATATACTAGCGGCTGGCAGATTTGGTTCTCTGGACTCCTCTGTCCCTATGTCCGAGCTTTACGCTGCATGGGCTGGTATTTCTTATGCTTTTCAGACTCTTCGAGCTCAGAGGCTTGTGATTGAGGGAGACTCTATGATTGTCATACAGTGGATGTGGAAAGAGAGTGCTCCTGATGTATCCACCAATCTGATTCTTAGATATATTTGGACCATGCTTCAGGAGGTGGATACTGCACAGATTCGTCATGTATTCTGTGAAGCCAATACACAGCTGACTAGGCAGCGGCGGCCGTGGCTCGGCATATAGGCTATAGGATATGGACGATGGGTGACCCATGTCCCCCTGTGTTGTTACAAATTTTGCATTCGGATGTATCTGGGCTGACCCACACTAGACTAGTGTGATCGCCCATCTGTATCAAAAAAAATATATATATCGGCAATGGGTGGAGTGAGGCAAAGGATGTCAGTAAGATAAGGATTGTTTTATTTTTTTTAAATTATTACAATGCAGCTATTTTTAATACATAGTAAAAATATAGGTGCATGACAACCTCCACATGATTAACATGGATTTAAATAAAATAATATGTGTCTTATTAGATTCTGTCAAGAAAATAAAATTTTCGTTTCAAGATCCCATTGAAAGTCATATAAAATCTTCACAATCTCTCCCTTTTGCAACATAAAATGTCCCTATAACACTTCATAATTACAAAGCTTTCATAAATTCATACACATAATATTATAGATATTGTCATTATAATTACACTATATTTGTATAGTATTATAAATTTATATTTATAACATTATATTATAATAATATAATATTATTAGTATCATAATATTATAGCTATACTATTCTAATGTAATATTATTATAGTATAATCTTATAATATTAAATTATATTCTATTTATATAAAATAATATTAAGTACCTTTTTATATGATGATGGGTATTTTAGTTTTTAAATCTCGTCAAAATCACCGTCCATGGACGATCCTCATGGGAAAGGTATGCATTCATTAGTTTGATCCATAATTTTAAAGATTGAGATGACCTAAGAGGCTAAAAGATGATCATCAAGTAAAATCATGGAGATGTAACTAGCTATTATGCTCGCATGAATCACCGCCCTGGATGTGGATGGTCACCGCATGCCAAGCGTCCCCACGAGGGCATGCCATCAGTGTTACCAATCACTTATATATCAATGAAGATACCGTGGATTGCAGTACCCCACGCCAGGTAAACCAGTACTTGGCGAAGGCCTTGTTAGCTAGCTGGCTAACTAAAAAAACAATATAGCCCCCGGTATCCGGGAAACCGTGGAGAGCCCAAAACCAGCAGCATCATCTCATCGCTGCTTTGTTCCGTCGCCATCTTTGAGCCTGCTGCTATATTATATATTCACTCTCCATCCAGAGCTTCTCATCAAGCTCATCGAAACAAATAGCTTTCTTCCATTCAAATAGCTTTCTTCCATTCATATCTTTCTAAAATTCAGAATATTACTTGGAGAGAGAGAGAGAGAGAGAGAGAGAGAGAAAGGGATGAATTCTGCAAGCAAGGTTTCGTTTATCGTGGCAGCGAGCATGGGGGCAGTCGAAGCGCTCAAGGATCAAGCAGGGCTGTGCCGTTGGAACCATGCCATCAGATCTCTCAACCATCAAGCCAAGAACAGCGTCGGTTCCTTCTCTCAGGCCAGGAGGATGTCTTCTTCTTCTTCTTCCAACATTGAGAGGAGGGAAGGAAGGGAGGGGGCTGATGACAAGGCCAAGCGATCGGAGGAGTCGCTGAGAAAAGTCATGTACTTGAGCTGTTGGGGTCCTAATTAGAGCTTCAGAAGCATGGGGGATGCAAATTTCTAACATGTCTTCTGGGTGTCTTTCGATCTTGTTAACAGAGAACCTTGTAAATATGGCTCTTCAGATATATTAGAATTTTTGAGAATGGCACTATGAGATTTTCTTTTCTTTTTTCACTTTTTCGTGCTTCGTTATGTGATATTTGGATTTAGCTATGAAATCGAGACTAATGTAGGCCATTAAATGGCTGAGGCAATTGAGATTGATTAGTCGATCCTCTCTAGGAAACAGAGGATATATGGTACATCATGTGAAGTCTCCTTTCTTTCAGGAAAAGAAAGTGATGACGCTCGATCACCCCTCCTCGATGTCGGGAACGGAGGCTCTTCTTCCTTACCGGGTTGCCTACAAAGAAGTTCCAAGACCGGAGAGGATTCTCCGGTGAGACCCTCCGACGCCCAAGTTAGTGACAGAGGTCACAGTCGAGAAGGAGCTTGGGAGAGCTCTTGAGGAGGGAGAGGTCTCAGAAGGATCGGGTAGTTCCCTTTGAGAGTTAGGGCATCGAGTGCGTGAAATGTGTCTTACCTTGTTTTCGACGTAATTTACCCTTTTATAGGGGTTGACGCTGGCACCATCACATGGGTTTTCGTGAAGTCAGAAGGTCTGCTGAGCCGTTGCATGAATCTGGGCTCGTTGGTGGGTCACGTCCCATCAGCAGCTGGGCTGTTGGGCGGCGCACGTCGCGCGTCTGACGTTGTCGGGTAGCGCGCATCAAAGAGGCGGTTTTTGAACCACTGGGGCTGATCTGGCGGGAACCAGGGGCCCCCGTCTTGTCAGGGCCGAGCTGGGTCGACCTGAGATGGCCGGGGACCATCCAGCCGGCAAGGCAGTGCCGGGGCGGGCCGGATCGGCGGGCTTCGAGGCGACGGGGCCGAGTCGAGCCGGTCGGGGATGGCCTTAGCCGACTCGGTGGGGCCGGAGACGCCGGGGACGAGTCGGGCCGGCCGAGGATGGCCTTGGCCGACTCGGCTGGACAGGGGACGCCGAGGCCGAGTTGGGTCGGCCAGGGATGGCCTTGGCCGACTCGGCGGGACAGGGGACGCCGGGGCCGAGTCGGGCCGACCGGGGATGGCCTTGGCCGACTCGGTGGGACTGGAGACGCCGGGGCTGAGTCGGGCCGACCAGGGACGGCCTTGGCCGACTCGGCGGGGCTGGAGACGACGGGGCCGAGTCGGGCTGGCCGGGGACGGCCTTAGCCGACTCGGCGGGGCTGGAGACACCGGGGCCGAGTCGAGCTGGCCGGGGATGGCCTTAGCCGACTCGGCGGGGCTGGAGACGCTGGGGCCGAGTCGGGCCGACCGGGGACGGCCTTAGCCGACTCGGCGGGGCTGGAGACGTCGGGGCCGAGTCGGACCGGCCGGGGATGGCCTTAGCCGACTCGGCGGGGCTGGAGATGCCGGAGCCGAGTCGGACCGGCCAGGGATGGCCTTGTCTGACTCGGCGGGGCTGGAGACGCCGTGGCTGAGTCGGGCCGGCTAGGGATGGCCTTGGCCGACTCGGCGGGGCTGGAGACGCCGGGGCCGAGTCGGGCCGGCCAGGGATGGCCTTGTCCGACTCGGCGGGGCTGGAGACGCAGGGCCGACCTGCCTGGAGAAGTAGGGACCGGCTGGGAATGTGCCGGGGGCGGCCTTGCTTGGAGACGCCAGTCTTGGCAAGTGTCGGCCTTTGATGTGCCGGTCTTGGAGGCCGACGCTGGGGTCTGGCGCTAGTCTGTCGGCCTTTGGCCAGCACTGGGGGCTGGCGCTAGAGGCCGACACTGGAGGCCGTCGCTGGAGGCCCACGCTGGCGGCCGGCACAGGCGTCTATCGTTCTTTGGGGCCGTCCAAAAAATTTTATTTTTCATAGGGTCAACTGGCCCCATCAAATGCCCCCTACACTCCTTGAGCTTGCGTGCCCCGCATCGGCTAAGCGAAAGGAGTGTAGAACTTTTACCTTGGCACCTTGCGCTGCCTTGGGTGGACGTCTGCGTGCCTTCTTTGGCTAGCTGAGGGCGGCCAGTAATCCTTTCCCAACGCGGGGCCCGGGAGTAAACCCCGGAGGGTGACCTGAGAGCTGGGCGTCGTCAGGTTTCTTTTGAACCACCTCGGGGGTGTGGAACCACTGCGAGGGGGACTCAGCCGGGTACGGAGCCTTTAGGGACTTAACCGACTCGGGGGCACCGCCGTGCCGGGGCCGAGTGGTGTCCCATGGGCCACGATGCCAGTGAGCTCCTTTTGAACCAACCTGGGGGTTTGTGTTCCGCCCAGGTGGCGACTCAGCCGGGTACGGAGCCTTTAGGGACTTAACCAACTCGGGGGTACCGCCATGCCGGGGCCAAGTGGTGTCCCATGGGCCGCGATACCGATAAGCTCCTTTTGAACCAAACTGGGGTTTGTGTTCCGCCCAGGTGGTGACTCAGCCGGGTACGGAGCCTTTAGGGACTTAACCAACTCGGGGGCACCGTCGTGCCGGGGCCGAGTGGTGTCCCGTGGACCGCGATGCCGGTGAGCTCCTTTTGAACCAGCCTGGGGGTTTGTGTTCCGCCCAGGTGGCGACTCAGCCGGGTACGGAGCCTTTAGGGACTTAACCAACTCGGGGGCACCGCCGCGCCAGGGCCGAGTGGTGTCCTATGGGCCGTGATGCCGGTGAGCTTCTTTTGAACCAACCTGGGGGTTTGTGTGCCGCCCAGGTGGCGACTCAGCCGGGTACGGAGCCTTTAGGGACTTAACCAACTCGGGGGCACCGCCGTGCCGGGGCCGAGTGGTGTCCCGTGGGCCGTGATGTTGGTGAGCTCCTTTTGAACTAGCCTGGGGGTTTGTGTTCCACCCAGGTGGCGACTCAGCCGGGTACAGAGCCTTTAGGGACTTAACCAACTCGGGGGCACCGCCGTGCCGAGGCCGAGTAGTGTCCCGTGGGCCGCGATGCCGATGAGCTCATTTTGAGAGACTTGGCACAAGGGAGGACAAACTGCGTCACCAGAAATGACCTTTTTCTTTATTACTTGTGCCTCTGGGAGTACATCATTGATAATATCGGCGGAGGTTGTCCGCATTTCAGGTATGTGGAATGGGCTTCCCGTCGAGCTCTTCTAGTTTGTATGCCCTCCGGTGGAACGCCTCGGCGACACGGTAGGGACCTTCCCAGTTGGGGGATAGCTTGCCCCCCTCGGTATGCTTTGATACCTCGGCCTTTTGTAGTACCAAGTCTCCGCGGCGAAAAACCTTGGGACGAACCCGGGGTTGTAGTACTTGGCCGTTCACTGGCGAAAGATCGCCATGTGCAGTCTCGCTCTGTCATGCGCCTCGTCGATGAAGTCTAGGTTGGCCCGGATCAGTGCAGAGTTGCCCTCCTCACCGAAGGATTCCACACGTGGACTGGGCAATCCGATCTCGACGGGAATGACGGCCTCGGATCCGAAGGAGAGGCTGAAAGTAGTTTCGCCCGTCGGGGCTCTGGGCGTTGTGTGGTAAGCCCATATCACACTGGGGAGCTCTTCTACCCAGCATCCTTTGGAGCCGTCTAAGCGAGTCCTAAGCCCTCTGAGGATGGTGTGATTCATGACCTCAGCCTCCCCGTTGGTCTGAGGGTGGCCGACGGAGGTGAATCGGTGGCGGATGCCTAGCTCCTCGCAAAGGTTTTGAATGCCTCGTTGTTGAACTGGCGACCGTTGTCCGTGACGAGGGTGTGAGGCAAGCCAAAGCGGCATATGATCGACTTCTAGAAGAAAGCCTTAACTTTGCTCTCCGTGATTTTGGCCAATGCCTCGACCTCGACCCACTTGGTAAAATAGTCGATGGCGACTAGCAAGAACTCCGCTGCCCTGAAGCTGGGGGGAACGGTCCAAGGATGTCCATTCCCCACTGGGCGAAGGGCCACGGAGCCGAGAGTGGGCTCAGCGGGGCAGACGGCTGACGTTGGATGTGTGCGTGGCGCTGGCAGCCGTCACACTTTTGAACTAGCTTGGCCACGTCCTCCTTCATAGTGAGCCAGAAGTACCCCTGACGGAGAGCCTTCTGGGCTAAGGATCTGCCCCATAGATGATTCCCGCAAATGCCCTCGTAAATTTCTCTGAGGATGTAGTCAACATCGGTGGGGCCTACGCACTTAAGCAACGGGTAGGAGAATGACCTTCTGTATAGGCGCCCGTCGAGAAGGATGAACTTGGAGGCCCTCCACTTGAGCAGTCTGGCTTCGTTGCGGTCGTCAGGGAGGGTGCCGTCGGTGAGATAGCGGACATAGGCGTCCATCCACGTAGGTTCCGGGGTGAGCGGGAGGACTTCCTTCCCGCCCTCTGTACTGGGCCTTTCTAGATATTCGATGTAGGCGTCCCTTGTCAAGCCGTTGGCGGAGGTAGCCAGTCGAGAGAGGATGTCGGCCTTTGCATTTTCGCTTCAGGGGATGTAACTGATGCTAAAGTAAGGCAGTGAGGAGGTCAAGAGTTGAACCTTTTTCAGATATTGCGCCATAACGGGGTCGCGTGCCTCATACTCTCTGTTGATTTGCCCGGAGACGAGTTGCGAGTCCATGTAGGCTCTGAGGTGCTTTGCTCCAACCTCCTGGGCTAATCTTAACCCGGCCAGCAGGGCTTCATACTCCGCTTGGTTGTTGGTGGCTTCAAAAAGAAATCTCAGGGCGCACTCGGTTCTCTCTCCCTCCGGCCCGGCAAGAATGAGGCCGGTGCCACTCCCTTGAGAATTCGATGCGCCGTCCACGTGGAGGATCCAGGTCTCTCCATCACCGCTCGGCTCGGGTCTGGGCTGCTCCCCAGGGACCTCTTTGAGATCTTCTTCCGCCCAAGTGCATTCGACCAGGAAGTCAGCCAGGACTTGGGACTTCAAGGCCGATCGTGCTTGGAAAAGAGATGTCGAATTCCCCCAGCTTAATGGCCCATTTGGCGAGTCGACCCGAAGTATCCGGGCGGGCCAGGATGGCTCGGAGAGGTTGGTCCGTGAGCACCACGATAGGATGGGCTTGGAAATACGGACGAAGACGCCGGGCAGAAACTATCAAGGTGAAAATAACCTTCTCCGTTTTGGAATACCTGACCTCGGCGTCGTGCAGGACCTTGCTCACGTAGTAGACTAGCCTTTGGGTTCCGTCAGCGTCAAGGCGCACCAGGACTGAGCTGACGGCTTCTGAGTAGGTGGCTAAGTAAAGGAAAAGACTCTCCCCGTCTCTCGGCTTGGAGAGGAGCGGTGGGGAGGATAGGAACGCCTTTAAGCCATCAAAAGCTTCCTGGCAGTCGTCTGTCCACGCAAAACCGTTCACCTTCCGCAGGGCCTTGAAGAAAGGCAAACACCTCTCTGCCGATCTGGAGAGGAAATGACTCAGAGCCGCTATCCTACCCGTTAGCCGTTGCACTTCCTTCTTGTTGAACGGCGGCCTCATGTCAAGTATGGCACTGATCTTCTCTGGGTTCGCCTCGACTCCGCGCTGGGTCACCATAAAGCTCAGAAATTTACCTGTCGTGACCCCAAAAGAACACTTCTTAGGGTTCAGCTTGACTTGGAAGCGACGGAGGTTGTTAAAAGTTTCTTCTAGGTCAGAGATGTGGTCGGCAGCACGGGTACTCTTCGTCAACATGTCGTCCACATAGACCTCCATGTTCTGGCCGAGCTGGTCCTGGAACACCTTGTTCATTAGCCTTTGATATGTCGCTCCTGCATTCTTGAGGCCGAAAGGCATCACCTTGTAACAGTAAACGCCCTTCTCTGTTACGAAGGAGGTGTGCTCCTCGTCGCCGGGGTCCATCCTTATCTGATTATATCCGGAGAAGGCATCCATGAAGCTGAGAAGCTCGTGACCAGAGGTGGAATCGACCAGCTGGTCAATTCTTGGCAAGGGAAAGCTGTCTTTTGGGCACGCCTTGTTGAGGTCGGTGAAGTCTATACATATCCTCCAGCTCCCATTTCCCTTGCGCACCATGACTACGTTGGCCAGCCAGCTTGGGTAGTGCGCCTCCCAGATGTGGCCGGCGCTGATCAGCTTGTTGACTTCTTCATCAATCGCCCTTTGTTGGTCGGGGGCAAAGCTCCTCTTCTTTTGACGGACTGGGCGGTGGCGCGGGTCGATGTTGAGCCTGTGGGTGATGACCTCCGGAGGGATGCCGGGCATGTCAGACGCTGACCAGGCAAGACGTCCGCGTTAGCCCGCAGGAAAGCCAAGAGCGCTCCTGATCTTCCAGGGGAAGGAGTCCACCCACACGGACGGTCCTTGCTGGGTCATCATTGAGGGGGAAAGTTAGGAGGTGCTCGGCGGGCTCCCCTCCTTTGGCGGAATCTCTAGGGTCGGACGCTTCCAGGGCCGGGCCGGCCTCCAAAGGGCTTGACGCTGCATGATACAAGGTAAGACCGGGCTTATCTCCCCGCGCATTTCTCCAACTCCTTCGCTGGTGGGAAACTGCACCAGTAGACACCGGGTGGAGATAACTGCATCCAAAAGATTCAGGCTGGGACGCCCAAGAATGGCGTTGTATGCCAAAAGGACCCTCACAACTAGGAATTTCATGATCACGGTGCTTTGGCATGGCGGGGTTCCGACCGTCATAGGCAAGGATATCTCGCCCTCGACCCTCACAGAATCTCCGGTGAATCCAACTAGCGGGGTCGCCACGGGCCGAAGGGAGTCAACAGATAAACCCATCCGAACAAATGCATCGTAAGTAAGGATGTCAGCTGAGCTGCCACTATCAACTAATATCCTTTTTACAGGGTGTTTGGCGATCGTCATAGCGACGACTACGCCATCATTGTTTACATTTCCCATTACAACAGCCTCCCCCCGGGGCATTACATTATTTGGAGCATCCTCCCCTCTCGGCCGTTTGGACGCAGAGGCTGACCCCCAGGACACCATCCCGACAGTCCGCTCCATGGGAGCGTTGTCGACGGCGGCTTGAGCTGGTGGAGGCCCCATGATGGCCGGCAGCGGCTGTGGTGTCTTCTGGACGTACTTGCCGAGGTAACCCCGTTGGATGAGCTCCTCGATGGCCCGTTTCAAGCTGTAGCAGCTGTCGGTGTCATGGCCGTAGTCCCGGTGGAATCGACAGTAGCGGCTTCTGTCGCGGGATACACCCTTCTTCATGGGGGAGAACGTTGAAGGTAGGGCTCGCCCTCGATCTCCATCAGGATGTGGGATCGAGGGGCAAGGAGAGAAGTGAGCTTACCCTTGTCGGGGACAGGGCTTCAGCGCCCGTTGTCGAACCGGCGAGGAGGGTCGGATCGATGATGTCGAGGAGGTCCGCTCGGCTCAGGGCGAGCGGATTTGTAGCTGGAGCCCTTCGAAGACTCCCGGCGAGTGAGGTCGGCTTCATCTGCCCGGATGTACTTTTGGGCCCGGAGGAGGAGGTCGGAGTAAGAGCTCGGGGGCTTCTTGTCCAGGGAGAAGGTGAAGCGGGATGGAAGGAGTCCCCGCTTCAGCGCCAGGGTGGCCACCGCATCGTCGAGATGGTAGACCTCGAGGTCGGCGGTTTTTAATCGGGACACAAAGTCCCGCAGGGACTCTCCTTCCTTCTGGCGGACGGAGAAGAGGCTATCCGCCACCCTTGGGATCCGGCGGTAGGCATCAAAGTGGGCCAGGAATGCCCTCTCCAACTCCCGGAAGGAGTCTATGCTGTGGGGGGACAGGTGCGAATGCCACGCACGGGCGGCCTTCCGCAGGGTTGCAGGGAAGGCCTTGCAGAGAAGGGCGTCTAAGACGCCCTAAACTTGCATCATGGCCTTGTAGCTCTCGAGGTGATCGAGGGGGTCGGTCGTACCGTCATACGGGTCCACCTGGGGAAGCGAACCTGGAGGAAACCGGTTTCTCCAGTACGCGGCGGGTGTAAGGAGGAAGAGTGTCAAACTCTTCCTCCGGCTGGTGGTTGATCCTCCTGGCGAGCTCGTCGAGGCGCCGGTTGTACTCATCCAGGCATTCCTCTGTTTGGCGGTTGATCGTCGGAGCCCTCTAGGATGGCTTGGAGGAAGAAGAAGAAGAGGAAGCGGAAGATGGAGACGGAAGTCGGGACTTCCGCCTAGGTTCCTCATGATGATGCGGCTTGGGAGGAAGCTCGCTGGGGCCATGGCCAGGGGACCATAGCCACTTGGAGGGCTCGCGGCGAGGCTTCCTGGGGGAAGCCTGACGTCGGCCTGTCCCCCGGCGGGGGGAGCCTCCCCTCGCCGACTGCTGGCTGGCGGGGGGAGCAGTCTGGTGCTGGGTGGCCACGGACTGCTGCTGCTGGAGTCCGTAGACCATGGTAGTGAGATTCTGAACTTGCTGGGAGAGGGTTGCCAGCCGCTCCGCTGTTTGGAGGCGGCGTCCGATGGCGGGCCGGCAACCGAAGGGCTGGTAGCAGGGGGATTGGCCTCCTGCTGTCAAGTTGGCGGGGGGAGCCCTACCGGGCAGCTGATGGAGGCGTCCTGGGCTCGTGTCACCACCATGGTTTCTGGGAGAAGAGAGGGGATGGAAGGTGTAGCTCAGGGAAGACGCTCGCTACTTTTTCTTATCCCCCTACCTGGCGCGCCAATCTGATGACGCTCGATCACCCCTCTTGGACGTCGGGAACGGAGGCTCTTCTTCCTCACCGGGTTGCCTGCAAAGAAGTCCCAAGACCGAAGAGGGTTCTTCGGTGGGACCCTTCGACGCACAAGTTAGTGACAGAGGTCACAGTCGAGAAGGAGCTCGGGAGAGCTCTTGAGGAGGGAGAGGTCTCAGAAGGATTGGGTAGTTCCCTTTGAGAGTTAGGGAATCGAGTGCGTGAAATGTGCCTTACCTTGTTTTCGACGTAATTTACCCTTTTATAGGGGTTGACGCTGGCACCATCACCTGGGTTTTCATGAAGTCAAAAGGTCTGCTGAGCCGTTGCATGAATCTGGGTTGGTTGGTGGGTCACGTCCCATCAGCAGCTAGGCTGTTGGGTGGCGCACGTCGCGCATCTGACGTTGTCGGGTGGCGCGCGTCATAGAGGCGGTTTTTGAACCGCTGGGGCTGATCTGGCGGGAACCGGGGGCCCCCTTGTCAGGGCCGAGCTGGGTCGACCTGAGATGGCCGGGGCCCATCCAGCTGGCAAGGCAGTGCCGAGGCGGGGCCGGATCGGCGGGCTTCGAGGCGACGGGCCGAGTCGAGCCGGTCGGGGATGGCCTTGGCCGACTCGGCGGGGCCGGAGACGTCGGGGATGAGTCGGGCTGGCCGAGGACGGCCTTGGCCGACCCGGCGGGACAGGGGATGCCGGGGCCGAGTCGGGCCGGCCAGGGATGGCCTTGGCCGACTCGGCGGGACAAGGGACGCCGGGGCCGAGTCGGGCCGACCGGGGATGGCCTTGGCCGACTCGGTGGGACTGGAGATGCCGGAGCCGAGTCGGGCCGGCCAGGGACGGCCTTGGCCGACTCGGCGGGGCTGGAGACGACGGGGCCGAGTCGGGCTGACCGGGGACGGCCTTAGCCGACTTGGCGGGGCTGAAGACGATGGGGCTGAGTCGAGCTGGCCGGGGATGGCCTTAGCCGACTCAGCGGGGCTGGAGACGCCGGGGCCGAGTCGGGCTGGCCGGGGACGGCCTTGGCCGACTCGGCGGGGCTGGAGACGCCGGGGCCGAGTCGGGCCGGCCAGGGATGGCCTTAGCCGACTCGGCGGGGCTGGAGACGCCGGGGCCGAGTCGGGCCGGCCAGGGATGGCCTTGTCCGACTCGGCAGGGCTGGAGACGCCGTGGCCGAGTCAGGCCGGCTAGGGATGGCCTTGGCCGACTCGACGGGGCTGAAGACGCCGGGGCCGAGTTGGGCCGGCCAAGGACGGCCTTGTCCGACTTGGCGGGGCTGGAGACGCCGGGTCCGACCTGCCTGGAGAAGTAGGGACCGGCTGGGAATGTGCCGGGGGCGGCCTTGCTTGGAGACGCTGGTCTTGGCAAGTGTCGGCCTTTGATGTGCCGGTCTTGGAGGCCGACGCTGGAGGCCGACGCTGGGGTCTGGCGCTAGTCTGTCGGCCTTTGGCCAGCACTGAGGGCTGGCGCTAGAGGTCGACGCTAGAGGCCGTTGCTGAAGGCCGACGCTGGCGGCCGGCGCAGGCGTCTATCGGTCTTTGGGGCCGTCCAAAAAATTTTATTTTTCATGGGGTCAACTGGCCCCATCAGAAAGAGATCCCCAATTCATTTCATAGAGATGATGAGGAATTTATTAAATCCACCCACGTCATCACGTACCTTTGCTGGATAGAATGGAAATTCTTTGAAGTGATTAACCTCGCATGCTAGAATATAACGCTGTTTATAATTGGGGATAATATATAGATCTTTGTCTAAGTTGCAAGTTGAATGCGGAGATCATTTTAGGATGGAAGGAAAAATGGATTCGTATAGTATAAAATTTCTCATTGCATTTGTTATTGTTTTTGATGGATGAACATCAAATCTGAATCAAGAGCGAAGGTTGTAAAGGAATTTAGAGACGGTTTAAGACGACAGTTCAAGTAGATTTTTAAGTACCTAAATGAATACCCTTGGCAGGATGGCTATTTGCCCTTTGATCAACGTGGGCTACCTGGAAAAGCTGAAGCAGTACCTGACTATCTCGTGAGATTAAGTTGTAACAGTTAAATGGCTTTTTCTTTCTTTTTTTTTTTGTTAAAGAAGTTGTAATTAAATTTTATTTATGTATTTTATAATAGTAAAAACCTTTAAATACTTCATGACTAATTGATATAATTTTATAAATGTGTATACAAAATAAAATTCAATTTTTAATTAATAAAATATTTATTTTAAAAATTATTATAATATTTATGAATATTTCATTTTATTGTTAAATAAATATTTGTCAATTTTAAAAATTTAAAACTAATTTGTAAAACTATATTAATCATTTTTATTAAGTAAATATAAATATTTTATTATTTACTATTAATAATAACATAATAATATTTAATGAAATAAATACCAAAAGGCCAAACACCAAGCTGAAATGTACTAGATTTTTCATGGTTGTATGGTACAATTATTTAGAGTATGGTTTTATATTGCAATTGTTCAGGATGATAGCACATGCGTAAGACATTGCGAACACTTGATTGACCACCAAATATTTTTCTTCTCGATATTTTCATGGGTCTTATTGGATAATTTATGCCAACCTAACTTGGTGAAAACCCAGTTTTGATGCAACATATGGAAATCTCATTGCCGTATTATTCTGCAAATGCTTATATGTTGCATTGATGAGAGAATTTTATTTAAAGTGAAGATTTAAAAAGTTTAAAAATTAAGATTCTTTATTTGACTACTTACTAAAGAAAAATTTTAAAATTATATGGAATTTATAAATTCTTTAAAATTACAATTTATAAATTTCACTTATTCAAGTATTTTACATGCCAAAATGTTTACATGAATATTTCAAAATTTTTATCTACATAAATTTACATGAATATTAAATAAATATTATTTTATTTTACATCAAAATGTTTATCTTAAATATTTATGTTATTTGATTTCATTTAATATATTCATATTTTATGATTTATATTTACATAAAAAATAAGTATTAATATTACATAAATTTAGATAAATATAATATTTATTTATGCAATATTACATTAATATTTATTTAAAAAATAATTAATATGATAATAATATATGTATTAAATATTATTAATAATACTAGTTGTTAATATGAATATTATTAAATTAAATATTTTTGCAATTACATTGATATGTGATGACGCTCAATCACCTCTCCTGGACGTCAGGAACGGAGGTGCTTCTCGAATCCTCGCTTCGCTGGGTTGCCTGCAAAGAAGTCTCGGGGCCGGAGGGGATCTTCGGCGGGACCCTTCGACGGCCAAGTTAGTGACTGAGGTCACAGCTGAAGAGGGGCTCGAGAGAGCCCTTTTTAGTGTAGAAAGAGGGGTCTCAGGGAGGAGGGATTCCTTCCTGGACGCTGAGATGGTGATTTTGGAGGTTATCGCGCGTACCTATTTACTGGATGGATTCACCTTTTTATAGGGGTTAATCCTGGCATAATCACGTGGGATTGCGTGAAGTCAGAAGATTTGCTGAGCTCTTGCGTGAATCTGGGCTGGTTAGTGGGCTACATCCAATCAACCAGCGGGCTGTCATCGGCGCGCATCTGGCGCTGTCGGGCGACGCGCGTCAGAGAGGTGGTTTCTTGAACCGCTGGGGCGATCTGGCGGGAACTGGGGAATCTCGTCTTATCAGGGCTGAGATCGGGTCGATCCGAGATGGCTGGGGCCCATCCCGCTGATCGTAAGGCAGTGTCGGGGCGGGGCCGAATCGGCGGACTTGGAGATCGCCGGGGCCGAGTCGTCGCCGGCCGGGGATGGCCTTGGCCGACTCGGCGGAACTGGAGACGCCGGGGCCGAGTCGGGCCGGCCGGGGATGGCCTTGGCCGACTCAGATCGGAACATGGAGATCGCTGAGGCCGAGATCAGGCCGGCCGGGGATGGCCTTGGCACGGCCCCAGCAGGGCGTTTTTTGGGTCGTGCCATTTTGTGGGTCGTGCCATGGCACGGCCCAGCAGGGCGTTGCTGGGCCGTGCCATGGCACGACCCACAAAACGGCCCAGCAACGGCCCTACTGGGCCGTGTCGAATTTGAATTTTTTTAGTGGGTCGTGCCTGGCACGGCCCATTTGTTAATGGGCCGTGCCAGGTACGGCATGGTAATTTTTCTGGCACGATGGGCCTGGGCCGTGTCTGGCACGACACGGCCCAGTGCCCATGCTTAGTGCCGGGCCGCCTAGCTTGGAAGTGCCGGGGCCGCCTAGCTTGGAAGTGTCGGGGCTGGCTGGGAAGTGCCGGGGCCGCTTAGCTTGGACACGCTGGGAAGTGCCGAGGCCGCCTAGCTTGGACACGCCGGGGCCGGCTGGGATGATGCCGAGGCCGCCTGGCTTGGAGGTGCCGGGCCGCCTAGCTTGGAAGTGCCGGGGCCGGCTGGGAAGTGCCGGGGCTGCCTAGCTTGAACACACCAGGGCCGGCTGGGAAGATGCCGGGGCCGTCTGGGAGGACACGCGGGGGCCGGTTGGGAAGATGCCGGGGCCGCCTAGCTTGGAGGCGCCGTCCTTGGAGGCGTCGGTCTTGGAGGTGTCGGCCTTTGGGGCCGTCGGTCTTGGAGCCATCGGTCTTGGAGGTGCGGTCTTTGGAGGTTTGGGGCCTTTGGGGTCGGTCTTGGATGCCTTGGAGGTGTCGGCCTTTAGAGCCGTCGGTCTTGGAGCCGTCGGTCTTGGAGGTGTCGGCCTTTGGGGCCGTCGGTCTTAGAGCCGCCGGTCTTGGAGGCGTCGGCCTTTGGGGCCGTCGGTCTTGGAGCCGTCGGTCTTGGAGGCGTCGGCCTTTAGGGCCGTCGGTCTTGGAGGTGTCGGCCTTTGGGGCCGTCGATCGTCGGGTGTCCACCTTTGGGGCCGTCGGTCTTCGGAGCCGTCGGCCTTTGGGGCCGTCGGTCTTGGAGATGTCGGCCTTTGGGACCGTCGGTCGTTGAAAAAAAAAATTCTATTCTTCATGGGATCAATTGGCTTCATCAATATATAATTAATTACTTATATAATTAAATTTTATTTATTTATTTTTAAATACTAAATATTTAAAAACATTTAATTTTATTCTTTATTTGCTAATATAGTGATCCTACCTGATCTTCGTCATTCATTCACTTACACTCGATTTTTATCTCATATTCTTGTAGGCTAGCTTGCTTTGATAGGTTCGATCAAGCTGGGATGGTAATTAAGTTTTTTTTTTTAACGAAAGCTAACGGCCGGCTATGTTTTCAATTGCCCTTTTTTGCTGGCCGCGTCCATTGTACCTGCCGTGTGGACATCGAGCAACGAGGGTCCACAGTCCACTCGTCCGTCGTGGACCGCAGTGCGCCATGCCAAGTAAATTAGATGCCCTCCATTATTTCAATATATTTTCCTCTTGTCGTTATCTGGGAGAGCTATCACTCTGCTTTCGGATAGCCTGCGGCTAAACAAACAACGTAGCCCCCGGTATCCGGGAAACCGCGGGGAGGCCAAAACCAGCAGCATCTCATCCCCGGTTTGTCCCGTCCCCAGAGCCTGCCTCTCTATATATTCACTCTCCATCCAGCGTTGCCAAAGCAAACAAACTTTCCTCCATTCAAATCTTTCTAAAATTCAGATTACTTGGAAAGAGAAAAGAGATCGATGAATTCTGCAAGAAAGGCTTCGTTTATCGTGGCAGCGAGCATGGGGGCAGTGGAAGCGCTCAAGGATCAAGCAGGGCTTTGCCGTTGGAACCATGCTATGAGATCTCTCAACCAGCAAGCCAAGAACAGCGTCGGTTCCTTCTCTCAAGCAAGGAGGTTGTCTTCTTCTTCTTCCAACATTGAGAGGAGGAAAGGAAGGGAGGGGGCTGTTGACAAGGCCAAGCGATCGGAGGAGTCGCTGAGAAAAGTTATGTACTTGAGCTGTTGGGGTCCTAATTAGGGTTTCAGAAGCATAGAGGATGCAAGAATCTAACACTCTCTCTTAGGGTTTCTCCATCCTGTTATTTGAGAATCTTGTAAATATCGCTCTTGACATATACTACCATTTTTGATAATTGTTTTGGTTTTCTCTGAGTTTTTTTTTTTTTTTTTCTGTTTGTTTATGTGATCGAATTGAGGCTAATGAGCCCAATTAAATGGAATAGTTGATTCATCCTCTCTGGGAAGCGGTGGATGGAAGGAAGTCAATTAGGGGGCAAAATTGGATGCATTTTGCCCAATTCATTTCATAGAGATGATGAGGAATTAAATCCACGAAGGTCATCACCTTTACTGGATAGACTCTGAATTCTTGGAACCTGGAATGGAATGGGGAAATATAATTATAACGGTGTTTACAATTGGGGATTGATCTTTGTTTAAATTGCAGGTTGAACGCGGAGTTCCTTTTAGGATGCTAGGAAGCATGGTTTCGGACAATATTAATTAATTTAGTTATTCATAGGATTTGTTATTTTTAATCGATCAATATTGAATCTGAATCAAGAGTGAAGCTGGTGAAGGAATATGCAGACCCTTTAAGATGACAATTCTGCAAGATATTTATCGTCTCTAGCTTCTCGCATGCAATGGGTTTTTGATTCGTAATATTTCATCTAATATTACTATCATATTTAACATTTAAGCATGATAATTCGAATGAAAATAATTATTTTTGTAGTTAAAAATTATCATAAATTATGATAATTTAATTCAAAATAAGTACCTCTTGTCACCGCAATTCGATAAATCATGTTCTTAGTTTTTATTTAAATATTTTATAATATTAATTTAATTATGTATTAATATGAAATCTGTATTTTTGAGGCATTACAAATGCAAGATTCTTATGGATGAAAAAATTTTGGTAACATTATATGATTGCAAACAAATCATGGCCTAACGTGATTAGGATTTATATATCTGATGAGCTACATAGAAAATTTGGACATGCCACCATTTTGTGAAATTAGGCTGTGACAATTAAAAAGCTTTCCTCTAAGATATTGCTTCTGGTAGGGGAAAAATCGCTTCTCACGTGGACAAGGTTATTGAAATCATCAGATATGTTTTAGAAAGTATCCTTCAATTTTTTTAGCTACTCCATATCCAAAGGATGCTTTTTGGGACTTTCTTATTAATCTTAGCTCTCTCAAGGATGCAATTTCTTAATTTAATTTAACTCATCTAAACCTTTTTTCAACTATATAAAATCGTTACATGAAACTGCTTTTCTTTACTCTTTTTTATTTAGAACTAAGTTGCTATTTAAATTATAAATAATTATATATATTTTTAATTATTTTTATTTATATTAGCTTAAGTTTATTTTTATTCTAATCGAAGCATTTAAAAAATTTATTATATATATTCAAATTATTATAATTAATTTTCTCTTATTATATATGTAATTTTCTTTTTCATTGTCTCAAAGATTTTAAAACTTACCAAGGAGGATCCTTTTACTCCATTAAAAAGACTCCAGCAAGAGTAACCATGACGTTGTCGCTCCGATCAAGATATAATTCTGTGCATATTTCTCACACATGTGGTCCCTCTCTTTGCCAGTTTTGCTCTTCCTATTTACGAAAATCTAAACAATTGGAGCAAATGTAGGCAGGGCTGAAACAGTGGATCTATCTTCTCTGGTCCTTCTTAATATTCTTATGAGAAAAGATTTATCCAAGCTCCTCTACAAAAAGGTTGTTGATCATGAAAGAATGCTCTTTGCAGACAGTATACTTTTATTTAATTTGTGCATAAAAAAAATATTCAGACCATCAAAGCAAATTTTTTTTGCCTTGGAGAGCATAACTAGGTTGAATTAATATTAGCTTACACAATGTTTGATTTTGTGCACGTAGATGACAGATGAAGCTTCTAACATTGCCACCATTGTGAATTGCAAGCAAAGTAATCTTCTGTTTATTTGCATTGATTTTTCTTTGAGTGATAAAAAATATATTTAACAACATTGGATTCCTTTGCTAGAGAAAATTAATGCTAAGCTTAAAATGTCCTTAATACATGGCTTGTCCATAAATCCTATGTATTAGAAGGGTAAATAATATCTCGTTGCTTTCACCATCTGACAATACTTATAATCTAATTTATTTATTTATTTATTGACCTTTCCAGTGGAGGTTTGCATTTCAAGGAATTATGGCCGACTAGTTAATTTTTATTTCAGTAAAATGTCCGTGACAACTTCAAAAACAATGCAAGTTAGATAGGCATGATAAAAGTTGAATAACTGGCATTATTAAGTAATAAATCCTCTCTATTACCATTATTTATTATTAAATAATAAAAATTACATTAGGATAGTATTTGATTCATAAAAAAATATTTCTAGATAAGTGTACATAATAATATTTATCCAAAAAATAGCTCAAAGAATAATCATTTTTTTTTAATAATAACTTTGCCATCAAGGAATAAATTCTATTTATTTCTGGAATCTCTAGAAAATAAGTTTAAGAGATAATCCATGGTTAAACATGAATTATGTTCTCTAATTAAATTTTTTTAAAATTATTTATTTTAATTATAATTTTTTAAAAATAAAAAAATATTTTTAAATATTTTATTATCTTCAATATCAAACATGGTCTAAATATATGCCAATATGTAGGGCTGCTGATATATTTCAAACATAGTCTAAATATATGCTAATATGTATATCTTAGTAAATAAGCTTAGAGGATATTTCATGTATTTTCTTTGGTTAACTTTATTTTTGACTATTATTTGTAGTTATGATTTTAAAAATAAAAAAATATTTTTAAATATTTTTTTATTTTTTATTTTTAAAATAATTTAAATTTAAATTTATTATTATTATTATTATTATTATTATTATTATTATTATTATTATTATTATTATTATTATTATTATTATTTAACTACAGTCACGTGTATGATCGCATATGCCAGGTTGCAATCCACGACAAAGCCATGAGCGCTGCCCAGCTCTCACCCACAACACCCCCCCCCCCCTTTTAATATAGGAAAACACTTTGTACACCGCCCCGGTGCAGCAACGATGACGTGGCTGCACCGCGTTTTCCTATTGGTCCACATGGATCCCATGTGGCCTGACATGATGTGACAGAATAGCAGAGAGATAATGTTACTTTTTAATCGTACATCCATTAAAAGTCGTTCAGCCTTTTCACCATTGGTATGAAGACGAAAATACCCTTCCCTCTAGCCTACTTCAACCCGCCATCTTATTGGATTTTGCTGATAAAAATCGTAAGGTTCTGGCCTGGAAGAAGAGTATCCGAAGGAGTGGCAAAGCTCTACCAGACGACATCCTAGTTCAAAACTTTAAGACAAAGCATCAGTTCAAGACCACGACACCCCAGTTCAAGACCCACGACACCCCTAGCTCAAGACCCATGACACCCCCAGTTAAAGACCCATGACACCCTAGTTCAGACCCACGACACCCTTAGTTCAAGACCCACGACACCCTAGTTCATAACCCATGACACCCTAGTTCAAGACCCATGACACCCTAGTTCAAGACCCACGACACCCCAGTTCAAGACCCATGACACCCTAGTTCAATACCCACGACACCCCTAGTTCAAGACCCACGACACCCCAGTTCAAGAACCACGACACCCCTAGTTCAAGACCCATGACACCCCAGATAAAGACCCATGACACCCTAGTTCAAGACCACGACACCCTTAGTTCAAGACCCACGACACCCCTAGTTCAAGACCCACGACACCCAAGTTCAAGACCCACGACACCCCCAGTTAAAGACCCATGACACCCTAGTTCAAGACCCACGACACCCTAGTTCATAACCTATGACACCCCCAGTTCAAGACCCATGACACCCTAGTTCAATACCCACGACACCCCCAGTTCAAGACACATGACACCCTAGTTCAAGACCCACGACACCCTAGTTCAATACCCACGACACCCCCAGTTCAAGACACATGACACCCTAGTTCAAGACCCACGACACCCCCAGTTAAAGACCCATGACACCCTAGTTCAAGACCCACGACACCCTAGTTCAAGACCCATGACACCCTAGTTCAATACCCACGACACCCCCAGTTCAAGACACATGACACCCTAGTTCAAGACCCACGACACCCCCAGTTAAAGACCCATGACACCCTAGTTCAAGACCCACGACACCCTAGTTCAAGACCCATGACACCCCCAGTTCAAGAGCCATGACACCCTAGTTCAATACCCACGACACCCCCAGTTCAAGACACATGACACCCTAGTTCAAGACCCACGACACCCTAGTTCAATACCCACGACACCCCCAGTTCAAGACACATGACACCCTAGTTCAAGACCCACGACACCCCCAGTTAAAGACCCATGACACCCTAGTTCAAGACCATGACACCCTAGTTCAATACCCACGACACCCCCAGTTCAAGACACTGACACCCTAGTTCAAGACCCACGACACCCCCAGTTAAAGACCCATGACACCCTAGTTCAAGACCCACGACACCCTAGTTCAAGACCCATGACACCCCCAGTTCAAGAGCCATGACACCCTAGTTCAATACCCACGACACCCCCAGTCTTGAACTAGGGTGTCGTGGGTCTTGAACTAGGGTGTCATGGGTTATGAACTAGGGTGTCGTGGTCTTGAACTAAGGGTGTCGTGGGTCTTGAACTAGGGTGTCGTGGGTCTTTAACTGGGGTGTCATGGGTCTTGAACTAGGGGTGTCGTGGGTCTTGAACTGGGGTGTCGTGGGTCTTGAACTAGGGTGTCGTGGGTCTTGAACTAGGGTGTCGTGGGTTCTCTCGTATGTTTCCGTCCTTCGGGTGTCGCCGCGCAAGACTAGGGTGTCGTTTGCCAGAACTAGGATGTCTCGTATGGTTCCGTCCTTCGGGTGTCGCCGCGCAGGCTTGGGTGTCGTTTGCCAGAACTAGGATGTCTCGTATGTTTCCGTCCTTCGGGTGTCGCCGCGCAAGGCTTGGTATCGTTTTCCAGAACTAGGATGTCTCGTATGTTTCCGTCCTTCGGGTGTCGCCGCGCAAGGCTTGGGTGTCGTTTGCCAGAACTAGGATGTCTCGTATATTTCCATCCTTCGGGAGTCGCCGCGCAAGGCTTGGGTGTCGTTTGCCAGAACTAGGATGTCTCGTATTTCCATCCTTCGGGTGTCGCCGCGCAAGGCTTGGGTGTCGTTTGCCAGAACTAGGATGTCTCGTATGTTTCCGTCCTTCGAGTGTCGCGCGCAAGGCTTGGGTGTCATTTTCCAGAACTAGGATGTCTCGTATGTTTCCGTCCTTCGGGT